>OY728158.1:305814160-306143948 GCA_963277665.1 Viscum album
ACTGGTTCACATGGATTTTTTTGTACCATCTAGAGTTTCTAGCTTAAATGGGAAGCACTATGTTTATGTTCTTGTAGATGACTTTTCTTGATATACTTGGACCTTCTTTATGGCTCCCAAAAGTGAAGCCTGCTCTTATTTTACTAAGTATTCCAAGTCTGTAGAAAATCTAAGTGGACTTAGAATTAAATCATTAAGAAGTGATCATGGTCGTGAGTTTGATAATCAAGAGTTTGAATCCTTTTACTCACAAAATGGTTATAGTCACAATTTCTCTGCCCCTAGAACACCTCAGCAGAATGGAGTTGTAGAGAGAAGAAATAGAACCCTGTAAGATATTTCTAGAACAATGATTAGTGAATATGACCTACCTATTTATTTTTGGGCTGAAGTTGTCAATACAGCATGCTACATAATCAATAGAGTGTTGATCAGACCTATTCTTAAGAGGACTCTATACGAATTATGAAACAATAGAAAACCTAAGGTTATCTACTTCAAAGTTTTTGGTTTCAAAGTCTATATTCTTAATACCAAAGACAATATTGACAAATTTTCATCCAAAAGTGATGAAGGTATATTTTTAGGATATTCCATGTCTAGTAAATCCTATAGAGTGTTAAATAAAATAACTAAATGTGTAGAAGAATCTGTTCATGTCAAATTTGATGAAACAGATCCACATGAGCCTAAAACCATCCTAGAAAATATGGAAGATGATGTATCAAATCTGAACATCAATTCAAAATCCTCAAATTCTTCTGTGAAAGAATCTGTGAAAACTTCCAGCTTTGGAAATTCCTTAGAATCAAGTCACAATGAACCTGAATCTGTTGATGAACCTGAAATTACTAGTCCCTCTTTTTCTAGAACTATTAGAACCCTTAAGAACCACCCCTTAGCTGTTGTTGTAGGATACTTAGACAAAAAAACTCAAACTAGATCTTCTCTTAGAAATCAGGTTGAACATCAAGTCTTCTTTTCACAACTTCAACCTAAAAACATTAATGATGATATCAATGATGAATTTTGGGTGATGTCTATGCAAGAAGAACTTAATCATTTTGAAAGAAACAAAATTTGGAAACTTGTTGAAATACCCAAGGACACTTTCACTATAGGAACTAAATTGGTGTTTAAAAATAAGGTAGATGAAGCTAGTAACATAGTTAGAAATAAGGCTAGATTTGTTGCAGAAGGCTATAGTCAAGAAGAATGAATTGACTATGAGAAGACCTTTTCACCAGTATCTAGACTTGAAGCCATCAGAATCCTTCTTTCCTATGTTGCACATTTTAATTTCAAACTATATCAAATGGATATTAAGAGTGCATTCTTAAATGGGTATATAGATGAGGATGTTTTTGTTGAACAAACCCCTATATTTTCAAACCCCTATTTTCCAAATCATATTTTTAAACTATCAAAAGTTTTATATGGTTTAAAGCAAGCTCCAAGATCTTGGTATGATATATTGAGTACTTTTCTTATTTCCAAAGGTTTTACAAAAGGAATAGTTGATCCTACCCTTTTTATAAAATGAATTTCTAATAATGTTTTAGTTGTTCAAATCTATTTAGATGACATTATTTTTGGATCTTAGAAGAATTATTTATGTGTTGATTTTTCTAAAATGATTAAAAACGAATTTGAAATGAGTTTAATGGGTGAACTAAAATTCTTTATTGGATTTAAAATCTTTCAGAATAATGATGGAATTGTTTTAACCCAAATTAAATATACTAGAGATCTTCTAAAATGTTTTGGACTGGATAGCACTAGTGACACTCCCATGAGTACCACTTGTAAGTTGGATCTTGATGAAGATGGAAAATCTATTGATCAAACCACTTATAAAGGAATGATTGTAAGTTTACTCTACTTAACTGCTAGTCGTCCTGACATTATGTTTAGTGTGTGTATGTGTGCTCGTTTTCAATCAAACACTAAGGAATCTCATTTAAATGCTGTAAATAGAATTTTCAAATACCTCAAGCATACAACCAATCTAGGACTATTTTATCCTAAAGGATCATCATTTGAATTAGTTATTTATTATGATGCTAACTTCAGTGGTTGTAAGTTAGATAGAAAAAGCACCTCTGGAACATACCACCTTTTAGTCAAGTCACTAGTATCATGGTGTAGTAAGAAACAAAATTCTATTGCATTATCTACTACAGAAGATGAATACATAGCTAATGGCAGTTTTTGTGCACAAATTTTGTGGATGAAACACACATTATGAGATTATGGATATCAATTCAGACATGTACCTATAAATTGTGACAACACAAGTGCTGTTAACATCTCAAAAAATCATGTTTCACATTCTAGGACAAAGCACATTGATGTAAGACATCACTTTTTGAGAGATCATTATCAAAAAGGTGATATCACTTTGGAATTCATTGGTACTGAATATCAAATTGCTGATATATTCACCAAACCATTAAATTATGAGAGAATAGACTACATCATACATGAACTAGGCATGATAAATCTCAAATAGATACCTTACTTGTTACTATTTCAGGTCTTACTGTTCGATATCTTATTGTTTTATACTATACTATTTCATGATTACAGTTTCTCATGTTTACTGTCTCACCATAATACTCAGTTATTGTCTCTCATGTTTAATGTCTCACCGTAAATTTCATGTTTACGGTCTCACAATTAGTATTCTATGATTACTGTATGACATTTATTGTCTCATCGTAATGCTCACCGTGAAGTGCGTTCACTGTATCACTGTAACATATGCTTACTATCTCACTATAATGACAAGACACAGTCTCACTGTAAAAAAATATTTATATTTCTTTTTGTGAAAACCCATATCTTGGTAATTATTCTTTTCCCTTCCTTATTTTCCCACATTTTTATTTTTGCAACGTTTGGTATTCCTAAATGATAAAATAAAGAAAGTATCACTTGATTCTTCACTCAGGGTTTCTTCTAATTACTCATTTTGAACCCTTCTTCATCCCTGCAACCCTTCTCTCATTCGAAACATCAGTGAATGCCAAGAATGAAACGTCCTTCATCGTCAACACCTGAGAAGCGTAGCTCGAAGAAGAAGAATATTTCTCGTAAGCTGACACCTGAAGGGCCTTTAAATCCGAATCTGGTAAACTACATTTTTGTATCTAAGAAAGAGATTTTCCCCAAATGGATTCTATCTAGTAAGTCTCTGGTATTTAAAGTGTTAGAACAACAAGGCTGGTTAGAATGGTTCTCGAAGGAAGATAGACCCATCTACCCTAAGTTAGTGGCTCATTTTTACCAGTACATATAGTTCTCTTTTGATTCTGGTGATAGCTATGTTGTAAGAAGCTAGGTCAATGGCTAGAGATGCTCATTCTCTTTGAGGTTATGGGATACATGCCTTAGGATACATCACGAAGGAATCTATGAGGATTATGAGAGAGGACCTCCACCTTCAACTGAAGTCTTTGATTTAGAAGATGCCCTGAAAACATTAACTGGAAATGGGACCCAGAGGAGAGCCATTTCTACTGAATTAGATGGAGAATCAACGCTTCTGTTCAAGTTTATACAGAATTTGGTTAGTCCCAGAAAAGGTGATTTTGTTGTTTTAAAATATCAAGATGTGTTTCTAATTCACCTTATGAAAAATGGGTATAAAATAAACTTGTGAAAGTATATCATTCATCATATGTGTGAGATGATCAAAGTCACATCTAAGTCAACTTCCCTGTTTTACTCTCGGCTAATCTCAGCCATGCTTCTTGCCAAAGGTATGGTTGGAACTAATGAGGAAGTGATTAAGAACTGTGAGTTTTATCTCTCAAAATCCACTATCAAAAGAATGAAGATAAACTAGAATCCTTGGAAAAAGGAATGGGTGGAAGAAAATGATAGAATTTATGAGAAATTCAATCTAGTGGATTATCCCTCAAGACCAAGAAATATCTATGATCCTAGTTTAAAACTAGATGAGATTGTTGGATATCCTGAAGAATAGGAAGGAGAGGCTAAAGTGCCTCCTAGGGAGGCTATTACTGTTGAGGAAGATAGGATTAATATTCCTTATGTAGTTCTTGAAGAAGAAATTCTTCTCCTAAAGAAGCTGTTAATCTAGAAACTCAACCTGAAGCTGAAACAGAATCAGTTTCCAAAGAATCTGAGAATAATGTAAT
Organism: Viscum album; assembly: GCA_963277665.1. Lineage (NCBI taxonomy): Eukaryota > Viridiplantae > Streptophyta > Magnoliopsida > Santalales > Viscaceae > Viscum > Viscum album. The sequence continues at coordinate 305,818,327 of OY728158.1, forward strand.
AGAAGAGCCTACAGTAGAAGAGCCTATAGTGTAAGAGCAACCTGCTATGCAAGAAACCAATCTTGAGGAACTCCGAGTGGAAAAATCTATTTCTAAAATCATCCCTTCAGCTGAAGAATGGATGGAGCTAGATTTTCAGCAAGCTAGATAGGAAATGAGTGAGGAACTTTGAGATGAGTCTATGGAATTAGACCAAGATCCTAAGCCTCTTAGTCCTAAGAAGGAGGCACCTCTTGAGGGGGAGAAAACCCCAAATCTTGAGTCAATTGAAGCTCCACATCCAACTGAGTCAAGTCCTATAGACACTTAGTATAAGTTTCCTAATTTCTATGATGTGGATGACTCTCAGCAGGTTACAGCAACTAGACATGATCTTTTCCTTATATTCCAGTTGAAATCAGTCTCCAATATCACATATGAGAAGGAACCTAAGCCTATATCAGTCCCTACTCCTGAACCTTTATCTGAAAAACCATCTTTTGTGAGTAGATGATCTGAAGAAATTTGGTTCTACCCTCTTATCTGGAGTTGAGAAACTCATGAATACCCAACCTCTTCCTATGACCAATTTAAGTGAGAGAGATGCCTCACTTTTATTGGAGAAAATTATTTTTCAAATACAACCTAAGATGCTTCATGAGATTAAATAAGTAAGAGTTTAAAATAATTTGCTTAGTAATGAAGTGAATACCCTAAGAAGTATGGTTGAAGACATGTAGAGAGAGCTGCATTCGAGATCTAATCTTGTTTCTCCTCCTATAGAACCTATTTCTCCTCAAATCCCACAGGTTTTTGTGTCTCAGATTCAAACTTATCTAGCTTCCTTAGATGAAAAGATCACTGAAAGGAACAAACAAATTGTGAAGGAAATGAGAGAGATTGTTTTCAATCTTAATAAACTAATCAATTAGAATACAAGGTGTCTTTAAAAGGTGCTAAATCAACTAAAATATCTTACCATAACTTTCAATGACTCTAAAGCATCTGGTCAATCCTCTGAACCCTCCTTGGACAATGATCTGCTCAGAACTGTAGTCAAAGAAAAAATTCAGAATGTTCTTAGTGGTTTCAATATGGCTTCTTTATCTGAAGTTGTTAAGAATAGTGATAGAGTTCTTGACCTAGTGCAAATCTACTCCAAAATTGCTAATGATGCTCAGCAAGAGATTGACAAGAAAGTGGATTTCTACTTCAACAAAATCTTATCCAAGACTGATATGACAAACCATTTCAAGTATCTTGTAGAAAATCTACGGATTCCTCCTATGAATCAAGATTTCAAGACCCAAGTCCAGAAGCTCACAAAGTTTACTAGATTTTTGGACAAGTTTATGGAGAACAAGGATGATTTTGAGAAAGCCATGTAGTATAGTGGAGAGATCATTAAAAATTTCATTAAACTCCTGAGGTCCTATAATCATGTCTAGAGTACAGCCATTGTTTCTCCAATGGCTGCACCTCTCAGACCTGGGCTACCTACCTTCACTTCTGCCCTAGCCTCAACCACTATGTCTGTCGGCCAAGAACTCAGTCAGATCAGGCCTGTTATTCTCGATCAACAACTTCCTATATCTTCTACTGATCCTACCTTGGATCCATCAATCTTTGAAGGCATTCCTTTACCCTCTTTATCAACCTCCTCCCTACCTTCTTCTACCTCGACCTATGACCCTATGGCTTCCTCTTCTGCAGCTAAAGGAAAAGAGAAGGCCACCCCTGAAGAAGAACCGTGATTACTCTTTTTTGATAGGGATGCTATTGATTTTGTATTATTCTTTTGTTTTGTACGGAACCTTGTTTTCTATTAATGGAATTTTCAATTTTTACTTCTCTTATTCCATATTTTTCATAATCCCAAAAGGGGGAGAAATTTATATATGTTATCTATTTATCTCTATAGTTGAATCCAATATACACTTTCACTTTACATGATTTATGATCATCAAAAGGGGGGAGATTGTTGGACTCCTCGTGTATTAATCATGTTTTAATGATCAAAAATCTTATTCAACCTAGCTAACTCCTGTAAATTATATCAAATCATGTGTATTAATGTTTATTGTATTCTCATGCTTTAAGAAGATCCATTCAAGATCTTAATTGCTCTACATGCAATTTAATTACTTTATAATATCCTTGATTTACTCTCACAATACCTTATTTGACTAATGCTTAAGTCTAATACATTCTATTATCATCATTGCTTAAGTCTGAACATAGTTACTTTGAAAAGTCTAAGACACCATGAGACTGCCAACTGGTTATGTCTTTCTGACACCGTGAAGCAAGACACCGTGAAGCAAGACACCGTGAAGCAAGACACCGTGAAGCAAGACACCGTGAAGCAAGACACCATGAAGCAAGACACCGTGAAGCAAGACAGTGTGAAGCAAGACACTGTGAAGAAGACACTGTGAACAAGACACCATGAAGCAAGACACCGTGAAGCAGACACTGTGAGAAAGACACCATGAAGCAGACACTATGAACAAGACACCGTGAAACAAGACACCGTGAAACAAGACACCATGACTGTGAGACACTGTGACCATGAGACACCGTGACACTCAGACATTGTGATAAATCTAGAAACAGTGTGAAGGAGACACCATTTCCATGACTTACTGTGACACCATTTCTTAAACTATTTTTTCGTCTTTCAATTCAATTTTTAACGGTCATATTTAATGATTTTAATGCACTGACATAATTAATGTTTCTTTGTAGACATATCATCAAACAGTATGAGGTACGAGGTGCAGAATACATGCAACCTGTCGGCTCCAACACATGAATTCCAAAATAAAAGAAAAGTGTGTCCAAGAATCAAAAAGTGCAATACTAAACGAAAAACAAGGTTGTGAGCAAAATAATGAAGAACATACTTAGAGCAAGTTTCAAAGGAAAGGCCCACTTCATGCAACTCGACGCTGCTGAAGAACACACGAAGTATATTTGAATCTTAGAGAACATATTCGCTCTGTTGAACCTTATGAAGAACACAAGATGAATCACGACACTCTGTTTTACAGAAAAGGAATTGAACTCTGCATCTGCTTCATCTCAGAAGTCCAAATCTTTAAAGACAAACACTCAGAGCACTTCTAAACCCATATCCATATTTCTGCTCTGTTGTGTATCTATTTATTACCTTTAGAGTGGAGTGTGTACCTGTAGAACAACACACTCTGTATCCTCCATTAAACTAAAGGATACAATATATCCTTTCTCAACCATTCTCTTACTCTTGTTTATACCCACAGATAAGTGTGGAAGAGGTCCCTATGTGGCCTGGTATTTTGTCCCCATGAAAAATGTGGAAGAGGTACCTGTGTGACATGGACAGTCTGTGTACTATTGTTAACCTTGATCCAGGGTGTGGATAAAAGTTTATTTATATAAACTTCTTGGTGGCAGGTGATCACCAAGTGGATTGGATTGGGTCTTGGATTGAGACTGAACCACTTGTTTCATATCCTCTATGCTTTCTAATTTAGTTTTCTCTGTTTTATTGATTTACTGTATAATCCAGAAATCACTAATTACACTTTGATAGTTAGTCTTGGAAAGAAGTTATAATTGTCTTGTATTAGTAGAATAAATTAGAAAGTAATATCAATAACAAAAATTAAGATTACTGAGAATTAATCAATCTTCTAAGAAGTTACTTAGACAGTCAAAATATTATAACAGTATAACCTTGATTAACTTGGTTGTATTTAATCTTTGGGGAAATATTTTTAGAAATACTTTGTACAGAAATTTTTATAGTTACTCAATTCACCCCTCCCCTCTTTAGTAATCTTCTCTGACCAACACTTTTTATGCATATACTATGTGTGAAATGGGTAACATGTATATGTTTCAATGCATAACATAGACACTTTATTTGAAATATACATATGTTAAACATTCTTATTATGAATACATTGTTATAATCCATATACTTAATATGGTATTCTATTATGTAACACATTTTCATATGAAATATTAATCTCCAATGACTATCATTAAATCACTATTATTGCATATAGTATATGCTTCTATTTCATACATAGTATAAACTGTGTCAACAGAATCTTATTGGATTTTGTAACCATTTTATTTCCAACATGGAAGGAAATGAAATTATTAAAGAAATTTATTATTTCATTCTCAAATTTGGTTAATGTGATGAATTTTGAATGTGCTAAACACTAATGGTTTGTGGTTAAAGACATATTTTCTAGAAACCAATGAATGAAATATTTGAACTAAATGATATTTTAAAAACATCTAGAATTTGTTAATGTTATAATTTCATTTGATAACTAGACAGGGTTGTGATAAAAAGATCAAGGTAGATTACGAGACACTGTGAAATTGAAATAGTATGGTTTTTATCACCTAGAATTTACAAAAAATAAAAATTTGGTAAATAGAATTGAAAAGGTAATATGTGATCATAAGAGTTTTAGATTCACTTTTATGGTCAAGGATGATCATATCACATATATCTTTTCACTTCCAAAGGAACTATTTTTATATTTTCATAACTTCTTGGTTGATGATACATTTTGTAACTTCTTAATAACATTTAATTGTGTGTTTATGGAGATCATGTAAAGTTGTAAGAACCTGGAGCTTCGGTTTCAGGTACGGATCTCTTTTATGGGATTTTTAAGGAAAAATGGAGAATCTGGAAATTTTCAGAGTACACGTCGTGTACTTTATGAGTACACACCGTGTACTCCTCAGCCACTTGAAGAAGTGTGTTGGCTGAGACCGGGCCACACACATGGTGTGTAGGGGTGACGTGGAGGCCGATTTTGGCGGAGTACGAAAAAACCCACTACACGTCGTGTACTTTAAGAGTACACGTTGTGTACTTTTTTTATTTAATTAATCGAACCGGGTTCACGCCTAATTACCGTAAATGTCTTCTTCTCCGCCTAATCCTGTCCAAAACGTCCAAGAAGGACGATTCTTCTCTGAGCCACCGATTCGTCACCAGTTGTCCGAATCAAACTCCATTGGTTGCATAAGAATCACAGCGGTGAGTTCTTGGTTCTTCTTTAGCCTCGTTTCCTGATTCTTCCTCTCATGTATGTTATCTGAGGTTGAACGTTTTAGACGTTTTTACAAATCTACTCCGTTCTAGGACGATTCATGGGCCTAGGTTCAAGTATATCTATCTCCGAGGATCGAGGTAGGTGGTTTTTTTTCCTACGTTGAAGTTCTTTGAGTTTTGGTTGCAAAAGTGTCAGGTACCCATGTGTCGGGTATCCCGGGTTTAGGATCTTGATCCTATTGTTTATCTTCCTATATTTCTTGTTAGATTATGATGAATTTATGTTAATTTATGTTTGGTTTCATGTTTTAGGATCACCCCATGGGTGTTTACCTCTCCCATTCGGTTGTTTATCACCATTTGGAACCGTTGTCGTGAGGCAACCCTATTGCAATTTTTAGTTGATTGTTATCACTGATTGCATGTGTTTCCTGCTGTTGGAATGATTTTGAAGTATGGTAGCTATTATCCAAGTAGTTTTTTAACTTACTTAGTGCTGCTAACAGTAGATTACGCACGACTGGACTGCTCGGGGCTGTGAGAACCTGGTGCGGGAGATCAAAGAGGGAATAGACGATTAAGTGCTTCCCTAGAGGGTCTGTTGGTTATAGTTTTGTACGTAGGAACTATGGGAATATAACTTTGTGCTTCCTAAGAGTGTTCTTAGTTACCCACTCATCGAGACCACAGGAGGAATTAGATGTAAGTGCTTCCTCAGAGTGTCTGTAGCTATCGTTTCAAGACCATAGGGGAATTGACGTGAGAGCTTCCCAGAGTGTCTGTGCCTTGTTTTATTACTAGACTATAGGGGTATTCTAGTTTAAGCCACCCAGAGAGTCAGTGTGAATTTTGATGGTTGGTTGTGACGATTCCACCAATCCAAATAACAAGCTTGGGTTTTGTACTGCTTGTTTTTAGGTAGTCTTTTTAGATACCTTCTGTGTTACTTGCTTATCATGGAATAGAAAACTGTGCTAGTTTTCCTTGGTTGTGTAATTAAATGAATGTGAATGGTAATTGGTAGAATTGTTTACAACATTTATTTACCTTTACTTTTTCTATATCACTCACTAACAATAGGGAACAAATCTTGTGGTGGTTGCCTACTGGGATTAGTCTCACACCCTGTTTGGATCCTGCTTTTTGGCCCAAACATATTATATGGTTGCAGGTGTAGGTAGGGATTTTGGCCCTTCTACCTCAGGTACTTGATTTCTGGTTGGAGCTGGAGAGCATGGGACCAGGCCTTGGCCCGCGATGCTACTGGAGTTGTTGTTTACATTTAGTGCTTTGGTTTTAGTTGTATTTCATCACATTGTTTTGCTTACTCCTTTCCATATATACATGTACCGGTATACATCATTATTATATCAGAAATTTCTTTTACTTTAAGTTCAGTTGTTGCATGCTATTTACTGCTTCTGCTATTTTTTATGCTTATTCTTCCACTGCATACTTTACCAAATGAGGGCATAGTTTTCCCACTGACTCACTAAGGCCCTCGCTGCTAGTCGGTAGCCTTTGGCATTTAGGGAAACGCATTTGAGGTTTTGTTGCTTATCATGGAATAGAAAAATTTGCTGGTTTTCCCTGGTTGTGTAATTAAATGAATGTGAATGGTAATTGGTAGAATTTTTTACTGCATTTATTTACCTTTACTTTTGCTATATCACTCACTGGCAGTAGGGCACAAATCTTTTGGTGGTTGCCTACTGGGATTAGTCTCACACCCTATTTGGGTTCTTCTTTTCAGCCCAAAAAGATTATATGGTTGCAGGTGTAGGTAGGGATTGTGGCCCTTCTACCTCAGGTACTTGATTGCTGGTTGGAGCTAGAGAACATGGGACCGGTCCTTGGCCCGTGATGCTACTGGAGTTTCTGTTTACATTTAGTGCTTTGGTTTCAGTTGTATTTCATCACGTTGTTTTGCTTACTGATTTCCATAGATATATGTACTAGTCTGCATCATTATTATATCATACATTGCTTTTACTTTCAGTTCAGTTGTTGCATTCTATTTACTGCTTCCGCTATTGTTTATGCTTATTCTTCTGCAGCATACTTTACCAAATGAGGGAATAGTTTCCCCACTGACTCACCAAGGCCCTTGCTACTAGTCGGAAGCCTCTGGTGTTTGGGGAAACGCACTTGAGGTTATGTGGCGAACCGGGTATGGGGCACCAGTTGTGCGGATCCGGACTCGGGTCATTACAAAGTGTTATCAGAGTAGTTTTCTTTGTTTACTATTTCTTACTGTTTTGTGACAATATCCAGGGATAGGAAGAAATGGGTAGTTAGTACTTAAATATGTCCGGGAGTAATTAACCCGTGTTCAGGGAAAAGCAATATTACCTCGTAATTGCAATTTTCAGTTTTTTCAAGTGTTACAGTTTATTATATTTCACCGTTGGGTGATGCACATGTTTTGTGTTGTTACAGTTTATATGATTATGGTTCTATTTGGTTGCAACCCGATGAGATGAGGGTGTGCCATCTCATGCATCATATAGGCACTGGGTAGGAAATCACTTGTCATGCATTTTACCATTCCATCTAGGGTGCATTAGAATTGCATGCTGTTGTGATAGATGTCGTGATATATTATGCATGCCATTGTGGTAGTTGCTGTGATAGAAATACTTGTTGCGCTGATAGAGTATTACTTCTTTTACGCCTGTTTAGCATAGGTGCTAAGCTCTGGTCTTGGAGGTGTTCTGGGACCTCGAGGATCAGAATTTGGCGGATCATTGTTTGTTATGATGTTTACTTGTTGTATGCATTTTTATGATGCCAATATTTGATTCGTGGGGAGTATGGGCCCCCACGGATCGGAATTTGGCACATAGTTGGTTGTTTTTCAGTGTTTCTAGCGTTCGGAGCAGTTTCAGAGCTACTGCCCGGAAAAACCCAGAATACACAGCGTGTACTTTATTCATACACGTCGTGTAATTTTTAAACCATGTTGGTATCTGTGTGAACAAAAACATGGGGTGGGGGAAAATCTTCGGGGACATGCTGTGTACCATAATTACACACCGTGTAGTAGTCAACCGTGTACCCGGTCGTGTCACTAACAACACGGGTCAGGGAAACTCGTGTAGTACACGTTGTGTGTTATAAGAACACGCCATGTGGGTTTCTTCTGGGTATCTGGACGTGTCACAAACAACACGAGTCTGTGTTATCCATCCTTATACACTCCGTGTTTGTTCGGAACACGCCATGTAGGGGTCAGCCATGTAGCCGGCCGTGTAACCTGCTACATGGGTCGCCGAGCCTGTCTAGTACACGCCGTGTGTTATAAGAACAGGTCGTGTAGTTTTCTCCTAGGTACCCGGATGTTTCACAAACAATACAGGTCGGTGTGATCTATCCTTATACACTCCGTGTTTGTTCGGAACACGCCGTGTAGAAGTCAGCCATGTAGTCGGTCGTGTAACCGCTACACGGGCCTCCAAAACCTTTCTAGTACACGCTGTGTCTTTAGTACACACGCCGTGTAGTGTAGGATTTGGAGGACCGTATAGGTTAGCCATGCAAAGAGACTCGGGCAGGGGAGTGGAGTTCAAGTACATGCCGTGTTTTGGGACAACACGCCATGTAGTCTGGGATGTTACATGACCAGTGGTGGCGGAAGTACACACCCATGTAAATGGCCTTAACAAACACGTCGTGTAGTTTAATTACACGCCGTGTAGTTCAGTTTTTCAAATTTAAGTGTTTCTCTCTCTTGTTCCTGTTTTGTACTCTTGTGTTTTTTTTCCTTGTTGATCCTAAATCAGAGGTGTTCTTTTGATCTTTCAGGGCTATGGCACCAAGACGTCATCCCGTTGCACATCAGGAACCAAGCGGTGACCGTACGCCTGATACGGCAGACCAGGGACTACCAGTAGTTCCGCCGATTGTTTCGAATATGGAACCTGCAGTGATTCCAGACACTGGTGCAGATGCTCAGTTCAGAGAGGGTTTCATGAGGTTCATACAGACCTTCCAGGGAGCTCAGCATCCTACCCCGTCTATGTCAGAGCAGGCGCGAGTCTTCCATCAGCAGCATCCTCCCACTTTCACAGGGGATGGAGGACCTCAGGTTGCAGAGTCATGGCTAGAAATCATGCTTTCCATATTTGAGCATCTAGAGACAAACCCAGATAGAAGGGTGAAGCTCATGACTTACATGCTGTGATATTCTGCCAAGATATGGTGGGATGTAGTCTTACAGGCAGGGCGCCTTCGGACTATGGCTTGGGACAAATTCCATCGTACGTTCTATGACTACTTCTATCCAGCGACGCTGAGGGCCGATAGGGCCAGGGAGTTCATGAACCTGTAGCAGGGTACTCTTTCGGTTATGGAGTATTCCTCCCGCTTCACTGAGTTACATTGTTTTGCTCCCGTTTTGGGAAATGACGAGCTGTTTTTGGCAAGGAAGTTTGGGTAAGGCCTCAAACCAGAGATCAGATCGTAGGTGAACGTTTTCCAGTTGACTTTTATTACTCTGATAGTCTACCAAGCGCTGATCACCGAAATAAATATAAGGGAGACTGGAGCTGTTTAACAGGGCGGTTCAGCATCCAAGGCTGATTCATTTCATAATGACAGCAGGAAGCGCCACCGAGAGTCTTCTCGAGGTGACTCGAGGAAGCGAGGTATATATTCTGGTAGACGGGACCTTCCTTATGTCAACCCGGTGGTGTGATATCATTGCGGAAAGAGCGGGCATAAGAAGACTCAGTGCCTGAGAGATCTAGTGGAGTGCTGATCTTACAGCAAGATGGGTCATCTACAGCGTTTTTGCAGGGTTCTTCTTCCAGCGGCTAGTGAAAGAGGATCTGTTTCTACCCCTCATTCAGGAGCAGGATTACCAGTCCCGCAGCAGACTGGGGGCTGGAGTTCTTCAGGTCGTGCAGGCCAAGGTAGAGGTCGTGGACACGGTAGTCAGGCTCAAGGGAGGTCAGCTCAGGGATATCAGGCTGCTACACAGGGCCGCAGTACTGGCCAGACATTTGCAGTAGAGCAGATCCATCAGGAGCAGGATCCTAGACCTTCCACAGTTCGAGGTACGATCTTAGTAGCCTCAGTTTTATCTTCATCCCTTTTCGATACTGGTGCTTCAAATATCTTTGTCTCTGTTGCGTTCATGGAAAGTCTGGAGCTCTGTGTCTTTTCATCTGTTGACATGTTGACTCTCGACACGCCCTTGAGAACGAGGAAATCTAGTGTACGTCAGTGCAAGGAGTTCCCTCTCGAGGTTGCAGGGTATCGTTTCCTATGGGACCTCTATGTCCTGGAGATGACGGGCTATGACATCATTCTCGGTATGGACTGGTTGGTTTCCTTCCAGGAATTCGTCGATTGCTATCATCGCAGGGTGAGTTTTGTATCACCAGAGGGTGAATCTTTCCTTCATAAGGGCGAGTGGGATGTTCAGGCGAGTCGAGCCAGACTCCATCATCATGGTCTAGGAGGAGTTACAACCCAGATTTCTAGTCTTTATCTGGATGACCAGGGGACTTCACAGTTAGATTTTCCTCTAGTGGTTGATTTCTTTCCAAATGTCTTTCCAGAAGACTTTTCAGGTTTTCCTCTAGAGCGTGAGGTAGACTTCTCAATTGAGCTCGTGACAGGAGCAGCACCGGTGTCCATTCCTCCTTATAGGATGGCTACACCTGAGTTTCAGGAGCTTAAGAAGCAGTTGGAGGAGTTGCAGACAAAGGTTTTCATCTGACCCAGTACTTCTCCTTGGGGTTCGCCTGTCCTGTTCGCGAAGAAGGCAGACGGTACCCTTAGGCTTTGCGTGGATTATCGGATGTTGAACTAGTTAACGGTCAAGAACTGATATCCCTTTCCGAGGATTGATGATCTCTTCGATTAGCTTCGAGGAGATTGGGTGTTCTCGAAGATCGATTTTAGGTCCGGTTATCATCATCTGCGCATTAGGCCTTCAGATATACCTCTGACAGCCTTCAGAAGTAGGTATGGCCTCTACGAGTATACGGTTATGTCGTTCGGCCTTACGAACACACCAGCAGTTTTCATGGAACTGATGAACCGAGTGTTCCATCCTTACTTGGATTCCTTCTTCGTGGTCTTCGTGGACGATATCTTGGTGTACTCTCACACTCGACACGACCATTCAACCCATCTTGAGATCATTTTGAGTACACTGAGGGAACATCGACTTTATGATAAACTCTCAAAGTTCCACTTTTGGATGGACGAGATTCACTTCCTAGGTCATGTAATCTCAGAGACAAGAGTATCAGTAGACCCAGAGAAGGTGAGAGCAGTAGTTACCTGGGAGCAGCCGAAGAACGTCTTCGAGGTATAGAGCTTCTTGGGGTTGGCTGGTTACTACAGGTAGTTTATACAGGACTTCTCATGCCTAGCAGCATCGTTGACGGGCTTGACTAAGAAGGGGTGAAGTTTGTTTGGTTGGAATCCTATGAATCAGCCTTCCAGGAGCTGAAGGGGAGATTGAATTTAGCACCGATTCTAGTTCTGCCAGAGCTGGGAAAGAGTTATACAGTTTTCTATGATGCATCTAGAATCGGGCTTGGAGCAGTGCTTATGTAGGAAGATAGTGTTATCGCGTACGGATCTCATTAGTTGAGGCCACGTGAGAATAACTATCCTACACACGGCCTGGGGTTGGCTTCTCTTGTTCATGCTTTGCGTTGTTCGAGGCACTATCTCATGGGTGAGAATTTCGTGGCATATACCGACCACAAGAGCCTCAAGTACATCTTCACGCAATATGAATTGAATCTGAGATAGCGGAGGTGGGTCGAGTACCTACAATATTTATACTTCGAGCTTGCTTATACGCCTGGGAAAGGAAATACTATGGCAGACGAACTAAGCAAGAGGGCTCAGTTGCAGGCAGTTCAGGAGGCCAGCAGTGAGTGGCAGCTCATGGCTCTGTTCTCTGAGATGCATCTGAAGGTGCACGACAGATTGGGTCAGATGGTTCTTTCTTCTGTAACTGTTACCTCTACCCTTTTTGATTGAGTTCGAATGAGTCATCTATCAGACCCTAAAGGCCTAGTCCTACGGGAGGGTGTGTCAGATGGAGACCCTACTCTGGGGTGGACAGTGGGTGATGACGAAGTGCAACATTTTCATGGCCGCGTATGGGTTTCAGTGGACATACGAGAGGAGTTTATGCAGGAGTTCCACGCTTCAGCTTGGGAAGTTCATCCTGGTGTCACCAAAATTTACCGAGACTTGCACCGTCAGTATTGGTGGTCAGGTATGAAGAAGGATGTGGCTGGTTTTGTTATGCGGTGTTCCACCTGTCAGTAGGTGAAGGCAAAGAATCAGCGACCAGCAGGGATTTTACAGAAGTTACCCATTCCTGGGTAGAAATGGAATGATGTCGCAATGGACTTCGTGACAGTTTTACTGAGATCACCTCAAGGAAATGATGCAGTTTGGGTTGTAGTGGACAGGCTCACAAAGGTTGCACACTTCTTGCCGATCAAGGAGACCTTCAGTGTTGATGAGCTGGGACGATTGTACCTCCGAGAGATTTTACGTCTGCATGGAGTTCCACACTCCATTTTTTCAGACAGGGATGCACATTTTACTTCGCACTTCTGGTAGGGGCTATAGAGGGCTTTGGGTACACAGGTACTTTTGAGTACAGCATACCATCCCCAGACCGATGGCCAGTCTGAGCGTACAATCCAGGTGCTTGAGGATATGCTCCAAGATTGCATTCTAGACTTTGGCGGTTCTTGGGAGAAGCATATTCCTCTGGTGGAGTTCTCCTACAACAATAGTTTTCAGGCGACTATTCAGATGGCACCTTATGAGGCTTTGTACGGTAGGCCATTCCGATCACCTTTATGCTGGCTAGAGGTAGGAGAGGTAGCTTTGCTGGGACCTCATCTTGTTTAGGAGACCTCAGAACAGATAGAGTTGATTCAGAAGAGGATGGAGATAGAACAGTCTCGGCAGAAGTCTTATGATGATCAGCGGAGATGACCTCTGGAGTTCGAGGTCAGGGATTAGGTTTTCCTGCATGTCACACCGCGGTTCGGACACAAAAGGATTCGGAGACAGGGTAAGCTTTCACCGAGATACGTCAGGCCGTTTGAGGTTCTGGAGAGAGTCAGGCTGGTTGTTTACAAGTTGCAGTTACCTCAGAGGTACTAGGCTATGCATGATGTCTTTCATATTTCTCAGCTTCGACGGTATTTCTCAGACCCGTCTCATGTTTTTCAACCCGAGGAGGTTGAGTTGGAGAGGGATGCATCTTTCAAGGAGCATCCTATCAGGATTGTTGGTCGTAGTGAAAAAGTACTATGTGGCTGGTCTGTTCCTCTAGTACGGGTGCTATGGCAGCACGACCGTATACAGGACGAGACTTGGGAGAGGGAGGCTGATATGCGATAACAGTGGCCAGAGTTGTTCGAGGTTTCTTCTTTTACGCATTCCTAGGCAAATTTGGGGACGAATTTCTTTAAGGGGGGAAGTTTTTAAGAACCCGGAGCTTTGGTTTCAGGTACGGATCTCTTTTACGGGCTTTTTAAGGAAAATGGAGAATCTGGAAATTTTTAGAGTACACGCCGTGTACTTTATGAGTACACGCCGTGTACTCCTCAGCCACTCGAATCTGTGTGTTGGCCAAGACCGGGCCACACACATGGTGTGTAGGGGTGACGTGGAGGTCGATTTTGGCGGAGTATGGAAAAACCCACTACACGCCATGTACTTTAAGAGTACACGCCGTGTACTTTTTTTATTTCATTAATCGACCCGGGGTCGCGCCTAATACCCGTAAACGTCTTCTTCTCCACCTAATCCCATCTAGAATGTCCAAGAAGGCCGATTATTCTCCGAGCCACCGATCCGTCACCGGTTGTCTGAATCAAACTCTGTCGGTTGCAGAAGAATCACAGCGGTGAGTTCTTGCTTCTTCTTTAGCCTCGTTTCCTGATTCTTTATCTCGTTTATGTTATCTGAGGTTGAACGTTTTAGACATTTTTGTAGCTCTACTCTGTTCTAGGCCGATTCATGGGCCGAGTTTCAAGTGTATCGTTCTCCGAGGATTGAGGTAGGTGGTTTGTTGCCCTATGTTGAATTTCTTTGAGTTTTGGTTGCAAAAGTGTCGGATACCCATGTTTTGGGTATCCCAGGTTTAGGATCTTGATCCTATTTTTTATCTGAGCTAGATTTCTTGTTATCTTATGATGAATTGCTGCTAATTTATGGTTGGTTGCATGTTTGAGGATCACCCCGTGGGTGTTTACCACTCCTGTTCGGCTGTTTATCTCCGTTTGGCACCATTGCCATGAGGTAACCCTATTGAAATTGTTAGTTGCTTATTATCACTGATTGCATGTGTTTCCTGTTTTTGGAATGCTTTAGAAGTATGGTATCTATTAGCCAAGTATTTGTTTAACTTGCTTAGGGCTTCTAACAGTCGATTACGCACGACTGGACTGCTCAGGGCTGTGAGAACCTGGTGCGGGAGATCAAAGAGGGAATAGACGATTAAGTGCTTCCCTAGAGGGTCTGTTGGTTTTAGTTTCGTACGCAGGACCTACGGGAATAGGACTTTGTGCTTCCCAAGAGTGTTCTTAGTTACCCACGCATCGAGACCATAAGAGGAATTAGACGTAAGTTCCTTTTCAAAGAGTCTGTAGCTATCGTTGCAAGACCATAGGGGAATTGACGTGAGAGCTTCCCAGAGTGTTTGTGCCATTTTTGATTACTGGACTATAGGGGTATACTGGTTTAAGACACCCAGAGAGTCAGTGTGAATTTTGATGGTTGGTTGTGACGAGTCCACCAATCCAAAGAACAAGATTGGGTTTTGTACTACTTTTGTTTAGGTAGTCTTTTTAGATACCTGTTGTGTTACTTTCTTATCATGGAATAGAAAACTTTTCTGGTTTTCCCTGGTTGTGTAATTAAATGAATGTGAATGGTAATTGGTAGAATTGTTTACTTCATTTATTTACATTTACTTTTGATATATCATTCACTGACAGTAGGGCACAAATCTTGTGGTGGTTGCCTACGGGAATTAGTCTCACACCCTGTTTGGGTCCTGCTTTTCGGCCCAAACAGAATATATGGTCCCAGGTGTAGGTAGGGATTGTGGCCCTTCTACCTCAGGTACTTGATTGCTGGTTGGAGCTGGAGAGCATGGGACCGGGCCTTGGCCTGCGATGCTGCTGGAGTTTCTGTTTACATTTAGTGCTTTGGTTTCAGTTGTATTTTAGCATGTTGTTTTGCTTACTGCTTTCCATAGATACATGTACCAGTCTGCATCATTATTATATCAGACATTTCTTTTACTTTCAGTTCAGTTGTTTCTTGATATTTATCGCTTCCTCTATTGTTTATGCTTATTCTTCCGCTGCATGCTTTACCAAATGAGGGCATAGTTTCCCCACTGACTCACCAAGGCCCTTGCTGCTAGTTGGCAGCCTCTGTCTTTTGGGGAAATTCACTTGAGGTTATGTGGAGAACTGGGTATGGGGCACCAGTTGTGCGGCTTCGAACTCGGGTCGTTACATAAGCTATGAAAAAAAGTGGTTAGAAGTTATCCTAAATGTATCAATTTCCATTTTTCCTAATAATTTATATTATAGGGAAAAGGTTCAATATTTTCTCGGTGATTATTTCAAAAAATTCTTTTTTGGAGCCCATTTATGCTCAGATTCAGGTCAGTAGTTTGGTTTTTTATTCAGTTTCCATTTTCATTTTGTAATTTTTATTTGTCATTTGGTGATGTTTTCTGACCTTTATTTGAATATTTTTATTTTATGCCATCTGTAACTACAATAGCCTATAATTTTTTATATTATTTGTTTATTTTAAATCTGTGACACATGTACCACTTCAGATGAACAGTTAGATTATCACATCATCAAAAATCATTTAAACATAACCCATGGTGTTACGGATCCTCCCCATTTTTCATCATCTGTGATGCTGAAAAATAATCTATCTATGTGATCTTATCAAACCATGGGTCCTTTCCAGACATTATCCTCCATGGATAACTCCCCTAGGCATCATTTTTTTCCTATATATGTTACTCCTTCAATGAGTGGTTTTTGAAAACTGGAGGATAAGAGTATATTTGTTGGATGAGATATCATCCATTCCTCAGTATTTCATAGATAGAGAGGTCAACATCACAAAGCGAATTCACACAAGGTTTACTGCTGCTTGGCACCATGTATATTCTGACTTCTTGAAATCATAAAACATAAAAAAGTTAATGTATGAGTAACTAATTAAGTGATGTAATTGTTGACTCTTGCGTATTTATATACAAAAAATTACACAGTACATTTACTTATGTTTTCTAATCTACATTGCTTTATTCCACCTTTACTATGGCTTATCGTCTATTTTTTCCTTTTATTCATTCTCATTATTACTTTATTGACTATTATGAATGATGTGTAATATTGGGGAAGAAGCGAGAGGATACAAATAGTTCTACAAGATGAAAGGTTATTTCTTTTATATATCTCATTAAAACTATACATTACTTTAGTTAACTGGATTCGTCTTCCAATTGGTTATTATTTGAAAACTGGTTGGAAGACTGAAGGGTGGGGGTGTAGTTTGGGTTTTTTTGGGGTAGTAGGGGGAAGTTGTGGTGCAGGTGGTGTGTGGGGGGTGCAAGGGGAAGTGGTGGGGGAAGTGGGGGTGCATGTGTGGGGGGTTGCAGGGAAATGTGGTGGGGGAAGGTGGGGGGGCAGGGGGTGCAGGTGGTGGGGGTGCAGGGGGAAGTGGTGGGGGTAGTGGGGGTGTAGGGGTGGGGGAGAAGGGGGATACAGGTGTGGGGGGGAAGGGGGTTCAGGTGTGGGGGGGATTCAGGTGTGGTGGGGGAAGGGGGGAAGGTGGGGGTGGTGTGCAGGGTGTGTGGGGGAGTGAAGGTTGGGGGTACTAGGGGAAGCATTGGGGGTATAGGGGGTGCAGGTGGGGGGAAAGTATGGGGTGTAGTTTTGGGGGTTTTGGGGGTGTTAGGGGCAGCATTGGGGGGTGTAGATTGGGGGTGCAGGGGTGGGGGATGCAGGTGAGGGGAGGGTGTAGATGGGGGGGAAGTGGGGGGTGAAGTGTGGGGGAGTGGGGGTTCAAGTGTGGGTTGGGGGGCTGGGGGATGCAGGTGGGGGGTAAGGGGTGCAGGTGGGGGAACTGAGGGTGGGTGGGGGGAGTGCAGGTTGGGAGTGATAGGGGCAGGATTGGGGGGTACAGGTTGGGGGTGGAGGGGGGGATGTAGGTGGGAGGGAAGGGGGTGCAGGTGGGGGGAGTGGGGTGTAGGTGTGGGGGGTAGGGGGATGTAGGTGTGGGGGGATGCGGGTGTGGGGGGGAAGGGGTGAAGGTGGGGAGGAAGTGTGGGTGCAGGGTAGGGGGAGTGCAGGTTGGGGGGCAGGGGGATGTAGGCGTGGGGGGAGGGGGTAAGGGGGTGCAGGTGGGGGGGAAGTGGGGGTGCAGGGTGGGTGGGGGAGTGCAGTTTGGAGTGATAGGGGAAGCATTGGGTGTGTAGGGGAGGGGGGAGGGGGATGCGGGTGTGGGGGTAGGGGGTGTAGGTGTGGGGGGAAGGGGGTTCAGGTGCGGGAAGGGGGATGCAGGTGTGGGGTGGTAAGGGGGTGAAGCTGGGGGAAGTGGGGGGTGCAGGGTGGGTGGGGATGCAGGTTGGGGGTGATAGGGGCATCATTTCTCTCATCATCAATTATTTTTATCTTTTCTTCATGGGGATTCTTAATTTTATCAACTTCATCATCAAGAATTTTTTTCTTTTCCTATAAAATACGGTCAAACTATTTAATCTTATTTTCTTTGACCACAAGTTCATTATTCATGACAACAACTACTTCTTTATATATATGGTTCAATACTTATATCATTTTCAAGGATTTTTCTTTCCCTTGGATTTAATTCAGCGAATCCATGTAGGTGGGATGCAAGGGGGTGGTTTGTAGGGGGTTTGTAGGTCAGGGGGTGGGGCAGGGGGCAGGGGGTGCAAGGGGGGCAGTGGGGGGAGAGAAAACAGGTAGAGGAGGGGTGCAGGGGGGAGGGGGTCTGTAGGGTGGTTTATAGGGAATTAGGGAGGGTGTAGGTGGGGTGAAAGGGGGGAGGGGTGGGGTATAGGTTAATGATGAATCCATTCATGAATAACCTTTAGATATTCACCCAATAACATATAGTTTTCTCCCTATATGGACTAATTTTTCATTTATTTTTATGAATTATAATAATTTCCACCTTTCATGAAATTTATACATGAATGAACATATAGAATAATAGCATCATTAAATAAATATGATTTAATATTTTAACCATCTCCAAACTTTATTACTCTCTCATTCTTATTTTGTTCTATTTAGACCATAAGAATCTTACTATTTCTCTATATTCTAAACATCTTTCTTATTTATCTTCAATTTTATGTTCACTGATCATCATAAATAAGAATATTTCAAAGTTTTCATTAGTTATATGTGTTCTCATTTGTATGCATTATGTTCATTAGAGTATTTTATTGGTAACATAATGATATTATATGAATCACCATATAAACATTGAATGTTTTCATTAATTAAATGTATTCTCATTTGTATGAAATATGTTTATCAGGATTCTTTGATCCTTCCATTGATTTAGGTGAATAAACCAATGAATATTTCAATGATCGTGATGATGGTGGTGGTGGTGTTGGTCTGAGAGGAGGTGATAATGATGTCGGTGTTTTTATAGGAGATTATGAGGGTCATGATGGTTCTGGTGATGCTAATATTGAGGTACATTTCAGATGTAAATTTTATTCTTGGTTTATACATATCAAATAGTTCTTTTTATTATGGTGATATTCATATTGAAATTTTATATTGTTTATATTTGAGATATCTTGATTTCTTATGATATATATTGTATTGTGTTTGAGTTCATTTTTATTGGGAAGGTTGTGTTTTTTCTTTTTCTCCTATCTAGAGGATGTGAGTACTACTATAAGGTGCAGCTATTATGGAAGCATTTGGTGATTAAGTATAGCTGGGTAGGAATCAATTTACATGGTTATTAACTATGGATGTAGGGTCTATTTTCTGTGGGGGTTGTCCAGGGGGTGTCCAAGTGGGAGGGGGTGTCTAGGAGTAGGGGTTGGGGGATTTGCAGTGGGTGGGATACTACAGGGGTGGGGGTGTAAGGGGGTGTGCAGGGGGTGTTCAAGGGTGTTGTCCGGGGGGTGGGGGTTTTCTAGGGGGTGTCTAGGTCGGGTGTCCAAGAGGGGGGGCGTCAGGGGCTTTGTGGGGGGGGCTACTATAGGGGTGGGGGTGCAAGGGGGGATGTCCAGGGGGTGTCTAGGAGGGGGGTTCAAGGGGTAATGGGTATGTAGGGGAGTGCAAGGGGTGTTCAAGGGGGTTGTCCAGGGGGTGTCCAGAAAGGGGGGTTTGGGGGCATGGGTGTGCAGGGGGGCAAGGGGGTGTTCAAGGGGGCTGTCTAGGGGGTGCAAGAGGGTGTCCAGGAGGGGGTGCAAGGGGGCATAGGTTTGAAGGGGGTGTTCAAGGGGGATATCTAGGGGAGTGTAAGGATGGGTGTCTAAGATGGGGGGTGTCTGAGATGGGGGCTATCTAGGGGGTGTCCAGGAGGGAGAGGGGTGTCCAGGTGGGGGTGTCCATGTGGAAGGGGGATGTACAGGGGGTGTCCAGGTGGGAGGGGTGTCTAGGAGGGGGTGGGGGATTTGTAGGGGGATGGGATACTACAAGGGTGGAGGGAGGGTACAAGGGGGATGTCCAGGGGGTGCAAGGGGGTTTTCTAGGGTAGGTGGGATACTGCAGGGGGTGGTCTACTATAGGGGGTGTTTAAGGGGGGAAAGGGGGTTGTCCAGATGGGTGCATGGGGGTGTCCATGAGGGGGTGCAAGGGGGCATGGGTGTGAAGGGGGTGTCCAGGATGGAGGGGGTGTTTAAGTGGGAGGGGTGTCCAAGAGGGGGTTCGGGGCATGGGGGTGTAGGGGGTGTTCAAGGGGGTGCAAGGGGGTGCAAGGGGGCTATCCAGGGGGCATGGGAGTACAGGGGTTGAAAGGGGTTGTCCAGGGGTGTAAGGGGGGCTGTTCAGGGGGGGCATGGGGTGCAATGGGGTTGTCCAGGGGTGAAAGGGGGTTGTCCAGGGGGGCATGGGGGTGCAAGGGGTGTTCAAGGGGGTGCAAGGGGGCTATCCAGGGGGTGCAAGGGGGCTGTCCAGGGGGGCATGGGGGTGTAGGGGGTGTTCAAGGGGGTGTAAGTGGGTTGTACAGGGGGCATGGGGGTGTAGGGGGTGCAAGGGGTCTATCCATGGGTTGTTTAGGGGGTGAAAGGGGGTTGTCCAGGGGGGTATGGGGGTGCAGGGAGTGTTTAAGGGGGTGCAAGGGGGCTATACAGGGGGAATGGGGTGAGGGGGTGTTCAAGGGGGTGTAAGGGGGATATCCAGGGGTGGAAGGGGCTGTCTAGGGGGACATGGGGGGCAAGGGGGCTATTTAGGGGGGCATGGCATGTTTTTTTATGAAATGGGAAGGCTTATATCCATGGTTTTAAACCATGGTTGTAGGCCTATTGCCACGGTTTTAAACTGAATCTAAAGACATATAGCCACAATTTTGAACCATGGAAAAAGGTACTATGTGGATTAATGTTTTGTGACTGTTTCAAACCATGGTTAAAAATATATAGCCACAGTTTTAAACCCTATATCTAGGTATTTATCTATATCTACGCCAATACCATCCATGTTCCATTGAACCATGGATATAACCTATAGCCATAGTTTTTAGGATTATAGCCACGGTTTCAAACTGTGGCTATATCCTAAATTTCCAGTAGTGACGACGAGTTGTAAAAGGGTTCAAACAATGTTAAGGCGTTGATAATGTGAAACTTTTTAACCACTTGCAATGCTAAAATCCATCATAATTCTATTATATATTGTCGCTTACCATGACTATGAGATTTAGAAAATGGATTTCAAATCAACCTTCCTTAATAGGAACCTTCAGGAAGATGTCTACATGACACAACTTGAAGGTTTTATGACTCCAAAGGATTCCATTAAGGTATGCAAGTTGTAGAAATCCATTTATGGATTAAAGTAAGAATCCAGGTCATGGAACCTTCATTTTGATGAAGTCATAATGAAATTTTCTTTTATCAAGAATTAATTTAAGCCTTGTGTCTAAAAATGGTTTAGTGGGAGTGTAGTCATTTTCCTAATAGTATATGTTGATGATATATTACTTATTGGAAATGAGATACTAGTCTTATAGTCTATTAAGGCATGGTTGAATCAATAATTCTCCATAAAGGAATTGGGTGAGGAATCATATATTCTTGGGATCAAGATCCATCGTGATATATCCAAGAGATTGTTGGACCTAAGTCAAAGTACATACATTAATAAGATAATAAAGAGATTCAGTATGCAAAAATCCAAGAGGGGGTTATTGCCAGAATCACATGGAATTCATATTTCCAAGAAAATGTGTCCTTAGACACATGTGGAAAGATAGATAATTTCAAGGACTCCATACACATCAGCATTTGGGTTATTCATGTATGTCATGCTATGTAATAGGCTGGATGTCGTCTACGCATTAAGTGTTGTAGGAAGATATCAAGATGACCCAAGTGACCTTCATTGGATGGTAGTCAAGACTATCCTAAAGTATCTAAGGCATACTAAGGATATGTTCTTGGTTTATAGAGGAGATGAAGAACTAGTCATCATAGTATATACAGATTCTAGTTTCCAGACTGATCAAGATGACATGAATTCACAAATGGGATACGTCTTCACTTTGAATGGGGGTTTAGTGAGCTATAAGAGCTCAAAGTAGAGTGTGGTTGTAGATTCTACAGCAGAGTCTAAGTATATCACAACTTTTGTCATGGCTAATGAATCAGTTTGGATGTGAAGCTTCATCCAGGAGTTGGATGTGATGCCTATCAGTAAAGATCCCATCACATTGTACTGTGATAATACTATAGCAGTGGATCTCGCAAAATAGCCAAGTTCACATCAGTAGACAAAGCAAATAATTCATAAGTATCATCTCTTGAGGGATTTTTCTCAAAGAGGTGAAGTTTTAGTGAGCAATATTTCTATGGAAGACAACATGGTGGAGCCCTTGACTAAATCCTTGACTCAGCAAAAACATGATCATCATGTGAGGTCTAGCGGACTGAAAGTCGTAGGTTGTTGGCTCTAGTCTAAGTGATAGTTTGTTAGATGGATATTTAATTTAAATATTAAACATATTATTATATATTGTTCATTGTTCTGCATGAATATTATGTAATAATTTCTTAGAGTATTTGTTTCATTGATAAGGTCATGGAAGTTCCCCACTATGATGAGAACCTTGAAATGCTATAAAAATATTCTTAAATATATTTTTTCAGTTGGATGACATAATATGATGGGAAACATATCATATAGACCATTAGGTACGAGTACTCCTAAGAATATGAGACTTCCTATCATGAAGTTTTCACTTGGTAATCTCCAAGATAGGAGATTATGAGAACAGACATGCCATTAGGAATTCTACATGTTTTGGTGTCATCATATATTCCTATCTACAAGTGTGTGTAATGATCTTTAAAATTTAATATTGTCATTAATATGTGTCACAACTCATGAACTTTGATTTATTGACAAAAACCATCACATATACAGTTGGTGGGAAGTAGGGTATGTTGGGTGTGTCACAAGTGGCATGTTATTAATAGATAAGTTGAGGAAGGATTTGTCCCTTCCATTTATGGAAGTTGATATATCTCCCCTTTGATTGAAATAGAACCGTCGTGCAAAATTTCATGGTCATGGTGTAACGACGAGTTTATTTCAGGTATTCAAAGAATGATGTATCAAGCATAAAGGTTGATGACATTATCATGAAACCATCTTGATGAGATATTGAGATAAAGGGATTATATTACACAATGAGCGTTCATATGTGGATGTCGTTGTTGCGACTTTAAGTTCTTTCTCTTGGGTATCTTGACCCGTTGCTAGATAGTAATCTTGGACTTTAGGCAAGCCTAGATAATTCCAACAAGAAAGAATCCTAGAGGGTCACACACTAATTGTTTTTTGTGTTCTCAGTTAAATTCTATTTGAATTTAATTAATAAATATTATTCTCAAGATAGTAGAATAATTTTATACAAGTTAAAATGATTGCATAAATTAAATAAATATTTATTCACCGGATTGTGGTTAAAATATATTTATTTATTTTATTGAACATTTAATAAATATTTATTTACTAGTTTTTAAATAAAATATTTATTTAAGAGAACAAATTATTTATTTATTTATTCTGGTGTTCAATAAATGGAAGTGGAGTTCAAGAGGACAAAGGATGGTCTAATATTAAAATAATTATTTGCAAGATGGTAAATAATTATTTAACTAGTTGGAAAAAATTAAAATAATAATAACACTACTATTATTTTGTGATGTGGAATTTTATTTATAATTCTATTTTTCACAACTTGGTGCACCATAAATAATGACGTGGTATTATTATTAAAATCATGGGTTTTTTCTAAGGTTAAGAATGTATTTAATTGATGTTACACAATTAACTATTGTAACTGAAGCCCCATGTCAATAAATATACACGTACATCTATTGTTCCATGTACCGAACTGCACAACTGGTGAATTTATAATTGTTGAGCTAAAAAATTTCTCTCTTGAATCCTATTCCCACCCCTATCAAGAATGATAGATGTTATTCAAGGTCAAAGAACAAGTGATCAAGAACGACCAACACAAGACACTTGCTTCGCTACGCTAGTACTCATAGAATGAGTGGCGTTGATTGGAGACCATTAGAGCATGTGTGGATCACCGCTATAGGGATTCTAGTTTGGATACTTTCAAGAACAACGAGATAATTCGGAAGGGTCATTCTAGATGATCAAAATCATCAATGAAGAAAATACCAAAGATCCAGGTATTATTTTCTTTATTAAATTAATTAAATTAATTATAAACATGATGTGCAAGATCCTATCTAAAGGTTCCAGGCCTCTTAATTCTTTATCTAAATCTTTGATTCTATTCTGTGGAGACTAGATTTCATCATCGTATTGATCCTGAAAAATTCATTGATCATGGTAAAAAATTAAATTTGGGTTATTTTCCAACCACGCTTCCATTGTACCTGGAACCTTCACGTACCACCGACCCTGAGTCCTGGGGTCATCCTCTGGATGGTCTGGCCTACTTTTACCTCTGTGTCATCTGTCGGTTGCTGCCACGGATGACTCGTCCACCTTTCTCCCAGTGGTTTCTCCCTCCATTAGTGCCTACTATACGAGGAATATCTCCACTAGTAGAGATCACTCAAACACTCCAGCCTACGTAGGGATGATGAGGAAAATAATCAATGCCCTGATCTCCCATCAGAGTCCCTTCTCAAAGGTTTGGGTCTAGAATAAAGGGTCCCACACCATATCAATAGATTAATGGGAGAGGTCTTTGAACCTTGTAGAGTACTCAACCATTGTCAGGTTTCCCTACTGTAAGTGAAGTATCTCATGTATACACACTAAGCACAAAGTCATGGGAAAAAACTCCTCCCTAAAAATTTTCTCGAAGTCAGACCAAGTGAGGTTCACCTCCTCATGAGTCTGGATGGTCAAAATCCACCATCTCCTCACCAATCCATGTAGAAGTCTCACTGCTAGAACCTCCATCTGGTCAAGTGGCATCCTCACTAAGCAAAATAATCACATCACCGCCTCCATCCAATCCTTAGTGACCTAAGGAACTGTCTCTCCCCTGAACCTAGGAGTTCTCTATTACTGGAACTCTTGTAAGGCACTAAGCCTATGTGTGTCCTCTACCGGTAGCTCCGGTTGTAACTGTTGAACAATGGGTGGTGATATTACTGATACACCACCCTAAGGTTCTATCTTAGGAAATGGTCTATATACTGAATCCTCATCACTCTATGGACCATCCTCATGGTCACGCACTGGAATCCTGGTTGGTTGTCTACATTGAGGCATCCTAAAAGAGAATCAAGATGAACCATGGTCAATTTATTATACCTGGTGAGCTAACTCTAACTCAAAAAGAACATGGTAAAACACTCAAGGACACATGTAGCCAGTGTTTTCATGTACCAGGTTGGAAAATAAAATTCAAGGTCTTGGAGTATGGATACGTAGGCCATCGCACCAACATTAGACTCCATAGCCTAAAATCCAAACTCAAAACACTCAACACTGTTACCCCATCAAAATTTATATACTCTTAGTTCTTCTGATAAAATCGACCTCCCCTGATACCACTTTGTCACGACCCATCCCCCGAAGCCCATGTCATGGCTACCTCAAACCCACCTTCCATAAATCAGGGGATGGAGACTAGCACTGAATAGGTATATCCTAAAATGATAAGGCATTTTCCTTTGAACTTGTACACATGGAAAAAGTTTAAACTACATAAAGTTCAACACTAAGTAAACCACAACTGTCACTGAGACAACTACTAGAAGTACAGTAAAGACTGAAAAGAAAACGGGGCCAAAATATAAGCCCAAAACCACAAAGTAAAGTACAACTTCCAAGGTTCGTCTTCTCAAACCCTACCTAAAGGGTAGGTGGAGGGTGTCAATTTCTAGCCATAGAGGTATGTCTCGTTCGTCCTGTCTCACTAAGCACCACCTAGTCCCAGTCCTCCAAGGTCTCCATCAAAGTTTCGATCACCTACACGGGACATGACATGTTCGGGTGAAGCTCACGTAGGGATTAGTAACACAATACTTAGTAGGAACCCCAAACCATAAATAAAATACCACAAAGAAAGACCACACAACAAGATCACAAAGCAAAGACCACACAGTGAGATCAAAAGGCAAAGACGGCTCACACTAGGTATAACTCAAAGTAAAAGAAGTTGAATTATCAGTTGTAAAGATGAACATTTGTACTATTGAGGGATTCATCTTTTGGGCCTGCTCATCACTTGGGCTAGCTGTATCACTGAGACCCACTCGTCTTTGGGCTAGCTAGATCACTCAGACCCACTCATCTCTTGGGAGATTTGGATCACTTATACTCACTCATCTCTTGGGAAAACTGGATCACTAAGAATCGCTCATCTCTAGTCCCATTGGATCACTATGACCCGCTCATCTATGGGCTAGCTAGATCATTAAGACCCACTCATTTCTATTCTGACTAGATTACTAAGACCCGCTCATCTCTTGGCCAGCTGTATCACTAAGACCCGCTCATCATATCCTTCGTGTCACAGCCAGCCATAGGATTCTTTCTTGTAGTGCGCTTGATTCCAGGAGAATATACTCATCAAGCCATTGGTCACATCTCAACTTCCACAAAATATCACTTATAGTATGACCAATGGACCGTCTCGTCTCAAGAGTCCCAACACTGTAGATGTAACATCAATCGGTCACCCGGTCTGAAAGATATTGGTGTTTTAGTAAATAGGAACAGGTTGTGTCTAGGCCTGGTCCGACCTGGTCAGACTAACCCGACCAATCCATCCCATGGGTCTCGCATGAACTAACCTGGTCCAGTCGACCTAACCTGATCCAGTGGGGTCTGGGCCGGCCTGGCCGTTATGCCAGGCCCATTGGGACATGCTGGACCCAGCCTGGTTCGGTCGTGGGTCCAACCCATTGGGTCGTCCAGTGACCCGGTTTCATCCAACCTGGCCCAAAACTAGAGGGTCGGTTCTTTCCCAGCTTGGGTATCCCAACAGCCTAATTTGTCCCATCATCCCGACCCACATCAGCGGGTCAGCTCTTCTCCAGCCCGAGCTGCCCGGTGGCCCGGTTCACACCACCTGCCCGGCCTGCATGGCGGGTCGATTCTCCCCCTTCCCGGACACCTTTTGGGAATCTGGTTCGTGTCGCACATGGACGACTGAGGTCGACTTCCCCTTCTCTACATGCAGTCTTACGGGGACCATGTTCCAGCCTCCTGCTATGGCCCATTGACGCAGGCTAATCCTCCAATGCAGCACCCTAGTATCAGCGCCCTCCAGCACCGGTTAGCTCACGTAGACTGATTTCCCCAATGTGGCTTGTGGATTTTTTGTGGGTCCATCTCACTACCTCGGTCTGAAGACTACGTGGCACCTCTGATGCGGTTGGGTGACCATGTACACCTACCATCAATCACCAAACTCCATACCGATGGCCCCTGTCATCGTCGCGTCGTGCTTCCAGCATGCCACCTCCCATCTACCGCTGTGGTCGGGGTGTCATGGCCTGGTGCCGCCACCACAACCTCACATCGCAGCCTCTTATCAGTGTTGTGGCCCATATGTCTGTGTCCCTTCCTCCTAGCATCTCATTGATCGATATGATATCGTTGTTACATCACAAAGAATGGGAATGATGAAATAAGAGAGGATGGGAAAGAGTCGCACATAGAAACACCCAAAGAATGATCCAGGTCTTTTTTCATGTTGTCCTATATGAATTCTTATTAGCAAGATCATGAAGAACCCAGAAATAAGGTGGAATAATCACAGAAAAATATATCCCCTTTTTATCCTGCAGCTATAACCATCCCACACAAATGATTGATCTACAATTTAACTTGTTTTTGAGTTAACCCACATTCATCATTTAAAAGAAAGAATGGGGAAATGCAAAAAAAATCACTTAAAATAAAACCCCCTACTTGGGATAGGATTATTGGTTGAGGAATAACAGGATCGCATGCCTCCATTATTCATTCTTGATGCGCATCCCACCATCGCTAGCGATTCTTAGAAGGGTGGAAGAAGGTGCATTCATCGTTCATTGTCACCACCCACCAAAGCCTCAGATCAATTCTAGGGTTGTTCCAACAATCCTAAACCACTTTTTAGGCTATTAATTGATGAAACACAAATCATTTTTTCTGTTACACTATGTTTCAACATCATTACACTGACTCATTAATGAGGTTCATTGTTGCATCATTGCTGCATTGCATCACTGATGTGCCACTACTCAAGGATGAGGAAAACAATTAAAATAACTTTTAAAGTTATTTTATTTTTCTTTTGAAAAGTCCAAAAATTAATTTTCACCCTCGACCTTCTTCGATTGAGGTTAAGCTCTACCTAAGGGAAACATTCCCTCACAAGATCAAAGGTACTGTTGTATTTCTAATTCGGGTCACCATTTGGGGGTTATAAGGATTTGAAAAAAAATAATTGTTACTTAATTATTTTATTTACGGCCAAAAACTACTTTCCACTTTTGTCCCGCATCGAACAATATTAAGCCCTTTTTAGGAGAATCCTGACACTCTGAGTTCAACGGTGCCCTCATATTTCTGATCTAGACATCAGTTTAAAAGTTAGAAAAACCCGCTTGCATGTTTATTTAACTAACCTTAAAATAGTTTAAAAATACGTTCTGTCCGCTCTGGGCCTCAAAATTACATTCTGTCTCAAATCCTGGTGTCTAAATAATCCCATTTAATTTAAAAAAATCATGGAATTATAGGGTATTACAATACCAGTTTTGGAAACATAAAATATTTTTAGAGGAGAACATCCACTCACCGGCGATCTCCCCACTATAAAGAGAGACACAAAATCCATGGAATTCATCATCAAGCTTCATCTCCTAAATAATTATCTCAAGAAGATTGGTGGTTAACTAAATGTTCATTATAAAAATCCCATCCACATCCTCTAAGACTCTCAAATGAAAATGAGCAAATAGATCCATCATATTATACTCTTCTGATGATTCTTTCATATCTTGGATCATAAGTTTCCTACTCAAAGAATCAGTAGTGGAATTCCTATTTCTATGGGTGTTGGTAATTTTGAAATAAAATGGTTGTAGGTACTTAACCCAATGCCTCTATCTGATATTCATATCATTTTTAGATAATATATTACTTATGGTTTTGTGGTCTGGATAAATGGTAACTCTTTCTCTAAAAATGTATTTTCACCAACTCTTAAGAGCATGCATCATAGCTGTGAGTTCAAGATCATGGGTTGAATAATTCTTTTCTGTGTCCAAAGATGTCTAGAACTATAGGCTACCATGTAATCATCCTACATAAGAAAGTATCCCAAACCCAAACCTAATTCATCACAAAATACCACATATCCTTACCCAGCCTCTCGAATAGTCACAAATTGCGTATAATTTAAAATATTTTTTAACTCATTGAAAGAACTCTAACATTTCAAATACCATGAGAATGTCACTCCTTTCTGAGTGATATTGGTCATTTGAGAATCCAACTTTGAGAAATATTTAATGTACCTATGGTAATATCTTTCTAATATCAAGAATAATTATATCTTGAAAAGATTATATGGTTAATCCCATATTATAATAGCATTCACCTTCTCAGGGTCAACTAAAATATCATGTTCTGAGACCATGTGTCCCAACAAATTCACTTCCTGAACCCAAAAATTACATTTCAAAATCTTCACATAAAGTTGGTTATTTTTCAATATTTATAGAACTACCCTCAAATGATGCACATGATCCTCTCCAGTTTTGGAGTAAACTAAGATGGATTCCAAAAAACTACCACGAATGAGTCAAGGTAATCATGGAATATCATGTTCATCAATTCCATGAACATTGTAGGATCATTAGTTAGACCAAATGGCATAAAAATATACTCATATTTTCCATACCTACTCATGATAGTAGTCTTTTGAATGTCATGTTCTTTAATTTTCAATTGGTGATAACCAAATCAAAGATCAATCTTTGAGAACCACATATCCCCTTTCAATGGGTCAAATAGATCGTTTATCTATGGTAATATATAATTTTTCTTTATTGTAACTTGATTTAGGTTCTTATAATCAACACATAGGCGAAGTGTTCCATCATATTTCTTAAAAAAAGAATAGGCACCACCCAAGGTGACACACTCAGGTGTATAATTATTTTTTCCAATAAATAATCCAATTGAGTTTTCAAGTCATTCAATTAAACTAATTCCATATGATAAAAGGTAATTGACACTGACTGAGTAATAGGTACAAAATCAATAGAGAACTCCACCTCTCTTACTTGTGGAAAACTAGAAAAATTAGATAGAATCACATTGGGAAACTTGAAAATAACTTATGGGATATCACCAATCAATGATCCTCAATCTAATTCAAAATCAATCACCAATATTACCCTGCTCAACTCTAGAAAAGTAGGTCCCACTCTACTCAACCTCAGGTCCCATTACCCCTAAAAAACATGGAACACCCCATCGGGCATGATGAAGGAGACCCACTAAAGATAACATCCAATTTGGGCCTTATGATAAATAAACCAATCCATCCTGAAAATTACATCAAGAGGATTCATGTCTAGAATCAAAAAATTATAAGTGAGATCAATCTATGATAGATAGAAAATGTAAGAGGGATAACATAGACCCTTCACTCTCTTAATTTTGAGGGGTGTAGTAATATCCATTACATAAGAAAAAATATATATAGGAATATTTTGTAGGTTCATAATACAAGTCGACAAAAACAAGTGATATACACCAGTATCAAATAAAGTAGTGACTAAATATGATGTTATAGTGATGGTTCCAATCACTGCCGCTGGACTTTTATCAGCTTCCTCTAGAGACTCTTACATTGTGTGAAGAAGATTTATTCCTGATGCCTATTTATATAACCTATTAGTTCTTGAAGCATATAATTGAACCTCAATACTTTTTGGTGTTGATGAGACCATGCCACTACATAGAGTAAAAGAGACATGGTAGAACTTCTACAAGTGACATGAGCATCTGCACAAACTATAGATCTTGGGTTCCTCAATGAAAACACATTTCAAATACCAAACCTTTCCATACTAAAATAAAGTTATAGGTCCTATACCAAAAAATATAGGAGGTATGGATAATTCATGTTGTTAAGATCCACTACGAGACTCATCATGATTTCCCTTTATTTAAAGGAATTAATAAAACTTCCACTGGGAGAAAAATAAACTCCCATCAACCCAAACTTACCAGCAAGGTAAAGCTCATCCATCAATGCTCTATATAGTACATAATCATAATAAATGATCTTTAGCATAAATACTTGAGATAGAATTTTGGTTCAAATACCCATATCAAATCTTTAAGCCTTTAGTTTCTCATTCGTTCCCACCTCTAGAGAAAACTGAACAAGCTCGTCAAAACATTTTTCATACTCTATCACGGTCCTTTCACACTATTAGAGGATGAAAAATTCCATGGATTTCATCAATACCATATTTGGGATAAGACTGATCAGTTAAAATAACTCTAAATTATTTCCACTCCAAGACCTCATGCTTCTTTTATGCCACTATTGAATCTCATAATATCCCACTAAGAACTTTCATCTTGATGATATCACACTTCAATTTTACTGAATCAAGCATTTAAAAGAACTAAAAAAGATGATCTATCTTTTTCAACCAATCCTCAGCCTCTTGATAATCATTTGATCCTTGGAAAGATGGTGGATTCTAGTGAAGAAACTCTTGAGCACGATTATGAGATACATCCCTTCAAGGTTCCACTACTGGAGCCTGAATAGGTATAGTTGTAGGTACCATTCCAAGATCTTGGACAATACTCACCACTATCTCAATAATATTCTATTCAACATAAGTATTCTCAAGTTTTTGTTCACTGTTAGCTACCTCCTATAGCCTATTCAAACATCTCCTTAGAGGCATGATGCTACATAACATTAATAGTCAACACTGAAACATCAACAATGATATGAAAATCAATAACTCAAACAAGAGATATAGTAAAATCAATTCCTTCAACTGAATTCAATATTGTGATTTCAAAAAACTAAAACAAAAGATAGAGAAAATACTAGAATCAGATAAAAATATTTCTCAAATACACTTTTTCCAATGTCCATGGTGACTTATGGTTTGTTATGAACTTGATCGTAACTACCTCCTAAGTCCAAACAATCCAACCTCTTATCTACTAGGAAAACCTAAAATGCATAATGAAATAAATGAAATGTGAACATCCTCATAACTTTGATACCACTTTATCACAAACCAGCTTGGATACCCAAGTAATCTGACAAACGATTCAGTCCTAACATTTCCTAAAGGGAATTACTGATCCCCATGGGTTATGACTAGAACCTGACATCAAATAATAAATATAAGGGAATTATTTTTCCATAAAAAATTAAATAAAAATGATATAAGTCATTATTCTAATACTCATCAAGGATAAAGTAAAAACAATCAAATAATTAACACAATACTCAAACAATACATCATCAAAATACAAAATAGTTATCAAATAAAGGCTCAGAAAACCCATGTAAGAGGTGGATCACATCTCCACTGGTCACCTCCATCACTCCAGGTCCCTTGATTCAAGTACACATACCACTTATAAGTGTAACTTTCCCATTTCTTAGACCCGGCATAAGATAATATACAAATTTCTTAAGGAAAAGGTAAGGTGTGAGAAAAATGGATTAGTATGATACCACCAAATATTCCATAATCAATTCCATAACAATAAACCATTTATGATTTCTATATAAATAAAACAAGTCATAGAAAATCATTTTTATATTTTAAAGCCAAAATATTATTTCAAATCAATAGATAAAAGATATATCAAAAAAAGTTTTAGATAAAAAATTTATATGAAACATTTATATAAAATAATTGGCATGAATAAAATGGTTCTATAATCAATGTCAGGTATAATCAATTCAAAAAAACAAAGAACCATACTCATAATACTTGAGTTACGTTAGTTTTTGGAAAGAGGATCCTCACACTTCTCAATCATCATCACAACTCAATATATGTTTGCATACTAAAATCATCACCCCAATATGGGACCCATTATGGGAAATCAATCAACACCCCATTAGGGTAACCATCATGGTAAAACATGCCGAACATGGTTTAGGTAGTGTTGTCATCATCAATCTATTTCCATGGAGTTAAAGTCCTAGAATGTTTGTCCTAATCACCCATTAACAATCCAGGATAACTATGATTCAAATAATCAATCAATCAATAATGTTCAAATCAATCATTTCATCATTAACAGTTCAATTTCCCAGTTGCAATTTCAAAATTCCTATTCATTTCAAAATCAAATCATAGGTTTTCATAAAATTAAATATTTTTTAAATCATCTTTCAATTTAACCCAATTTTATAAAGAATAATCATCAAATCATTTCATCAAATCCACTTTCAATTCAAGCCATCATTTTTTCTCAAAATCCACCCAACAATATCAATTCCATTGAAATTGGTGGGTTTTCACAATTACATTCCCCTTTTAAATCAAACATCAAATCATATCAAATATGGTTCTTCAAATAAACTAACAACTCATTTAAAATAAATCAAGCAACAGAGGGTTTCAATCATAGGGTAAATCCTTATAGAACCACTTACCTTTAATCACATGATCAATTCAACACCCACAATGGGACCGCCAATGAGAATGGAGGAAAATGAGATCAATAAATCATACATAGAATAAATATCCATCAAAATGGAGATTAAATTCATCAATAAAAATATGATATATCACTCTCTAAGAAGGATAAAAGAAGATATTTGAAGAAATCCTATGAGAGGATATTTACATACCGAAAGGACGTCAAATGAAATCACTGGTGCTTCAATCTTCCAAGAGAAGGGGTTGGAAGAGTCAAAATCACCTTTTGAGAGCCTCCAAAGACCAATTAATCATATTAGGGTTGAATGTGGGTGTTTATGGGTTGAAATATGGGTCCTAGTATTTTTTATAAAAATTTAAAGGGAATTAAAAATCATGTGCATTGTTTGTTACATGGGTCAAATGCTTAGTAATAATAGTGTTCCCTAACCATGTGCCCATAATAAACTTCTATATGGAATCCACAATTTTGAGGGGTGTTCATATGGTTTCTTGGACTAAACCACATAGTTTTTCCTAAATATGTTCCAACTATACACAACCCCAAAAAGTTCCAAAATTTTCTAAATTTCACTTGAAATAACTTGAGACAAGCCCCAAACAAAGTATGATCAAAACAAGTGTAAATAAATACCTAAAAGAAGGTAACGTGATGTTAAATGTACACATTGATCCATTATTTATTAACTAAGTAATGTGATGATTCTAGATCCAAGAACTAATGAATGTTAGGGTAAATAACTATAGTGATTGGTTTTGATTTGATTATTTCATGCTAGAGTTTATTTAACTGTTTTATTTATACCATTTTATTTTATGAGAATGTTCATTTAAGACTAATTTTGATATGATTTCCATTTATTTTACCTAAAATATTTTCTGAATGAAAATGTTTCAACAATTTTTTATGCCTCATATTTATTTAAATTGAAGTATAACTGGTTTATTTATTAGGGAATTTCTTATAGAACATTTGGTGAATTCCTACTGGGTAGTTTTTTTTCACACCCTAAATTTTATTTTGATCATTTGTAGATTATGTTATGAGTGGACTAAGAAAATATAAAGTTCCACTTGGAGGTGGAAGTTGTACTTGACTAGTGGGACCTTGGGTGATGGCGGTGACTGGTGGAGCTATGATCCACTCATTACATAGAGATTTTGGGATTTTTGTCTTGAGAGATATTATGTCATTTTATTTGATAATGGACCATTGATATTTATCAATATTATTGTGATTTTATTTTCTCCTTAAGGATTGTTAGCATGTCAAATTTTCATTTATTTATCTTTCACTTTTCAATATTTTTTATTTTCTCTTATAGAGAAGTCATTCCTATCTCTCTATTTGTGATTCCCAAGTGTCAGTAGCCATCCTATGGGGATTGGGAACACCCTTTATTCTTTATTAGTTTCATATAGGATACCAGTGTACTAGGGTATTCAGGTTGGCTCATAACACTCATGGAATGTCACTAATTACCACAGATTGAGTCCCCTTTCTTAACACATGCCACAACATGACTCCCCTGGTCATACCATGGTGCACCTCCTCTAAGTAAATCAAGGATCCTGAGAATTAATTCACCCTGAAATGGTGTTCTTAATTTATAGTGAGAAGCACCACCTTTATTTATCTCCATGTAGTAGAATCTCCCATCATACCCTCATCACGATGTTATTCCAAAACACCATGGTGTGATACACCCTCTCAAAATTTTACAAAGGAAAAAATCTCAAACAGGAGAGTTCTCATATGTGAGAGTAAATTCATTTACTCCTATGTAATGGAATTTTCCAAATCCAACCTAGCCTAATACTCATTGCACCATGATGCCTATAGCTATGAAATAAACTCTACCACATACCACAAATCCCATAAAGGAAAAACCTCATATAATAATAAAATCTTATGTATCACCTAAAAAACCTTATGCATCATTACGAAATGGCCTCCCCTCATTACAACATGACTTTAATTTTCACATATTTGGAAAAGTTAAGGTTCACCCTATGATACATAATATATATATCATATTTAAGATATTTATTTTTCCCAAAAAACCCATATGTAACATATACACCATCACTCCATGATTCCATTAGGCTATAGTGTGACCAGTCACTCCCCATTAAAAAATAAAAAAAAGGCATGGACAGACATTTAATAAAAAATAAAGACACACCATGTTGTGATTCTCTTAGCCATGATAAGATCCTAAATCAACCTCAAATCAAAACCCACCTATAGAGCCCGACATTCCATGATGACCCTTAGCCATAGTGTGACTTACTCACATCCCAAAAACAAAACTTCCTTCACATCACTCATCACATCATTATGGCTTTGGTTCATAGTGTGAACTACAGATATCTAAAACTATATAACTAAAAAAATGATAAAAACTGCCAAAAAATAAAAAAAACACAATTATATTTTTTTACCACAGTAATGAAATGATTGTGTCAAGAATCGTAAATATTTTCTCAATTTATTTTCAATGATTTAATATAAATATTATCTTTAAAATTTGATAGATTATCCATACTTTTCTAATGAATGTGACCAAGCCTCTAATTCTATATGATGTTCTCCTATTATATGGTAAGGAGACATGTATTCTCCTTTCTTTCTACCTGATATAAGTTCCCATTTTTCTCCATCCTTGTATAAATGAATCTGTATCCTTTCCTTTGATATTATATACTTTTATGAATAAACTCAATCTAAACATTACTTAAATAATACATTAATCTCATGATTTAAATAATACATCTCCCAAACAGTCACACAACCCAAGGACCTAGAGGTTTAGTGTCTTGTATATTAGCTATATAAACATATTAATTTACAAAACTTGTGAACATTTCTCCATGGTCATGCTCCTCTAGACCCTTTTTAGACATCTAACGTGAAACAATCATTTTAATAACTTGGGGATTGGAAACTTAAAAAATGGGTGATATAAAATACTCAATAATGGAAAATAAATATCATAAAGGATTATATCATAAACAAGAAGGTGAATATGAGAATGAAATAAATAAATAAAATCTCAAAATACCATGGATAATAAAAGTGTGTAATACTTTAAAAACAATTCATAATCATGAAAACTTGGGATAACATGATAAACAAATTGAAAATGTTCTAAAATCATAAAAATATAATTCCTTATCATTATGAACCTATCTACTCTCTAACTTGTTCACATGTAAAATTTTGAGTAGAGATAAATTCCATAACATTCACACTTTGTAAACCTAGTTACTCACTAACTTATTCACACGTAAAATTGGTAGTACATCTTAATGCCATCATACTCACCCTTTCTAAACCTAGATACTCACTAACTTATTCCCATGTAAAATTATGAGTAGATTTTAACACCATCACACTCTCCCTTTTTCAACATAACTACCTGCTAACCTATTCACACACAAAATTATGAGTATATCTTAATGCCATCGCACTCACCCTTTGTGAACCTAGCTACTCGCTAACCTTTTTACATAACATTTCTATATCATAAGATATAAGACTTTACCCAATTAATTGGAGGGATATATAGGTACCAATCATCTCATAATCTATACATTTGTGTTTCACTTGAAAATAAAACATTCATTAACTCATAAAGAACCCATGGAAAAAAGGATGGGTTTCTTAAAATATTCAAAAACATCCCATAATACAAACTTAAAAAATATTAGAATGTTAAAACTCTCATTTTATAAAATAAATCATATCATAATAACATATATAGAGTGACCAAAACATATCTTCATGAAAAATAATCCTTCGATGGAAAATATAAGTGAAAATAAAAAAATTACAAAAAACCTTTATAAAACATTAAAGTACAAATTAATTTCAAAAAAAATATGGAGGAAAAGAGAAGACTTTTTAAAAAATTATTATAAAGAGTTCATAATAAAAATTCCTTGAAATTACATAAAGGTTTCAAATAGATAAGTGAAAATACTTTTAAAATGTTTATTTTTAATAGAATCTTTAATAATGTAAACTTGAAAAACATAAAGTTTTCAATGAAATAAGTGAAAATACTTTGATAGCTTTTACTTTTAAAAATAATATTTAATAATTGAAACTTAAAAAATATATAATTTTTTCAATAAAATAAGTGGAAATAATCATAAAAATTTACTTTTAAAAATAATCTTTAATAATGGAAACATGAAAAGGACATAATGTTATCAATAAAATAAGTGAAAATACTTTTAAATATTTACCTTTAAAAATAATATTAAATAATGGAAAATTGAAAAGGGCATAAAGTTTATAAAAAAAATATGGAGTGGATTATTAAACCTATTTATTTTGAAAGAGTGGAAAATCCTTTTGAACATTTTAAAATATACTTTTTTTGAAAACCCACAACCTCAAAAGGATAAAAAAAACTTTAATTTAAAATTAATTAATGGAAAAGGATCATTTGAGATAAAAACAAATTGAGTTTCCATTATAGAAAGGAGAATATTGACAGAATTTAAAAACATGAATATGAAAGAAAAATCCAATAAAATAACGAAAATTATTTTTAACAAGCTAAGTTTTAATAAAATAATAGAATCATTAAGGAAGAATAATTTAGTGTGAAAAATTATTCCCCTATAAAATAATATTTAAATAATAAATAAAATCATCATAGGTTAGAATAGATCAATCTTGAAATATTATAGTCAAATAAGAGTGATTATGACCTAATGAAGAGATTTGAGTCACAGAAACCCCTTGTTGCATTTTTAACTTTTGAATTGAAAAACTGTGAGAGATATAATATTAAATAAAACATTTAATATAATTAAATATAATATAATCATGATACAAAATGTAAATTTGGAAGTATTTATACAATTTAAAATGAAACATTGTGTTTATCATAAACATGTCTCCAGGGATTCAAATTTGAGATGAAGAAACCCTTAAAACTTGAGAAGTGAATAGATTAAGAGAATATATAGGAGAGATTTTGAAATAAAAATTTATATTTCATGACCAAGTTTTATTTATGATGAATTAATTCATTTTTTCAGTATTTATACCAAATAAAAAAGCAATAGGTGAAAAATGTGAAATCATGCCTCAAAACAAGTTAACTTGAGAAAATAAACCCTTGATTTGTTTCCTTTCTTATTTTATCACACTATAAATATAACATACTGAGTTTTTAAAAGAAAACACTATGTTTGATAGCATACATGACATACCACATTGAGCTTAAATGAACAACTTAATATTATTATTTAATATGATAGTTACCATATAACCATTATAATGGTGGGAATAAAAATGATTAAATGAATTAGGAAAATAATAATTACACATGTTTGTATAATGATTCATTGGTTACCAAATTAATTAGGAAATTAAATAAAAACCAATTGAATATAAAGAATGTGTTTTTATAAAAAAAATATTTAAATGCAAATAATTGTGTGTATAAAATAATAAAATCACTCTTATTGGATTATATTATTGAAATAAAAATTGAATATAATATTTAAAATTAATCTTATGTGTTTTATAGACTTTTTATAATATTAAATACAATTCTACAGATAAAATGGTTTTTTTCTAAAAATGTTTTTTTACCACATTTTCATGGAGAACTCATTTTAAATCTATTTTTTATTATTATTATATGTTCTATTTGATAAAATAAATTTCTTATTTTTAGTTGGGTCAAAAAAATTTACTTTGGATAAATTTTTTGTATTTTTCTAATAATATTCATTTTTAATGAATAGTGAAAATGTTGTATTTTAATTCAAAACTATTTTTTCTAAGTTATTTATATAGTTATATTTTTTAAAATTGGTTTCAAAGTATATTTAAATTATTTTTTTATCATTTACTCCAATTTTGGTCATTGGAATCAATTTCACATTGAAATTGGATATAAAAACTATGTGAACTTTTGAACGTTTTACTTAAAAAACCTATTTTCTTATTCCATCAATGAGATTAATTTTTAATTAATTTCTTCCAATTATATGTTTTTAATTTGAAAAAATAGATTCCATAT
The DNA here is from genome assembly GCA_963277665.1 of Viscum album. Lineage (NCBI taxonomy): Eukaryota > Viridiplantae > Streptophyta > Magnoliopsida > Santalales > Viscaceae > Viscum > Viscum album. Next base: position 305,857,850 of record OY728158.1, read on the forward strand.
TTGGAATTATAAATTCCGAATTATGTAAATAGGTCCCTTTTATTTTTTTCATTATGAATAGTAACTTTAATAATAAATTTTATTACCGCAGTTAAGGTAAATTGGGTAATTAAAGGTAAAAATAATATTATAATAATATAAAACTACCCTAACACTTGTCCTAATTTAATTGTATTAGTTTATCCTGATCATGATCATCATTGGGTCTATTTTAGGACAACATGGATCCACTTGTATGAATTTAATGCATTTATAATATTATATTCAATAAATAGTCATTTTTGTTACACTTTTATTTTTAAAAAGGAAAGTATTTAAAAATTGATTTATATAGAGAAACTCTTCGACTATAAATAGTATTTATAAATATAAAAATATTATCTATATTATGTTAATTTTTTTACAATTTTCATGAACTAAATAATTAAATTAAATAGTGACATAAAGATGTTGCACTAATAGATTTATTAAAGAAGGAATCAAATAAATGATATTAATAATATTAAAATAAATATAATTTTATATATTTGGTACCATAAAAGAATTTTTTGGATTTCTATGCCATGTTAGGATTGAGTTAAAATATTTTTTTCTAATTAATTAAGTTTTTATGATATTTTAAAAAAGTCATGTAATGGATAGTGTCAAAATTGACATAATTCATATTTTAAAATATAAACTATTTAATTAAATGATATAAAATTACTAAAAATATATGATTTGAAAAAAAAATTATATAAGTCTAAATATTTTATTAATGAATCATTAATTGGTCATTTGTAATTATATTTTAATTATTTTAACCCTCAAAGTGTAAATTACTTGATAAATCGGTAAGAGTTAAAAGGGGTTAAAACAAAAAGATAAGGATTAAAAAATATTCAAAACTTTTCTAATTTTAATTGGATGATGATTATTTGAACCAAAATAATAATATATTCTAAATAAATTAGTTTGTGACCATTTTTTAATAGAAAATTAATTTATATTAATTTAATACTTTTAATAATTCCACGAGTGCCCCTATCCACTTCTATAAAAGGGAACACATTCCTATCTATTACTCACACTTCCAAAACCATTTTTTTAGATAATATCTACCCAAAACCATTCCTATAATTACTCCCACATTTTTGAAGCCTTATTTTAGTCAAAACACCCTCCTTATAGGTGTTAAGGTGTTAAGAAAGGTGTTCATCCGAAGGAAAGGTAATATTTTTATTTAAGTGTTTCTATTTTATTTATTCTTCCACTTCCTTAAAATATTATTATTCCTATATTAAATAATAAATTCAATATCCTAAATATAATTATATTTTATTATGTTTATATAATCACCTAAATACATCTCCACTTCCATTAAATGATTAATAAATTAATTGTACATTCGTACGTGTGAACTATCACTTCCACGAACCAATCTAGTTCGTTTTCCATAACCATATCTCATGACTAGTTATAATAATGGAATTAATGTTCATATGTGATATTAATTACATATTAATAATTATAATATAATAATATATCAATTACATTCTTACTTTCCATGCACATAAAAACGATAACGTCGTTCGTGCGTACGTTTGAACTATCACCTCCACGAAGTGATGTGACTCCTTTTTATCCAGTACATCACTTATATGATATATATAAGTATATTTAAATTATTAATATGGTATTAATTATGTATTTATCATTATGGAAAGGTAAAATAATACTTACCTTCTTTCCATAATGATCAATGAAAAATGTAAAACGTTACTTATGCGTGCGTATGACTTACCGTCTCCTTGAATATAACATTGTTAATTTTTCATAACAATAATTAATGGTTTGATTTTAAATTATAATTTATGGATAAAATGATAATAATTTCCTAAATATTATTTTGTATGTGATGTACTTATGACCACATAGACTAGTGACATCAAACCATGTTCATTTTTGACTCAAGTGCCGAATATCGAAGAAACGTTCGATATGAACATAAATAATTAAGTAATTGTTATAACATTATAAATAAGTGAAATAAAGGGAATAATAAACTTGAAAAGGGTTTTCAATAAAGTATAAATTAACCTAATTTTATTATTCAGGAAGAACAAGGAACATAAATGACGAATCGAAATTAAGGTATGGGAATTTGTCTCAATCTCCTTTCATTGAGGCATATTTTGATGTTATAAATTGCCTTATTTTATAAGGTGTATAATCAACCCCTTTTTATTTTAATTAATTACAAGGGTTTATAAAATAATATTTTATATGAATCATTTTACTTTCTTTACAAAATGACAAAAGGAATGTTTCATTAACATATGTGGCGACAATGACTTCTCCACCGCCATAATCATTATTTGATATTCCGCTTCCTCTATAAGCCTTAATGTTTTTTAAAATGAAAATAAATCCCTTATTTCCTTTTTGGGTGTTTTGGTATTGAAAATTATTTTGAAATTGGGTTGACTATTTCAATATATTTAAATGATTTATTGTGATTGTAGATGAAATTTTATGAGTGAAATGTTGATAATTGAAATCTTTTATGTGTTATGATTATATAATGGTACTTAGACATTTTATGGGTGGTTACATGATAAACCAAAGATGGGTGGTTATGTGATAAACCAAAGATAGTTGGTTCCATGATAAACCAAGTATGAGTGGTTACGTTATAACTTCCAATGCATTGGTATGGAAGTTGACTGTATGGTTATTCCTTTTAGTGATATGTTTGGAAGTAGACCTTATGGTTATTTCATTTAAGTGTGATTATGTCCCAAGTTACCTTTATCTGTTATATGTGATTTATATGGGTTTTAAGGAAAAGTTTTGATTACAAAAAGGGTAATAAATGAGCTTAAATTTGGTGAAGTGTATTTACTACTTCTTAAAGGTGAAAAGTATTATTTTATGATAAATTATTCAAGGTTTACATGTTTTCACAAGACTAATATTTTTCCTTCTTTGTGTATCCCTTACTGATATTTTTATGTTCATCCCAAGTTTTGAAATGTTTTTAACATGATTTAAAGAATAATAGAGTCAATAATATGATCAAAGAAAAGTTATGAAGTTTAAACATGAAATGAAACCATGTTTCTTTTTAAATGTTTTTTTAGGAAAAAATGGATAGTGATTAGAAGTGTCTACTTTGTAATATTTAAGTTTTATTTATGATTTGTGGCCCAATTCTCTAAATATATAAACATTAAAATATCCACAATGTGAAATAAATTAAAATTATTGACTTAACTAGATATTATGTAATGTTTAATGTTGGGCCTTATAGTTGGTATCAGAGGATGGTTTAGACAACTTTATAGGTTAGGGTGATATTTAAGCATAAGTTAAAAGTTATATATAACCAAAATGGTTAGCATAATAGAAAGATTCATAGTTATCTTAGATAATTTGAATGAGTTTGAGATAACATGAATAAGTATATCTTAGTGTTTATCTTCTTAATAAGATATTATATGATGATTTTATTAATATACTCACACTAACCTTTAAAATTTTAATAAATGGATGTATATAACAGGAACCAAAGTAACAAATTATGGAAGTAAAATGTGGTGGTTCTTTTAATAAGCAACTGAATGCAATTGGAGCTGCAATGAGAACTCTCGTGGTTATTCTGAATCCCTTTGGAAGTTTACATAATAATGATCATAAAGGTGAGAATATTCATCAACATGTGTTTCAAGTATGTGAAAATAAACACCTAAGAAAATGTTTTAAAGTGATGGGATGGTGTTATAGATGTGGTAATGAAGGTCATAAAGTAATAACCTTCCAAGGAAAAAGGAAGCATTCAATTGACTCCAAGAAAGGGAAAGAAGTTTTTTCCGAGTTATCACTTGATTTTTTTAAATGTGGAGAGAATAGTCATTATGAAAATAGATATCCTACGAAGAATTTTTGGGAATGGGATCGGTAGGACTATGAAAAAATATGTTTAGTAATACCTAATTCCATTCCAATTGATGAGAAAACTGAAAATTTCATATGAAAGGTATGGATTATTTGTTGACTCGTGTTTTGAAAATATTGAATATTAGGACATGATTCATGTTTTTTTAGGAAATAAGTATTAAAGAATAAGATAGAAAATTGTGGTTAGAGGAACATGAAGAATTATTAATGATTAATAAGTCTATATATAAGGAATTTAAGAGTTATGTTAGATCTACAGATGATGAAATGTTTAAAATTATTAATTCTATTTTGATGATGGGTTTACTTTGGAATAATTTTTCTAGTATGTGTAACCCTAATGTTTGTTATGTGAAAATGTTATTCGAGTAAGAATTATCTTTTCTTGTGTGGACATAATTATAAAGGTATGAATAACCTTTAGGGTTTATATGATCTTTGATTTTGAAGTAGTTATGGGATATTACATTTTGAGATCCAAAATGAAAGGCATGAGATAAACCTCGAGATTAAAATATGGTATGGTTATTTTTTAGGATTTTATCTCATTTTTGGAATTTTATAAGAATTAAATAGTTTTAGAAAAAGGATAACTCATGGGATGAGTGACAACCCATCACATCTGGCAAGATCATGGGAATTGAACCCACAACCGAAGGGTGACAAGGGTGCATCGCCTACCACTGGCTTATGTGAAGTCCTTGGTTAGTATAACTTTTTATTTTTATTTTAATTAGTTGATGGAATAAGAAGAAGTGGATTTTGGGAAATTATGTTTTATTAAATAGACATACTTGGAATTAGAAAATGATTTGGGAATCAAGTGATAAATGTTATTTTGGAAGATTTTCACTATTTTGGGAAATTTATTAATAAGGAAAATATAATATTATGGGATTTTATTTGAGGAGTAATGGTTGAATTTTATTTTCAAAGAATCTATGTTTTTATTATGGACTTATGGTGATTCAGGTTATTTATAGAAATGATTAACCTATCTTAACAAATATGTGATTTTAGAAATTAAATTTTTGGTATGTGACATTAAGAGTGGTTTATGTTATTTGGAGATAAATGATAAAAATTATCCTATAAGAATATGTGATCAAACCCTTATGAATTTTGGGTTTCAATCTTAGTTTTGAATTATCTGAGGAATTTTAAGGACAATTATTTATCAAATGGTCTATGTTGAAATGTTGGTATTACTTTTTAACTTTACAGATTAAAAGTAGTTTTTCTTCATCCAATGGTTTATTCTTTTGGATAATTGTTTTATCTTATCATAAACATATTGGTTTTGGTTAAAGTTTAAATACAAGATAAATCTATAGTTAATATTTTTTGGAATATTTGATTCTCTATAAGATGATTATAGTGCTTTAAGCATGAAAAAAAATCATCATCAAAACACACCATTTGGAGAAACAGATGAGTTTGTTGTGGAATTTGATTAATGGATGAAGATATACTTTTCAAGTAAGTATATTTCTTTATGTTAATATTATATTTAGTAAAATAATTATTCAAATTTATGAAAAGGATCTTAAAACAAAAATGTATTCCTTTTAATTTTCCTAATATGAAGTAAAAGACCATTTAACCCATGAAAATTTTATGGCTTTTTGATTATTAACATTTTCCTAAAAAAATTTCTATTATTATCCATCAGAAATTGACAGTTATTTTTCTCTTCCATATCTATGTTTTCCTACATAGAACCCTAGAATGTGTTATCTCAGGTGAACTTCATACTTTCCTTTCTTTCTTTAAAAGTGAAAGTTTTATCAATCCTTTTTTCGATGTGGGATTGAAAAAAAGGTATTTTAAACATTCATAGCTTAGTTACCAACTCCAAATTCAAATCGTGAGGATAAAATTTCCAAAAGGGGGATAATGTAACATCCTGAGTTTTTTAAGGAAACACTATGTTCGATAGTATACATGATACGCTGCATTAAACTTAAATGAACAACTTAATATAATTATTTAATATGATAGTTATCATATATCCATTAGATGGTGGGAATGAAATGAATTAAATGAATTAGGAAAATATGGTTTCCATATGTTTATATAATTATTCATTGGTTACCAAATTAATTTGGAAATTAAATAAAACCCAATTGAATATAAAGGATGTGTTTTTATGAAAAACTATTTAAATAAGAATAATTATGTATATAAAATAATCAAATCACTCTTTTTGGATTATATTAATGAAATATAAATTCAATATAATGTTTAAAATTAATATTATGTGTTTTATAGACTTTTTACAAGAAGAAAAATACAATTTTATGAATAAAATGAGTGTTTTTCTAAAAATATAGTTTTACTGCATTTTAAGGGTGAACCCATTTTAAATCTAGTTTTTGTCACTTTTATTTTTTATATTTGAAAAAATAAATTTCTTCTTTGTATGTGAGGCATTAAATTTAATTTGGATAAATTTTTGATATTTTAATGATAATATTAATTTTTTAATGAATAGTGAAAAATACAGCATTTTAATTCAAAATTTCTTTTCCATATAAGTTATTTATATAGTTATATTGTCCTTTTAAATGGTTTTAAAGTAAAGATACAGAATTTTTTATCATTTAAACCAATTTTGTTCATTAAAATAAATTTCACGGTGAAATTGGATATAAAAACTATGTGAACTTTTGAATGTTTTACTCAAAACATGTTTTCTTATTCCATCAATGAGATTAATTTTAAATTAATTTTTTCCAATTCTGTGTTTTGAATTTAGAAAAATGGATTCCATATTTGGAATAATAAGTTAAAAATTGTGTAAATAGGTCCCTTTTTATTTTTGTACATTATGAATAGTAACTTTAATAATAAATTTTATTACCACGGTTAAAGGTAAATTGGGTAATTAAAGGTAAGAATAATATTATAATAATATAGAAATACCCTAACACTTGTCCTAATTTAATTATATTTTTGTATACCAACCATGATCATCCTTGGGTGTATTTTAGGACCACTTGGATCAACTTGTAGAACTTTAATTCATTTTTAATATTATATTCAATGAATAGTCATTTTTGTTACACTTTTGTTTTTAAAAAAGGGTAGTATTTAAATATGGAGTTATACAGGATATCTCTTTAACTATAAATAGTCTTTAGAAATCTAAAAATATTACCCATATCATGGTAATTTATTTATAATTTTTATTAAATAAATAATTAAATTAAATAGTGACACAAAGATGATGCAGTAATATATTTATTAAAAAAAAGAATCAAATAAATGATATTAATAATATTAAAATAAATATAATTTGATATATTTGATTCCATCCACAAATGTTTTGGATTCCTACGACATTTTAGGATTTATTTAAAATATTTTTTTCTAATTAATCAAGTTTTTATGATATTTTAAAAAAGTCATGTAATGAATAGTGTCAAAATTGACATAATTCATATTTTAAAATATAAAATATTTAATTAAATGATATAAAATTCATAAAAATATAATATTTGACCAAAAAGTTGAAATAAGTCTAAATATTTTATTAATGACTCATTAATTGGTCATTTGTCATGATTTTGTAATTATTTTAACCCTCAAAGTGTAAATTACTCGACAAATCAATAAGAGTTAAAAGCGGTTAAAACAAAAAGATAAGGATTAAAAAATATTAAAAACTTGTCTAATTTTAATTATATGATGTGAATTTGACCCAAAATCATCATATATTCAAAATAAATTATTTTAGGACTATTTTTTAATATAAAATTAATTTAAATTAATTTAATACTTTTAATAATTCCAAGAGTACCCCTCCATACTCCTATAAAAGGGTACTCATTCCTCTCTGTTACTCACACTTCCAAAACCTTTTAGTTCGGCCAATATCTTCCAAAAACCATTCCTAGAATACCTCCCCACATTCTTTAATCCTTATTTTAGTCAGAACACCCTCTTTAGAGGTGTTAAGGTGTCAATAAAGGTGCTCATCCAAAGGAAAGGTAATGTTTTTATTTAAGTATTTCTATTTTATTTCCTCTTCCACTTCCTTAAAATATTATTATTATAAGATGAAATAATAACTCCAGTATCCTCAATATATTTATATGTTTATTTAATCACTTAAATCCATCTCCAATTTCATTAAATGGGAAAGGAATTAATCGTTCATGCGTACGTGCGAACTATCACCTCCACGAACCGATCTAATTATTTTTCCATAACTGTCTCTCATGACTGGTTATAATAATAGAATTAATGTTCATATGTGATATTAATGACATAATAATTATTATAAGAAAATAATATATCAATTATATTCTTACTTTCCATGCGCATAAAAATGATAACACCCTTCTTGCGTATGTGTGAACTATCACCTCCACAAAGCGATGTGGCTCGTTTTTATTCATTACATCACTTATATGATATATATATATATAAGTATATTTAAATGATTAATATGACATTAATTATTTTATGATAATTATTTAAAGGTAAAATAATAATTACCTTCTTTCCATAACAATCAATGACAAATATAAAACGTTACTCATGCGTACGTACGACTTACCATCTCCATCAAAATAGCATTGTTAATTTTTCATAAAAATACTTAATGGTTTTATTTTAAAGTATAATTTATGCATAAAAATGATAATAATTTCATGAATATTATTCTGGAGATGATGTACTTATGACCACATGGACTAATGACATCGAACCATGTTCATTTTTGACTCAAGTACCGAATATCGACAAAACGTCAGACATGAACATAAATAATTAAGTAATTGTTATAACATTATAAATAATTAAAATAAAGGAAATAATAAACTTCAAAAAAGTTCTCAAGAAAAAATAAATTAATCTAAGTTTATTATTCAGTAAGAACAAGGAACATACATGACTAATCAAACTTAAGGTAAGGGATTTCGTCTCAATCTCTTTTCATTGAGGCATATTTTGTTATTGTACACCACCTTATTTTATAAGTTGTATAATCAACCCCTATGCCTTTTAATTAATTCAAAGGGTTTCAAAAGTAATATTTTTATATGAATCATTTTACTTCATTTACAAAATGACAAAAGGAATGTTTTTTTAACGTATGTGGCGGGAACAACTTCTTTATCGTCGTAACTGTTATTTAATATTTGGTTTCCTCTATAAGCATTAATATTTTTAAAAAGGAAAATAAATACCATATTCACTTTTTGGGTGTTTTGGTATTGAAATTTATTTCTAAAGTGGATTGACTATTTCAATATCTTGAAATTATTTCTTGTGATTTCAAATGAAATTTTATGATTGAAATGATGATAATTGCAATCTTTTATGTGTTATGATTATATAATGGTACTTAGATGCTTAATGGGTGGTTATGTGATAAAACAAATATATTTGGTTATGTGATGAACCAAAATGGGTGGTTCTGTGATAAATCAAGGATGGGTGGTTACGTTATAACCTCCAATGAATTGAGTGTGGAAGTCATCTATATGGCTATTCCATTTTGTGATATGTATGTAAGTCGACCATATGGTTATTCCATTTAAGTATGATTATGTCCCAAGTTACCTCTATATGTTATATGTTATTTATATGGTTTTTAAGGTAATATTTTGATTATAAAAATGGAAATTAATGAGCTTATATTATGTGAAGTGTATTTACTACATTTTAAAGGTGAAAAGTATTACTTTATGATAAAGTATTCAAGGTTTACATGTTTTCACAAGACTAACAGTTTTACTTTTTTGTGTATCCCTTAATGATATTTTTATGCTCATCCCAAGTATTAAAATGTTTTTCACATGATTTAAAGAAGAATAGAGTCAAGGATGGGATCAAGGAAAAGTTATAAAGTTTAAACATGAAACAAAACCATGTTTATTTTTAAACATTTTTTATGAACAAATAGATAGTGAGTATAAGTGTATACTTTGTAATATTTAAGTTTTTATGTATGAGTTATGGCCTAATTCTCTAAATCTATAAACTTGAAAATATCCTCAATGTGAAATAAAGTCAAATTATTAACTTAACTCAAGATTATGTAATGTTTAAGGTTGTGGCCTTATACTAACCTCTCATAAAAAATATATATATAACTTAATAAAATATTTAATAATATTAATCATAAATATTAACCTTTTATAATCCTTATTTTAATTATTTATCATGATTACATTAATTAGTTTTAGTGCATTATGACCATCGGGTGTTAATAACTTTAACTGTTTTGCACATGTTTAGAAATTTTGATATCATTACCCATAATTTGATACCAATTTAATTATTTAAATATCATATAAGTTTCTATAATATATAACTTATATTTATTTAAAATTTTCTTATTTCATTACATATGTGTTTTGGTTACGTTAAGTGTAAATTTAATTGATAATGGCTTATTTCAGTAATTTCAGCGAACAAAATATTTACTTTAATAATATTTTAAATACTTAATATAATATTTCTTGAACCATATAATATCCATGATTTTATTAATATATTATAATAATATTAGTTTTAATGTTCCCATAGTCATCCATAATTATATTTTAAATCATTATTCTCGTAGGTGGTTTAACCAACCAAAACTTGAACATGCTTTAACTCAATTGGAAGGTATGGTTAAAGAGGTGTTTATATTGACATAATATCATTATAACATAATAATAATAATAATTTTTTTATTTTTTTTTATGATTTTTAAACATATTTTAATATTTTTAGATAATTTTTGTAAATATAAATGAAAAAAGAAAAATGCTTCATTATGGAGGTGGTAATTTGCCTGCACACACGATCAGTGTTCCCATTTCTCAATGTATGAGGGGGTGAAGGTGGATATTAAATTAAAATTTCAGAATCATAATTATATTTGATATATCATATTTATTAATAATTACCACTGTTATTTTTATCCATGAAATGATGTAATGAAAAACAAATGGTGTATCTTTGTGGAGGATATAGTTCTCACAACACACTAACAATGTTATTTTGTTTTTATAAGTGAATAAAAAGGAATAAATAGGGTTTTTACTAATAATATAAAAACATATCAGTATACTAATTATACTTAAGTTGTCATGTTATTATTTTAATTAGATATTTGCAAGAGTAAAGTTAAAAATAAATGTTTAAGAGGAGATAACACTTATGTTAGAGACTTGGTCTTTCCCTTGGAAGTTCCCTTGAAATTTAAGGGATTGCAATAACTATGATTGAGTCTCTTCGGAGACATCTGATAAAATTGTAATGATACAAAGTAGATTAGCATGGCCCCTGCACAAGGATGACACGCACAAATCGAAAAATGGTCCAATAACTATGATTGAATATGGGATGATTTTGTGGGATATAGTTATAGGGATTGTAAGAGGGTTAATTTTAAATTAGTAATTCTAAAGGAAGGTGTGTGTTTTAAAGTGTGTAAGCGATCCACTTTAATAAGCGAGGAAAATGTCACCTTTGGAAACACCCCATATATTTTAATAACTCCATGAAACTATTCCTAGTTAAATGGATAAAAGATTTCAAAATTATTGATTTTGGGGTGTTTTTGGGTCGATAAATACTCAAAAATGTCTTTAATCGCATGTTTCAAACATTTTATAGGGATTCTAACAATATTTTTTCACATTTTACTCTTTTACTTTTAAACTGTGTAACTAGTTTTTAACTAAGTGATTTTATGTTTTATTAAAAATATAACATAATAAATATAACAAAATTTTAATGTGATTGAACAAAATTTTACATATATTTAATCCAATTAAATTTCTAAATAATATAAAATTAACTTTTAAATTAAAATAGATAATATGTAGAAAAACTGTTTTATTAGAAAAATGACATTTTAACCATTATGGATTCTTAATCTTATTTAGAATTGATTAAAAATTAAATTAGTGTTAATATATTTATTTATATTTTTATAAATAATATTATATTAATTATTTAAATTATTTAAATTTAATTTATTTGATATAAATTCCTTGATATTAATAAAATAATAATTTTTAAACAGTTGTTTCACCATTATCGTGGTAATTAGCCCCAATCCTAATAATCTAAATTTTATGCATAAAAATGAAATTTTAAATAATAAATAATATGAAAAATATTATTTAAAAATATAAGAATCATTTTATAGAATTCAAATTCTATGTGTATGGAAATTAATCTTAACATTAGTGCATGTAATGTGTAAAAACCCATTTTTAGATTATTTTTATGTGAAAATATTTATGATTATGATAGAACTATCAATGAAATTGATTAAAATGAATTTTAAATAATGTTTATCATTAAAATAGAATTTATTTAACAATAAAAGAAATCAAAAACTTCATTTCATCATGTTATAATTAATTACACAAAACTTTCAAAAAATAGTTTTCGATAAAACGCTATATAAATTTTAAAAATGTTGAGCATGAGTTTATAAATTCAAAATAGTATTTTAAAATAATTTATTATAATTTATAATATATAATATTATACTAAAAAAAATTCAAAAACTTTCAATGAATTTATATAATAAAACAATTTCATAAAAGTGGCGACATTAATCGTTATTTTCACTATTCACCTGAAAATCAATTATTTTAGAAAAATCTAAAAAATTCATCCTAAGGTAATTTTTTTGTGAGTAATTAAAAAATTTAATTTACTTTACCAAATTTAAATTAATTTTTTTTAAATATTTCTTTCTAAAATAAAATATATAATATAAATAAAATGGTTTTTATTGAAAATAACCATTTCAATATTAACTCATATTAATTATTTACCTTATGAAGTAAATAACTATTAATGATTTACCATATTAGCATTTATTATAGATTCATTAATAATATCTTCTTAATATATTTAGTTGTTCTATGTTAAGTTTAGCGTGTGAAATAATTTGTAGAATATAGTATGTATTTTAAAGTTTTTAAAATCTTAGGTTGTTACTTTATATCCCCCTGAAATAAATTGTGTCCTCACAATTTTAATTATTTTTTAATAAATGAATAATCTAATTGATATATTAAAAACTCAATATATATCTTATACTGAGATATCCAACTCATTAACCTTTGTAAGACTAGAAAACTACTCATCCCAAATATGCTTCTTAGGAGTTCTTAAAGACATAACATTCACAACTTCATTTTCTTGATCTTGATTCAACCAAATACTAAATCCAAAAAGGTTATGATAATATATAAAATAATTAAAGTATGTGATTATGAAATTTTACCCCTGATATATATTCTCTAGTGACACCTTCACTTCAACCTATGATACATTCATTTCAATGATGTCATACTTGATTAATCATATAACTCTCTTTGTTCTGCCGAGGTTACTTTAAGTTTGTAAAGTCCTAGATTTTCCATGTAATTTTTTTTAATTATATGGAATTATTACGAGTCTGAAAAATTGATGGCGTGTGATTCTGAGGCCCGGTGTTCCCGAAATGAATTTATGAAAAACAATTTAAGGTACTTTTAGTAAATGCACGGGCGGCGTTTTCTATCTTTTGAACTGGTGCTTAGATTAAAAATCGGAGGGCACCGTTGAATCCATAGCACTGGGATTTGCTTAAGGGAGGCTTCACTTCGACCGTAGTAAGTCTAGAGAAAAATTTAGAGTTTTGGAATTTTTAAAAGAATAATAAAATAACTTTTTAATTTTATTTCTTTCTTTCTTTTCCTCCAACAAACAAGAAAAAGTGGCGGGACCAACAACGTGTCAATCCATTAAACGGCTTGACTCTTCAAATCCTTTGTAACAGTGTCGTTGGAATTAGGAAGGTTCTTATTAAATGAACCCTCATTAATTCCACGGGCGTTACTCACCCTCCCCCACTCCTATTTATATGGATCTTGGGGAGAGGTATTGGCACGATTTCACCAAGTGATGAAGTTCTGCTAAAGTGTCGTGACGCCAATCACTTGGAGGACGGAGCCGGTTCCAGCGGGCGGTGATGATCGCCAACAAATGATGAACACCGAATCTTCCTCAAGCACGGAGGCTCTCCAATGAACTTGATGTATAGATTTATTTTGTTATAATGTCAATTGATTGTTGAATCCTATTCCTCCCTCATGTTTTCATGCTAAGGCGGAGGGTGCGGACCAAATGAACATGGCCCAGACCCTCCGCTACCTTGTTTACCCTTGTGTTCTCCATGGAATACCGTCGGCGCAGCGGCATCAGGCGGCCACGATGGAGGCGTCAAGTTGTCGCATGCCGTAGGAGGAGGTCGCGACACTATGTTATGGCGGTTATCATAGAGGTTGGAACCGACTGGCCGTGGAGGTAGTGTGGTGTGTTGTCACGTGCTGCTGGTGGGGAAGGGTCACGACCGAAGCTGCGGTGGGTGAAGATAGTGGCTGGCTCGAGCCGATCATATAAGGCGTAGGCTAAGCGGCGCGCCCTCACACACTGCTGGAGGAGGCCGCAGCTTGAAGCTGTGGTGGTGGAGGGACCCGCCCTTCTATGGGTCTCACAGAAACTGGGTGGCACCACATGGCTCGACCACTTCAAAATATGAGTGGTTGCTCGTCCATTTAGGAAAACTAGGGGGATCTGCTCCCCCCCCCCCCCCCCACCCGCGCTAGCTAGGGCGGACCCTAGCCAGTGGGCCACGCGAGCCCAGCAGTTCGCGCCCCTCTGTGGGCCGGACCACGCCAGCCCAACGGGCTGCACTGCCCGGACGGGCTAGGCTAGTCCATGAACCATCAGGTCGAGCCCTCCATGGCCCAGCCTAGGCTGGTTTGGGCCGGTCTGGGTCAGACCTGGACCGGGTTGGACCGGACCCAGACCCACCCAAACCCAGTTTCACTTAAAGGGTTATAACTCGAAATCCGAGCCTCCGTTTGACGAACCATCTATGGCGCTGGAACCCTTGGATCGAGACAGTCATTTTGGTTACTCCACTTGATTTTTGGAAAAAAATTGAGTATGACCATGTTGGATCAAACCCAAATCCCATCGGGCCCTCAGAACTAAATCGCTTATAAGTCACAGACCAGGCGTCTGATTGACGCATAGTCTATCGCATTGGAACCCTTACAACATGTCGTTCCTTTGGGATACTTCTTCGTGGAAATTTGTGGTTGTTGATGTATGACTGATGGCTTGAGGATCGGTTCTCCCAAACGTTCTTTGAGTGGGAATCCAGTGGATAGCAGTGAGGTAGAGGTTGGAGACAGATCATATGGAGGTTAGTACCGAGAAATCCTGTGTGGGTTAACACCGATCCTATTTGGTTCAACGCTCAGTGATCCTATGTGAGTCATCTCAAACCGATCCTGTGTGGGTCATATCCTGTGTGGTTCAGTGCTTAGTGATCCTGTGTGGGTCAGTCCATACCGATCCTGTGTGGGTCAGATCCTGTGTGGTTCATTGCGGGGGTTAGTACCTATCGACTCTAGGAGGGTCAGATCCTATATGGATAATTGTGGGAGTTAGTACCTATCGATCATGTGTGGGTCAGACTTCGTATGGTCAGCAGCAGTGCCTCTTGATAGAATAAGGTGATCTAACTTCATGACTAATCATCTGTACTTCTATACTTCACTTAAACCTGGTGTGATATGGGTCTTTTACCTTTGTGGTGTTACGTTTGTGGTACCTTCACCTTTGTGGTGTTATCTTTGTGGTGTTACCTATGTGGTACTCTCACCCTCCTGGTGTTACCTTTGTTGTACCTTCACCTTCGTAGTGTTACATGTGTGATACTTTTACCTTCATGGTGATATCTTCATGGTGTTACCTGTGTGGTACTTTTACCTTCATGGTGTTACCTTTGTGGTATTCTTCCCTCATGTATGAGATAAGTATATCTTGATACTTAGGTATATGTATGGGAATATACCTAAGTAGAGTTGTTGACTGTTTCATGCTTTGTGGTTGATATCTTTCTTTGTGTTTTTTCCTTTGTGGAACTTTGGGAGACCTTTAGGGGTCTCGGGGTCCCTACTGAGTATTGTTATACTCACCCATTTACGAGCTTCGCCCGCACCTTGTTGTGTCTTGTGCAGATGATGGACAAAATTGATCAAGGCTAAGGGAGCCAGGACTGGATGGTTCTCAGAGGTGGACCATTTGATGTGACGTGACACAGGACTACTGGTCATGAGTTGTACCTACACTTCATGTAGGATCCTCGGTGGATATTCCAGGAGTTTTTTTCCTTTTCCAGTTGAACTTGTACTTTCCATTTGGGCTTGTATTCTAACCCCTTTACTTTCAGTACACTTTTACTACAACAGTTTACTTCATGTTTTCTTCTTATTGTGCTCTTGGATTGTGTTTTTGTATAGGTTTAAAGGCAATGCATTCTTGTTATAGGGATACACCTTTCTGGTGCTAGTCTCCAGCCCTTGGCCTATGGAAGGTGGGCTTGGGGTAGTCATGGCATGGGCCCCAAGGGACGGTTTGTGACAAAGTGGTATCAGAGGAGTTAGTTCTACCAAAGAAATAGGACTCTGATCTTTTCTATGTAGAAATAATGTTATGTTTTATGAGTTTGGTTTTCATTTTGGGGAATCCAGTGTTGGTGCGGAGGCCGATGTATCCATACACCAGGACCGTGAATTCTAATTTCCGACTTAGTGCACGAAAACACTGATTACGTGTGTTTTGAAAAGTTTTTCTTATGATTTCTTTGAATCGGTTCACTAGGCATAACTTATTGACCGTGGAGCACCTATTTTCTTTCAGGATTCCTCCATGTAGATAGCCAGCTAGGATTCATGATAGAGTACATGATGACGGCCCACCGATAAATGAGGCTTTGGTGCAGGGCCCTCTTACGGTGATAGTACCATCGGGTGGTGCGCCAGTAGTACCACCACCTATTGGGAATCAAATCACACTATCCCCACCAGAAGAAGGTGCACTCCTATTGAGATCATTTTATGAGTTTCAAAGACAAATAGCTCTGAGATTTGAGGTGATATAGATCTGCAGGCGGCTGAGGACTGGCTGGAGGTTGTGGCTATAGTTTTTCACTTAGTGGGGACACCATCTGATCTGATGGTGATCCTAGATGCTAGTCTCTTCCAGTGAGCAGCTGGGACATGGTGGAGTTTGAAACTCTAGTTACACGACGAGGAGACCCTCACCTGGGTATACTTCAAGGGCCTTTTCAGGGCAGAGTTCATCCCAGTGGCTCTACGCCCAGTGTGTATACAGAAGATGTTGCACTTATAGTAGGATAGCATGACCATGGAACAGTACTCATCGAGGTTCACTGATCTCTCCCATCACTCCACCAACATGGTATAGGACCCTTTATTTAAGGCCTGAACCTTTAAGCAGGGTCTTCAATGGGAGATCAGAACATCAATGATATCTCTCAGCATTCCGATGAAGGATGGGGTGCTAGAGAGAGAACTTTTGGTAGAGAGATTCCTAGCTGAGCAGGCACCGACAGCGAGAGCCACCACTGGACATCAAGTAATGGATTCATCTGCAGTAGGCAGTAGACGGATGAAACAGGGGCCCAAGCGGGCCAGACCTTCTAGTGGATAATCTTAGGATATAGGGTCGGTGGTGAGGGGCTCATGGGACAGAGGAGGACAGATGAGGATCATGTAGTGCTACTTGTGCCGTGGGATGGGTCACATGGGTCATGACTGCCCGACCCACTATACGGAAGACCAGCTGACGGTCAAGGGACCATCGAGGTAGAGGCATAGGTTTGAGTGAGGAGGTCTGCAGGGCGGCGGACATGGTAGAGGATCTAGTCATGCAGTAGGTGGTGGGAAGCGATTAGAGGTTCTTCCACCACCACCTTCAAGTGGTCCACCCTGGCCACATGGAGCATGAGGACAGGGATGAGCTCAGCTCTAGGAAGTTGAGGCCTATAACCACAGCACTCTAGAGATGATTATAGGTACGATCTGTGTCTATTCCTCCCAAGTTGTAGTACTTATAGACATAGGTGTCAGTCACTCTTTTATTTCCATGACCCTTGTTTAGATCGTGGAGATTTTGGTGGATTTGTTGGCTCGATCCTTATGATTAGAGACTTCTATGGGAGAAGATTCAACAATTACACATGGGTTTCGGCAGTGTGAGCTTACTCTAGAAGGTGAGAGATTTGGTTGGGATCTTCTAATAGCGGTGTCGAGGCCTTACAACGTCATCTTGGGTATGGATTGGTTATCCACAGTCCATGCTCATATTGTCTGTATTAGGAACAAAGTGTGGTGTGTCCGTGAGGATGGGACCAGGTTTTCCATCATCGGTGAGAAAGGAACCTTTGAAGCATAGGATGGACTTTACCGAAGGAGGGTTCAGCCGATCACACATCAGTTGGCTATCCTTACCCTAGAATAAGTATATGTTGAGAGTCTGATCTATCCTGTAGTGGTGGAACAGTATGTCGATGTCTTTCCTGATGATGTTTTGGGACTACCTCCATGCAGAGAGGTAGACTTCTACATCGACCTATACCCCAGGACGAAATTGATATATTCACCAGCATATCGGATGGCTCCTGTGGAACTTCATGAGTTACGGGTAAAGTTGGAGGACTTGCATAGGAAGGGGTTTATAAGGCCCATTGTGTCTCCATGGGTAGCCATATTTTTTTTTCCAAGAAGGCAGATGGGATTTTGAGACTCTATACAGACTATCGGTACTTAAACCAGGTTACCATGAAGAACAAGAATCCAATCCTGAGGATTGATGATCTCTTTGATCAGTAGAAAGGATCTCGATGGTTTTTGAAGATAGACCTCAGATCAGGCTATCATCAACTCAAGGTATGAGATGAGGATGTGCATAAGACAACATTTATATGTCAGTATGGCCACTATGAGTTATTTTTTATGCCTTTCAACGTGACCAAATCCCCTATAGTGTTCATGGGACTCATGAACAGGATCTTTCAGCCATACCTCAATCGCTTTGTGGTGGTCTTCATCGACAACATCTTGGTGTACTCAGCAATGAGGGAGGAGTATTCCTATCATCTGTAGATAGTTCTGGATACACTCTGAGATCACCAGATTTATGGTAAGCTCTCAAAGTTCTAGTTCTAGATACGAGAGGTTCACTTTCTGGGACATGTTATCTCAGAGGCTAGAGTTGCAATAGATCCAGAAAAGATAGAGTTTGTGCTATAATGGGAGCCACCTAGGAGTGTGACCAATGTGCAGAGTTTCCTGGGGTTGGCTGGGTACTACTGGAGATTCGTACCCTACTTTTCCAGAGTTGTGGTACCCTTGTCAACATTGAAGAATAAGGGACGGCCCTTCATGTGGATGGAGAGATGTCAGCAGAGTTTTTAGGAGCTGAGGCAGAGACTAACGAGTGCCCCCATCTTGAGGCTACCAGAAGAGGGTGTTGGGTATGTATTCTACTACAACACATCAGGAGTCGGACTTGGATGTGTCCTGATATAGGATCGAGCAATGATCACGTATGGATCTCGATAGCTGATACAGTATAAGTAGAACTACTCTACCCATGACCTAGAGTTAGTAGTAGTGATCTTCACCTTGAAGATGTGGTGACACTACTTGATGGGTGAATGGTTTACCGTCTACTCTGATCACAAGAGTATCAGGTATATATTCTCACAGAATGACCTGAACCTGAGACAACGACGTTGGCTAGAGTTCCTCCGGGACTATGACTTTGAGATATTCTATACTCCTGGGAAGGGGAACGTGGTGGAATATGCACTCAGTAGGAGATCTGATCTACAGTTTCTGAGTGAGGCGACAGAATAGCTAGCTGCATTGATGATATCCTTTGTGGATAGAGATAGAGCATCTTACCTCCAGTTTATGAAGGTCACTCTCCCACTTATTTAGTGAGTTTGGGAGGCACATCTTGGGGATATTGACTGTGAGGCACGACGTGCCCAGATATCCACAAGATAGGCACCTGATGGATTTTCTAAAGGTGGGGATCACCTCATTATCTTTAGAGGACGCACCATGGTCCTAATGGTGCTATGAGAGGAGGTGTTGAGGGAGTTTCATATGTCCCCTCTGGAAGTACATCATGGTGTGAAAAATATGTACCTAGAACTCCAGTGTCAGCACTGGTGTCTAGGGATAAAGAAAGAAGTGGCAGAGTTTGTTTTATGATGCCTCACTTGTCCGCAAGTGAAGGATGAACATCAGGTTCTAGTAGGCTTAGCACAACTACTAGAGGTGTTGGAGTGGAAGTGGAATGGTATATACATGGAATTTGTGATAGGTCTTCCACATACATCTACGGGACATGATTCCATCTAGGTGATCATTGACCAACTCACCAATTCAACCCACTTCCTACCCATCCGAAAGCAGGGATCAGTAGAGGGCTTGGGATGTCTCTACATGCAGGAGATTGTACGACTTCATGGGGTGCCATCGATGATCGTCTCTGACCGTGATGAACTTTTTACATCTCGGTTGTGGAAGGGATTATAGGAGGTGTTCGGCACTCAGCTACATTTAAGCATCGTATTTCATCCACAAACAGATGGTCAGATGAAGAAGACTATTCATACATTGGAGGACATGCTACGTGTTTGCGTCCTAGATTTTGGCTGCAGTTGGGAGGATCACATTCCCTTGGTGGAATTCACATACAACAATAGTTATCACTCCACCATCAGTATGGCACCATTAGAGGCCTTATACATTTGACCTTGAAGATCACCTCTATGCTTGACAGACTTAGGGGAGTCATCACTTATGGGTCCTGAGTTGGTACAGGCTACCACTGAGAAGGTGCAGATCATCTAGGAGCAGATGAAGACTGCACAGAGCAGATAGAAGTCTTATGCTTATAGGATACGGAGGTCATTGGAGTTCTAGGAGGGAGACCATGTCTTTCTACGGGTCTCACCTCGATGAGGTTTGCGAAGATTTTTCCAAGGAAGAAAACTCTCACCGAGGTTTATCGGACCTTTTATGATACTTCAGAGGATTTACAAGGTAGAATACCGCTTGGCACTACCACCGTAGTTGGAGAGGGTGCACGATGTCTACCACGTATCCCAGATGAGGAGATATGTGCATGACCCATATCACATCATCGACTATGGAGAGATAGACTTTGATGATGGGGAGACATTTGCGGAGGTTCCATTGGATATTGAGGATCGATAGGAGTGGGTTCTTCATGGACGATCGATACCTCTAGTGCACGTTCACTGGTAGCACGGGAACCTCTAGGAGAGCACATGGGATAGAGAGGATCAGATTCATGCTTAGTACCCCCATTTGTTTCCTTAGTCTATGTTGTGGATTTCAGGGATAAAAATCCCTAAGGTGGGGAGAATGTAAAGACTCGTATTTTCCATGTAATTTTTTTTAATTATATGGAATTATTATGAGTCTGTGAAAATTGAAGGCGCGTGATTCTGAGGCCCTATGTGCCCAGAATGAATTTCTGAACTTTTTTAAGGTATGTTCAGTAAACGCATGGGGGGAATTTTATATCTTTTGAACTGGTGCTCGAATTAAAAATCTAAGTGAACCGTTGAATATGTAGCACCACGATTCTCTTAAGAGAGGCTTCACTTAGACTGCAATATGTCTGTATAAAAAGTTATATTTTGGACTTTTTAAAAGAATAATGAAATAACTTGGTTATTTTATTTCCTTCTTTCTTTTCCTCCAACGGACTAGCGGAAGTGACGGGACTAACAACGTGTCAAGTCATTAAATGGATTGACTCCTCAAATACTTTATAATAGCATCATTGGAATTAGGAAGGTTCCTATTAAATGAACCCCCATTAATTCCACGGGTGTTACTCACCCTCCCCATCTCTTATTTATATGGTGCTTGGGGAGAGGTATTGGCATGGCTTCACCAAGCAACAAAGTTATGATAAAGTGTCGTGATGCTAATCAGTTGGAGGACGAAGCTAGTTCCAGCGGGTGGTGACAAGCACCACCAAACGACGAACATTGACTCTTCCTCAAGTGCGGAGGCTCTCCAACAAAATTAATGTAGGGATTTATTTTATTATAATTTCAAGTGATTATTGAATCTTATTACTCCCTCATGTTTTCAATCTAATGCGGAGGGTGCAGGAGAAACAAACATGGCCCAGACCCTCCACTACCTTGTTTATCCTTGCGATCTCTGTGGAAGACCGTCGACACGGCAACACCGGCCAGCCATGATGGAGGTGGCGCATCGTCACGCTTCGCAGGAGGAGGCCATGACACTATGTCATGGCGGTTAGCAGAGACACCGGCAACAGAGGTGGTACGACGCACCATCGTGCACCAACGGTGGGGAAGGGTCATGACCGAAGCTGCGGCGGGTGAAGATAGCGGCCAGCTCGAGCTGGTTGTGGAAGGTAGAGGTAGAGTGGTGCGTCGTCGCATGCCACTAGAGGAGGTTGTGGCTCGAAGCTGCGGTAGTGGAGGGACCCACCCTCCTGCAGGTCCCGCAGCGACCGAGTGGTGCCACATGGTGCCGCCACTTCACAAACCGAACGGCCACTCAGACGTTCAGGAAAACCGGGGGGAGACGCTCCCACCCGCGCCAGCTAGGGTAGACCACAACTAGTGGGTCGCGCCCCTTCGCGGGTCGGGCCACGCGAGTCCAGCGGGCCGCACCCCTCTGTGGAATGGGCCGTGCCAGACCAGCGGGCCGAGCCTGTCGTGGCCCAGCCCAACCGGGCCAGACTAGGCCAGTTAGAGTTGGGTCGGGATACACCCGGATCGGGTCAGGTCGGACCGACCGGGTCAGGCCGAACCTGGACCCACCCAAACCCAGTTTCGCTGAAAGGGATATAACTCAAAATCCAAGTGTCAGTTTGATTAACTGTCTATGGAGAAGGAACCCTTGGAGCTAAATGGTCCTTTTGGTATACTCCACTTGAGTTTTAGAGAAATTTGGAGTACAGCCAGGTTGGATTGAACCCAAATCCAATCGGGCCCTCAGAACTAAAATGCTTATAAGTCACAGACCAGGCGTCTGATTGACGTGTCGTCTATCACGTTGGAACCCTTACAACATGTAGGTCTTTTGGGATACTTTTTCATAGAACATAGTGTTGGTTTAGGTATGACTTATCACTTGAGTAGAGGTTCTCCCAAACGTGCTTTGAGTGGGAATCTAGTGGCTGGCACTGAGTCGGAGGTTGGAGACAGATCACACGAAGGTTAGTATCGAGCAATCCTATGTGGGTCATCATCGATCCAATGTGGGTCAGATACTATGTGTTTCAGTGCTCATAAATCCTATGTGGGTCAGTGCATACTGATCCTGTGTGGGTCGAATCCTGTATGGGTCAGCACTCAGCGATCCTGTGTGGGTCAGCGCATACCGATCCTGTGTGGGTCAGATATTGTGTGGGTCATTGCGGGGGTTAGTACCTATCGACTCTGGGTGGGTCAGATCCTTTTTTTATTATTGCAAAAGTTAGTACCTATTGATCATGTGTGGGTCAGACTCTTTATGGACATCAGTAGTTCCTCTTGACAGAATAAGATGATCTAGCTTTACGACTAATCATATGTACTTATATACTTCACTTAAAATTGGTGTGAGCTTAGTCTTTTACCTTAGTGGTGTTAACTTTGTGGTACCTTCACCTTCATGGTGTTATCTTTGTGGTGTTACCTGTGTGGTACTCTCACCCTCATGGTGTTAACTTTGTGGTACTTTCACCTTTGTGGTGTTATCTTTATAGTGTTACCTGTGTGGTACTTTTACCTTCGCAGTGATATCTTTGTGGTGTTACCTGTGTGGTACTTTTACCTTCATGGTGTTACCTTTGTGTTATTAGTCTCTCATGTATGAGATGAGTATATATTGATACTTAGGTATATGTATAGGCATAAACCTAAGTAGATTTGTTTACTTCTTCATGCTTTGTGGTTGAGATCTTGCTTTGTGGTTTTTTTTATGGAACTTTGGGAGACCTTCGGGGGTCTCGGGGTCCCTACTGAGTATTATTATAATCACCCCTACATGGGCTTCACCCACACCTTTTTGTGTCTGGTATAGACTATAGACATCATTGATCAAGGCTGAGGGATCTAGGACTAGACGGTGCTCAGAGGTGGACCATTTGACTTGACGTGACACAGAACTACTGATCATGAACTATACCTACCCTTCAGGTAGGATCCTCAGTGGACATTCCAGGATATTTTTTCCTTTTCCAGTTATACTTGTATTTTCCAGTTGGGCTTGTATTCCAGCCCCTTTACTTTCAGTACACTTTTACTACAGCAATTTAATTCGTGGTTTATTTTTTTTGTTCTCTTGAATTGTGTGTTTGTATAGGTTTAAATTCAATTCCTTCCCATTATAGGGATATGCCTTTCCGGTGTTAGTCAATAGCACCTGGCCTATGGAAGGCGGGCTTGGGGTAGTCACGGCACGGGCCTCGGGGGATGGGTCATGACAAAGTTGGGTTACCTTTTAATCCTCAAATTAATTAGAAAATAAATCCTTCACAGTGGTTCATAAATATTATATGATCAACCAAATCATATCCCCCTAGAAGTGTCAAACTATGTGTGCAGTAAGGGCATATTGACCATGCACCAGAATTATGGTTGAGATATACTCAACCAACTCTTCAGGCTTATTACCCCTATATTCATTTGTGGAAAAACCACATCCACTTGTAGTATCTAGATAGGGATGTATTTTTAGGAAAAACATCTACTCAATACTTTAACAATATTTCAGGTTGTCATCCTATAATTAGACTCATTTCTAGGGTTTTTACTAAAGTTATCTAAATTAATACCAAAAATAACATAACTAATCTTTAAAAATAACTAAACTAATCTCAAAAATAACTAAACCCTTATCTAATACCAACTAAAGTGACCCAATATAAACATGACTTAAATAATATATTAATCAAATAATTTAAATAAAATATCTCAAAAATAGTTTCACAACCTAAGGACCAAAAGGTTAAATGTCATAGAGATTAGCTATATAAACATCTTAATTTACTACACTTGCATAAATTTATCCATATTAATTCTCCTATAGTCCCTTTATAGATATCTCACATGATAAAATCATCTTCATAACCTGGGGATTGGAAGCATAATAAAAGGGTCACCTCAAATCTTCAGTAAGGTAAAATACATATCATAAAGGATTAGATCATAAATAGAAGTAAAATATGATAATGATATAAATAAAATAATAAAAAATCAAAATACCATAGTTGATACTCATAAAAATTAATGGAGAAACATAAAATAATAATAATTTCATTAAGGAACTATAAAAGAAATGTCCTGGCTATAAAAAATCAGTAAT
Source organism: Viscum album (assembly GCA_963277665.1). Taxonomy (NCBI): domain Eukaryota; kingdom Viridiplantae; phylum Streptophyta; class Magnoliopsida; order Santalales; family Viscaceae; genus Viscum; species Viscum album. The sequence goes on from OY728158.1 coordinate 305,883,058, forward strand.
CATAAAAAATGTGAGCATGATATAAAAGTGTGAAATGCTTTAAAAATAAACATAATCATGAAAATTTGGCATAACATGATAAACAACTTAAAATTTTGACACAATCATAAACATAGGATTCCTAATAATTATGAACAAAGAAACTCACTAACCTTTTCACATGTAAAATTATGAGTAGATTTGAACACCATCACACTCACCCTTTGTGAACCAAGCTACTCGCTAACCTATTTACACATAAATTTGTGAGTATATCTTAACTCTTTCACACTCACCTTTGTAAACCTAGCTACTAGCTAACCTTTTCACATGTAAAATTGTGAGTATAGATTAATTCCATCACAATCACCCTTTTTAAACCTAGCTACTCACTAAACTGTTCACACATAAAATTGTGAGTAGATCTTAACACCATCATCTCATAATCCATACATTTTTTGTTCCACTTAAATATCAAACGTTCATCATCTCATAAAGAACCCATGTAAAAAGAAGGGGTTTCTTAAAACATTCAAAAACACCCCATAACATGAACTTAAGAAATCATAGAATATCATAACTCTTATTTTAACAAATAAATCATATCATAATAACATATAATGGGTGATCAAAACATTACTTCATGAAAAATAAACCTTGGAGGGTAAATATAAGTGAAAATACAAAAGTTTTTGAAAAACCTTTTTAAAACATTGAAGTGAAAATTAATTTCAAAATCATTTCTATGAAGGTAAAGTGAAGAATTTTTAAAACCTTATTATAAAGAGTTCCTAATAAAAATTCATTGAAAATACATAAAGGTTTTAAAAGGAAAATTTAAAATACTTTGAAAACTTTTACTTTTAAGACAATCATTAATAATTTTAACTTAAAAAATAAATAAAGTTTTTAATAAAATAAGTGAAAATAATTTGATATATTTTAATTTTAAAATAAATTTATAATAATTGAAACTTGAAAAATAAATAATTTTTTCAATAAAATAATTGAAAATAATTTCAAAATTTTTACTTTTAAAAAATAATCTTTAATAATGGAAACTTGAAACCCCTTACTATCTTTGTAACTTTTGAATGGAAACCCCATGAGAGGTAGAAAATTAAATAAAAAATAAAATATAATTAAATATAATATATTCATGATATGAAATGAAAATGTGGTATTATTTACACCATTAAAAAGGAAACATGGTGTTAGCATAAACATGTCTCAAGCGATTCAAATTTGATACAAATAAACCCTTACGACTTGAGAAGTGAATGGATTTAAAGAAAATATAGGAGAGATTAAGGAATAAAAATTTATTTTTCATGAAAAATTGTTATTTGTGATTAATTAACTCTTTTGGGTATTATTTATACCACATCAAACAGTGATAGGTTGAAAACATGAAATCATGCCTCAATGAAAGTGAACTTGCGACAACTAACCCTTACCTTGTTTCCTTATTTAGTTTATCACGCTTTAACATCCTATAAAAATATCTAACTTAATAACCTATTTCATAAAATTAATCATAAATATTACCCTTTTATAATCCTTATTATAATTATTTATCATGAGTATATAATTAGTTATAGCGTATTATGACCATCAGGTGTTAATAACTTTAACTGTTTTGTGCATGTTTAATAATTTTGATATAATTACCCATAATTTATACCAAGTTCATTGTTTATATATCATATAAGGTTATTTAATATATAAATTATATTTATTTAAAATTTTATTATTTCATTCCATAGGTTTTTGAGTTATGTTGAGTGAAAACTAAATTAATTACGTCTTATTTTAATAATTTTATAGAATGAAAAAGATTTATTTAATAATCAATAAAATACTTAATATAATATTCATAGAACCATATAATAATAATTATTTGATTAATATATTATAATAATACTATTTTTCATGTTTCTATATCCATCCATAGTCATATTTTAAATCATTGTTCACATAGGTTGTTAAACTGACCCAAACTCGAACACGCTTTAACTTGTTTGGAAAGTGTGATTAAAGATGTGTTTATTTTGACATAGTATAATTATAATAGAATAAAAATGATATTTTTTTATGATTTTTAACCATATTTTTATATTTTTATATAATATATGAAAATATAAATGAAAAATGAAAAACGTTTCATCGTGGTGATGGTAATCTGTACATACACATGGTTAGTGTTCTTGTTAATCAATGATTGAGAGGGGGTGAAAGTGGGTATTAAATTGTTTTTTCAGAATCATAATTATATTTTATATATAATATTTATTCATCATTACCTTTATTAGTACCATCCATGAAATAAGGTAATGAAAAACAAACGACGTCGCTTCATGGAGGTGGTAGTCCGCGCAACGCTCTAATGATGTTTTTTGTTTTTCTAAGTTGATGAAAATGAATAAATACAAGTTGTAAAATTAATATAAAACATATAATTATACTAATTATACTTAATTAATCATATTATTATTGTGATAAGATATTTTTATGAGTAATATTAAGAAGAAAATCTTAAAAGGAGATAACACTTATGTTGGAGACTTGATTTTTTCCCTTGGAAGTTCCCTTGAATTTAAAGGGGTTAGGATAACTATGAGTGATTGGGGGATTATGTTTTTAAGATAGTTTTATAGGGAGAGTAAAATGGAATAGTTTAAATGAGGAATTATAAAGTTATTTTTTTAAAAGGGTGTAAGTGATCCCTTTTATGCGAGAGGAAAAGGGAACTTTTGGAAAGACCTCTTATATTTTAATAATTCCATGACACTATTCCAAGTTCAATGACTCAAAAGTTTTGAAATTATTGATTTTTTGGTATATTTGGGTCTATAAATACTCAAAAATGTATTTCCATTTATGGATTCTTAATCTTATTTAGTAGTGAATAAAAATTAAATGAGTATTAATATATTTATTTATTTGTTTATAAATAATATTAAATTAATTATTTCAATTATTTCAATTTAATTTATTTTATATAAATTCCTTGATACAAATAAAATAATGGTTTTTAAACAACTATTTCTCTATTATCATGGTAATTAGCATTGATCCTAATAATATAAATTTTATAAATACAAATGAAATTTTCCATATTAAATAATATTAAAAAATTATTTAAAATATAAGAATAATTTTATGAAATTAACATTATTTTTTTATGGAAATTAATCTTAACGTTAGCGCATGTAACACGAAAAAAAATCATTTCTTTGAAAAATATTATTTTTAAGTAAAAAATTATAATTATGATAGAATTATCAATTTAATTGATTCTAATAAATTTAAAATAATTATTTTCAATCAAATTTTATTTATTTATCAAAAAAATAAATCAAAAACTTCATTTCATCATGTTATAATTAATTATACAAAACAGTCAAGAAACAGTTTTCATTAAAACACTACATAAATTTTTAAAGTGATCAGCATGGGTTTATAAATTCATGATTTTATTTTAAAATTATTTATTCTAATTTATAATATATAATTTTATAGTAAAAATGTTTCAACAACTTTCAATTTATTTATATAAGAAAATAATTTCATAAAAGTGACGACATTAATCAGTATTTTCACTATTCAATAGAAAAACAATAATTTTAGAAAAATATAAAAAAAATTAATCTAATTTTATTGTGATGAATTAAAAAATGAATTTTAATTTATAAAATTTAAATTGTAAAATTTATATATATATATATATATATTAAAAATAAAATATATAATATTGTTTCCGACGCTTTCCGTCAGGGCGCGCGCATCCGTCACGCAGAGGACGCGCGGCTTGTAGCCCCGCATTCTCGCTTTCCAAAGGTGGGAAGCATTCGCTCTTTGTTCAGGGATGTCTGCTCCTTGATCGAAACCGGGATGATGGGATGTCGGTTCTTCCTTCCGTGGATTCCTCCTCAGAGCTCATCACCTAGTCTGGGTCTCCCTCATATATTTAAGATGTATTCGTGAATCTCATTCTGGTGCCATATCTTTATGGAAACCAGTTAATTATGTTGATTCCGTCGAGATGCTCCAAGGGGTATGGTCGGGGCAGCAACCTTCAGTTAGGGGAGTGGTCACGCTGAGGCATCGTTGGCGTGTCTTGACGCTGGGGGATTGACATGTCTGTCTTATATCTCTTATTATAGGGCTTCTTGAGGGCGTGGAAGCCCGAGGAATCCCACATCGAATGCGGGGAATTGTATGCCATAGGCATGTATCTCAGGTTTTCCTCAACTTCCCATGTTTAACACGGGGTATGTTCTGAGTTTAACATCCATCGGAGACGGATCGGACTGATCGGAACACCGAGAGTGAATCAGATAAGAGAACCCCCTGGAGGGGATGCCGATATTGAGGCCGACACATGGGTGGCTTCCCGAATGCTGTGGAGTGGAATGAGGTAGCATGATCCCACCGGGATGTGGTGGCCCGGGTAAGAATCAGGATGGGTGATGAAGTAAAGGGAGGGCTTGAACCTCGTGGAGGCTTCCTACGTATCCCTGTAGTAGGGAACCAAAGTCCACGTAGTTCGGGATGGAATGGGACTTACGTTATAAGGCGGCGCACAATGATCGATGGATGGGGCTTACGCTCTGAGGCGGCCCACAGTGGTGGATGGATGGGGTTTACGCTCTAAGGCAGCCCACAGTAGTGGATGGATGGGGCTTACGCTCTGAGGGGGCCCACAGTGGTGGATATATGGGGCTTACGCTCTGAGGCAGCCCACAGTGGTGGATGGATGGGGCTTACGCTCTGAGGCGGCCCACAGTGGCGGATGGATGGGGCTTATGCTCTGAGGCGGCCCACGGTTGTTGGCGAACTGAAGTGAAGAGGTCGAAATGACTGGGTGGTGGGCTTGAACCTTGTGGAGGCTTCCTATATATCCTAATGGCAGGGAATCAAAGTCCACATAGTTCGGGTGGACAGTTTAACGTCATGCGGGATGGGGAATTTGGGGCTTACACTCTAAGGCAGCCCAGGGTGGTTGGTAAACCGACATGAAGAGGTCGGAATGACCGGGTGGTGGGATTGAACCTCGTGGAGGATTCCTACGTACCATGCCTTAGCACGGATAAAAGTCCTCGTAGTTCTCTATAGGTGGGGGTCAGGGTCGGTGCTCACTCTAAGCTCACGTGATTCATGCTTGGTGTGAGAAACAAGAGGTTGTAGGGACCTGACGATCACATTGCAAAGGGTGTGTCCGTGAGAAACGAAGAGGGGTTTACGCATTGAGCGGCCCAGGGTGTCGGGACTTACTCCAGGATAGAGTCCCGAAGGTGGAAAAGCGCAGAGGGAGAGGGATTTGGGACCGAACAATGGAAGTGCCTCATTCCCTATCGTGCCCTCCGCTGGCCTTGGCGGTGGGGAAGTACGGAGGTGCATGGGTGATACCTTCCGCAAGAAGGACTAGGGGCTTACACCTAGGCGGCTGCCCTTCCCTAGTGGACAAACGCCGCTCCGAGAGGGAGGATATCATCCCATGTGGGGGGGGTGATCCCATCCCCGTGGAGACGAGCGGCGTAAAGAATGTACGAGTCGGGGGGACCCTGTGTGCGAGGCATGGGGCCGGATCACAGTTTAATGTCATGTGATGAGGATGAGGTTCTTGGCAGTTTAACGTCCTGCAGCTCAGACAAGGTTGGCTCACTCCACACCCCTAGGACTTACATAACTGGTACCCTCTACCCCTTGTGGGTGGGAAGGCATCGGCAAGGTCGTGGTGAAGGGGGGTCGCAGAGCGAACCATTGAGGGGTTCACGTTAGCGTTACTATGTGAAGAAGCAATAGCCGTTAGCGTGCCTATGAGAAGAAGCATGAGTCAAAGCAACACAATGGGAAAAACTGCCCAAGGGACCTTGAGGTTACTTTGTATGAGCCTAGAAGGTCGCACAGGAAAACAGCGCATGGTGTGTATGCCTGGTATGTATGCCTGGGGCATCCAGAAGGAGGACATCGGATGCCTACGTAGGGAGGCACCCAGGGAGCATCAAGGTGAGGGGTCCCGGGGATTGTGCGCAAAGAAATGGTTTGCGCGCAAAACATCGGGATGGAACGTAATCAGGGCATAGGGATTGCGCGCGGCTAGGAGGATCATGCACAAGGGATATGAATTTCACGTGAGTGGCAAAGGCCACACCCAAAGGAAAGGACACACCCAGTGAAAGGGATTGCGCACAATTGGACAATTTTGCATGCAACGGAAGGGATTACACGCAAAGGTGGATCCCAGGGTGAGGTGGTGCGAAAAGGGTCAGTATCTGTAGTCTATCTTGCATGCGCGGAAGTCTGATTTCGCGCACGAGAGCCGGTTCGAAATCCGCAACCCCAAAATGGAAGGGGTCTCCTTCTATTTATAGGCATCGGGTGGCGCGGAATCCTGGGCAGCACGTGAAAACTTGCGCGCCAGAGATGGCAGTGCGGAATGTTAACTGCGCGGGCGCGAGCACGCAATTATTGTGTGCCTGTTCCAGGGACCATTCTCTAATCCCGGACCCCTTCATCATGGCCCAATTTTTCTGCACACATTCCCCTTTTTTCGCACAACACTTCCGGGCCCTCCGGACTGGGTCTCTGGGTCTGAATATGACTTCGCTTCATCATTTCAAAACTTCCTTTAGTAATTACGGACTTTTCGGCATCTAAAAATGCCCCCCCCTCGGAATTGGATTGGAGAAAGGTGGAAACGATCGGATTCCGAGGGAAACGCCGAAGTGTTGGGCTTCGTGGGCCCCCTACACGCAAAAAATGTTGCAGCGCGCAAAAACCCCAGCTAGCATGGAATCCGCTTTCCGCGTGGCGTGGAACCCCAGCTTCACCTATAAAAGGGGCCATGGGTCCCATGATCCGTACATAACTTTCTCGCGCGATAGGCTCAAAGATCTCGTGCGCAAAATTGCCTCTGCACGCGCGTAAAACCCGCTTTGGCAGTGTGCAATTTCCCAGAGTTTTGGCTCTATTTATGTGCAAACCCAGGATTTTTCATGTCAGATTCTCCGATTTCGTGCCCAACTTCTGAATTTCGCACAACACATCCAGATTCCATGCGACACTCTCTAACCATTTGGTTGAAAGAAGATAGCCGCAAACCAAGTAGATGAGGGAGAATCTGCCGCTCGTAGAGCTGAAATGGCGGCGAACGAGGAGGTTTACAGTGCCCGGGTGGTTGTTTCCGACAATCATACTTTGTTCAACATGCTAACTCCCACCCATAAGGAGTATCCTTTGTCCAACAACCTTACGCTATGAAACTTTGGAATTTTGGAGGAGGTTCCGCTGCCGGGATTCGAGGTTGATACACCGCAGTCATGGGTGACCCGAGAGGATGACCTTCCCCGATACAATATCACCAACAATGGTCGTCCTGCCAGAGAGACCAGACACATGGATGTATATTTCCTGAACTCGAGGACCAAGACCATTGCTAGGGGTGATCCTATTGCGGAGAGTTCCCTATCCCTCTATGCAAGCACATTCCATCAAATCATCACAGACGATACTAAGGAATGGCTACAAGATTGGGATTTGGGGTCCGAAGGAAACTTCACCAGTGAGTGGGAATGGGCGTATTGGGTTCACCATACATGCGACCAATTCGGGGTCGAGCTGTGGCACATTGGTTTGTTCGAGGCGGTGTGGACGTCGCAGTTCCACTTCTACCGCAAGCCTGATCCCGGGCCGAAGCTGTTCACCCGGTGGTCCCCTAACACCAACACATTCCATATTCACCATGGGGAAGTTGGTATCAGTCTCTGGGAAGTCCACTGCATTGGAGGTATCCCACTGGAGGGCTATCAATATGACGAGTTCCTTCCCCCAATGAACACCTGGGAGGACAAATCACAGACCCCCATGCTGACATGGCACCTGCTGGAGATGGCCAAAGAAAGGCTGGAGGTCAAGGACTTCCTGAAGGACATCACCTACAAGGATTATTTCAGCCTGTTCCTAAATAAGGACCTAGTGGTCAAGATGACGGGATGGGGAAAATGGTGCCCAACCGCGGCTTAGAGGAGCAAGAATGGATCGTACTAAAGGATCCTAGAGGTGGGGCAACACCAATCATGGGACTATCGCGTTAATGAGGCATGGGACCCGAATTTTCGATATGTCGGGTTCCTCAACACCTTCCTGAGCGGGTGACTCTTGTCGGTGCGGGATGCAAGGATGGGCATCCGTCCAGTAACCCTGGTGATGGAGGGCACCATGGCCGCCAACAAAAGGTTTAATCTGGGGGTCCCTATGCTGTCTAGGTTGTATGACATTCTGGGATGCATCTCAAGAGGGGGGTCACCTCAGAGGGTGTGTGGCCCCTTCCAGATCTTCCACGGCTGGGTGGCGGCTCATCTTGGCAGGTAAACTTTCCCAAACGTCGTTCGTCCTCTGGGAAACGACATGTGACCATCTCTGTTGAACATTTCTGGGGTCACGCCAATGACGCTCAACAAGGATGGAATAAGGATAAGAATTGGTAATCATGCCAACTTCAACTTCAGCCCATTCCCCACCCCGATCAGCCAAATGGTAGATAATGGGCACGGCTCACTAAAGCAGTAGAAATACTTCCAGAGCATCTGAGGCGGGGTTCTTGTGGCTCGGATTTGACGGGAAGATCATCTGCGAGCCTTACGTGTCGTCCCAATTCTCCAGGAGGTTCGGGTGCCTCCAGCGAATGCCGAAGAGGGTATTCACGGACGTCTAGGAGGAGAGGAATCTCTGCGTCCTTTGCCAGATGTGGTTAATGTTCACCACTTATGGCTTTGGCGACATCATTACCCTTCATCCCACCGGGGCCGACGCTGGCCTATCAATTGAGTATTCCGAACATTGGGCTATAGCATACCCTGAGGGGATTTTTTGAAAGCGATTTCGGCAACTTGAGACTACCTGCGTGGAACCAGGGCGACAAGAGAGCAGGCAAGGTGCCGCTAGAAGGGGGGACCATGGGTGCGCCAGGCAGTGAGGCCTGCGCAGGCCGGAAATTTAGAAGTGGGGACATCGCATGGTGTTGCTGCAACCTTGTTTCCTGGGGGAGGGTCACACGGGGTGGCCAAAAAACTGCCTAGGAAGTAGATAAGATACCTGCTCGAACCTTCCCACGATGCGATCATCCCAGCATTGTGGTCGGCCTGGATGACCCTACGGCAATCGATGAGTGTTGAAGCCCTCTGGCAGACGATAATGCAGGATGGGATCCAGCTGCCATAAGTCGGGCTCATTCGGTTTACCGACTGGGTAAATGTTCATCCACAGGATGCCTACCTAATGGACAAGGATATGTACGTGTTCCAACAGGGTCGGCGCGCGGAGCCACCTCTCTTAGTGAAAGTGATGCTCGATCAGGGGCATGATCCTGAACATATGTCATCGGAGGATGATGATGGTGGTGATGAGTCGGGGGGAGAGGAGGAGATAGGAGAAGACGAAGGATCTCAGGGAGGGTCCCACCAAGGGAGCCTTCAAGAGAGTGGTGAGATCTTCGGCTCCAGCATAGACATAACCGAGTTGCTCGAGGTCTGTCTCTATCCTTATTTATCTTCCTTCTTTATCCATTCTCTTCTGCAATTTCTAATCCATTTCTCTATCTCACTTAGGAGAATATAGGCGCTGATCATGCATCCCCAATAGAGGGAGGAGAAGAGGTGCCGGTGGGACAGGGTGGGGCTTCGATGCCCATTAACGAACTGACAAGCGCTGAGGGTTCTCCTCCCATGATAGCTCCCATAGTGGCCAGAACACTAGAGGCTGATGTTCTAGGTTCCTGTAAGTCCCTTGCTTTGCTACTGGTGATTACTTTCAGAGAACTCAACTAATCAGGATGCTCCTTGTATAGTGATCTCGAAGTTGGAGGCTCGTCGGCCTACTGAGCCCTGGCCGTCCGTGAGTGAATTAGTGGCGGACGTACTGCCTCCTCCAGAACATACTTCCCAAACTGGGTCAGCCCCGACAATTGGTGAGCAGGGGCCGGCGGACACCAGTGGTGCTGTCATTGGAGCGAGGTCGGAAGCTAACGAAGGAACCACCACTTTCGGGGTGAGAGAGGAAGTTCGCCCAGACGTCGAGGGTCCTATTCCTCGGGAAGGCATCCCTAAGGTAGATCCTACTACTAATCTGCTAGCTGTCTTCCCTATATACCGGCCCACTGATCCCAAAGAAATAGATGATTTAGATTCGGAGGCGGCCAAGGAGAGCCAGATGACACGGTGAAAAGTGTGTAAGTGTATCCAATTATTTCTCAGGTATCCTAAGACATATTTGCTGAGGCGGATGGGATCGCTTCATACCTAGATGCGTTTCTTGTGTCCCAGAGGGGCTGACACTCAACGCCTTCATCTGACGGTTCATGATTACATGGCCGAGAAGATATGTGAGAGCAGCCAGCGCACCGACGTTGCCCAGTGTCAGGAAGAATCGGTGAGCACCCAAGAGTTCCTGAGGGTAGAGCAGGAAGTCTGACACCTCAAAGAGTAGGCGAAAGAGAAGGACTCCTTCATTGAAACATGCTCTGAGCTTGTGGAGAAACTGAAGGCCCAGTTAGTTAACGCCCAAGAACAACTGATGGAGGCGAGTCACTAGATGACTGTGCTTCAAACTGAATGGGCGTAGGCACAAGCTAGGATTGGCGAACTGTACTTTGTGGCTGCTGATGAAGAGAGAGTCTTCAGGGAGCGAGAAGCAGTCCTAGAGGCCATCAGCCAAAGGGTAGCAGCATTGAAAAGATCTCTCCAAGAAGCTGACCCTTAAGGGCCCTGTTTTGGCCAGCTCATGAACTTTTTGCCTCCAATGTATGGACAAATCCACTTATCTATATTTTTGGTTTAACATGATCATCCATAATCCCGAAATAAATAACAATTCATCCCAAATCTCATGTGGGTCGTACCCAATGTGAGAAACAAAGGATGCTCGTATTATCATTTAGTTCGACCGTGGGGTGTCAACCAAGCTTCAGGCATCCGAAATCGAGCCCAGACTTCCGAGGAGAAGAGGGAGCCCCATCCAAAGGAAGGGGACCTTATACCTGATTGATGTATTTTCTTCTCAATGTGATCTAGCGCACGAACGGGGAAATTATAGGGGCATTGGGATCAGTCCGAACATAGGGAGATGAAAGAGGTGAATCACGTTACCCAAAATTTGGAATCACTGAGGAAGGGGCGTGACGATGGAGGACTGCTGTTAACCGTGGTGGAAACGCAGCATCCATATCTCATTAGCCTGAAATGGGGACAACAAATGAGGGCTGACTGCTGACCATGTTCGCAACATGGGGCCCAACTCAAATATCGTCGATTAGTCTTCCGGAACGTTGGCCCAGGACAGTAGGCGGACCATAGGTCGAGCATCCATACTATTAGGGGTTCCCATCAAATATGACCAGTCTTCCGAAATGTTGGCCCAGGATAGTAGGCAGACCATGGGTCGAGCATCCATACTATTAGGGGGTCCCATAAAACGTGAAAGAGGATGAAGATCCGAATAAAGGGGCATTCAAAGCATGGAAATTGAAGTGGTGGTTTGTTCGAACAAAATCCAACACTCCCAAAATTACTCCACCGTGGTGGAGGCACGTTAGGCAGACATATTAATCCGGTCACGGATCATCCCTACTCCTAGAAAGAACCTCTCTGGTGAGGGAACTGCCGCTTCCAAACATCACTACGGGGCATCCAGAACTTATTCGGGGATAATGTTGTAGTTACACAACTCCCTGAGAAGTCAGGCCAATGGGCCGACAGTGAGGAGGGACAGGATTTGGTAATCCCTGGAGCAGGACCCATGACAAAATGTTTGGGCATTCCTACGTACCCTATAAGAATGGGAATCAATCCACATGTAGTTCTAGAAAGGGTCTTAGTTTAAGGTCTTAGAACTAGGACCAAGGATTGGTAACAAGGGTGGGAGACACATGGTAAGGTGATTACAAAACCCGACATGAATGAGGACGAGGTCCTTCTTACCATGTGTTCTTTGGAAAAGTGTTCCGGTCAAGGGACCGAACACAAAAGTTAGGTTGGGCCCATGGGGAAGTGCCAGGGCATTCCTACATATCTCATAAGGATGATAATCAAGACTCACGTAGTTCTAGAAAGGGTGGCATGGAACGGGAAGGTACCTGTGCCAAGGATGAAAGGGGTGTGCAGGTCTAGCCCTCGCACCAAAATAAGTGGTATTTGATGTGTCTTGTTTGTCCTTGAAGGTGAATGGTTTTTCTTTTGTGGAGCGACTGGCCTAGGGTAGAAATTCCTGGTATCGCCACAATATTCAAGCCATATACGGGCATTGAAAAATGGTATGGTAAATGACCAATACCCAACGTGATTCCCTCTATGGAGAGGTCATCACAATGCAGTGCCATTTTTCGTCATGTGTCCGGGATGATATCATCATAGTTTATGGTCATGTGGTAGGACCAACCAGCACATTTTAAGTTCATATGGCTTGGACCTAGGGGAATACGCACGATACGATCAAGAATACCTGATACAAATGAGTAAAAAATCTCATACCATCATTGTGCGTGATTCTAGGAGAGGAGCCTCGGGCCAAGGGGCCGGAGAGGGTTTAAAAATCAAGGGGCAGGAGACACTAGCCTCCAGCTGATTTGGGCCTGAAAAGAAATGTCTGGGTGACCCCTCATTTCCTGTAGGGATGAGGGTCAAGTTGTTCATGGTCCTTAGAGAATACCCAAACCTATAATCTTAGTTCTCGGATCATGGGAGCCCCGAGAGACGCCGTAACGCAGCTCTGTCTTCCTGACGTGTGGAAGTGCAGAGAGGGTTAGTGCAAAGAGTTCAGAGATTCCACCTTGACACGATGGGGTGGAACATGATGTGAATCATGCAACCAACATTCAGTGCCTGAGGGATTTATCGTGATGACGGAGGATTACTTCTGACCATGTTCGCAACATAGCATCCGGTCGTGTTAGCCTGGAATGGGGACAAACAAATGAGCATCGACGAAGGACCATGTTCGCAACGTGGGATTTGTATCAATTTTTTATCTGAAACCCTCAGGGGCATTGGCCCATAACGGTAGTATAACCCTTAGGTGTTGTATCTAGGTCGTTCTTGGGGGTCCCTCCAGGCACAAAAGATAATGGGGGCCGAATGAAGGGGAGCACAAATATGGACAAGTGGACGGAACTTGACTAAGTTGAATCTAAAACTCCAGGTTCTAGACCAGAGTACTCTGAACACATTAGCGGACCACTAAAAAGGGTTGAAGGGATCAGTTTGAGAGCAGCCAAAAGATGGCAGATTCCCAGGAGAAAGGGGGCATGGTTCCAAAAACCTTGTACCACACCTACATATCACCCTCATGGTGAGGGACAGTCCAAGAGGCTGAGGTGACCGGGAGATCGTGGGATCTCCTAAGAGACAGGGATGGACCTGAAATCTAGGTGTTCAGGTGGTCCTATGTATCCCATAAGGATGGGAATCAAGGCACACGTAGTTCTAGAAGAACAGTTTAAAGTCATGTAGGACAATGAGAGGCATTTCATCCAGAAATTTTTATGGCACGGTTAGTAACCCAACGTGAATGAAGACATGGTCCCACACCACACCGTACAATCCCACAGGAAAGAGCCTGGGCTGGGGGCCTAAGTCTGGGGCTCGGTCAGGGAGGCCTGACCGGTTTGCAGTTTAACGTCATGTAGTGGGGACAGGAAGAAGAGGAGGATACCTCAAATAAGGGTGGTATAAGGTTCGGTGACTAACCCGACGTGAATGAGGACATAACCCCCCACCACACCATACTCTCCAGCTAAGAACTTGGGCTAGGGCCCGAAAAGGCCACGAGGCCTAAGGCTGGGCCTTGGTCAGGAAGGCCGAACCAGCTTGCAATTTAACATCATGCGGGACCGAAGGCAGTTTAGGGTCATGTGGGACTGGAGGCAGTTTAGGGTCATGCAGGACCGGAGTCAGTTTAGGTTCATGTGGGACCGGAGGTAGTTTAGGGTTATGCGGGACTGGAGGGGCTCAAGCGAAGTATTACTTGAAGAACTTGGCATTTGTGGGAGGAGTTATACGCTCACCATCCATGGTCACTAGGGAGTATGCTCCATTGGGGTACACCTTATGGAAAATGAAAGGTCCTTCCCATTTGGGCTCCAACTTGGGTGGTTTCCTGCCGGGGATCATCGGTGCCCTAAGGGCCAAGACCAAGTCACCTTGAAGGAAGGAGCTGTGGCGAACCTTCTTGTTGAAAGCTCTAGCCATCCTTCTCTGATGCCTTTCTAGCTTGTGCAAAGCACGAAGCCTATTCTCGTCCAGTGCTTCCAATTCAGCTAGATGGATTTCGGCAACTCTATTCATCACTTTCTGGCCATAGACCGCTATGCGCAATGAGGGAAACTGAATCTTGACGGGAAAGATGGCCTCAGTTCCGTACACCAGGGAGTACGGGGTCACCTGGGTGGAATTACGAGTCGTCGTCTGATAATCCCAGAGGGCGTTGGGGAGCTTATCCGGCCAACTCTTCTTGTTCTGACCAACCATCTTTTGCAGAATGTCAGAGAGGGTTCTATTAAACGCCTCGATCTGTCCATTTGCTTGCGCATGATAGTGGGAGTATGGTTTGAGCGAATGTTGTACTTGGCGTACAATTTCTTCAGCTCGGTTTCTCGGAAGTTGGTGCCTTTATCAGTGAGGATAGCATGAGGTACTCCAAATCAATAGATGATGTTGGAACTCACGAATTTGGCGATAGAATAGGCTTTGACTTCCTTGAGTAGAATTGCCTCCACCCACCTGGAAAATAAATCTGTAGTTGTCAGAATGAACCGGAATTGGCGAGCTGTTGTCAGTGGGTAAGGTCCTACGACATCCAACCCCCACACTGCAAAGGGCCAAGAATAATTGGTAGTATGAAGAGGCTCTGGTGGCTGGTGCACAAAGTTAGCATGAACTTGGCATGCATGGAACCTCTTGGCGAACTCGATGTAGTCATGGATCATGGAGGGCCAAAAGTATCCCAGTCTCCATATCTGGTGAGACAACTTTGACCCGGCCTGATGGGTGACACAGGAACCAGCATGAACCTCCTGCATGACCTGTGGAATCTCGACTCCTTGAAGGTAACAGAGGAGAACACCATCAAATCCGTGTTTATAAAGGATTTGTTCAAGGCTGGGACCACTCTGAAGGGTAAACTGTAGCGTGCGGCGTCAGATTCGCTCGTTCTCTTCCCAGTCTAATGGAAGATTACCTTATTGGAGGTATTCAACCAAGGGTTTCCTCTAATCAGGAACTATTTCGATCACCACATCTGAAGTACCCAGGGATCCTGAAGTAGGGGCACCAACGGTAAGATGGTTTACACACGGGTCGCGATCATCCTCTGGGGTAATGGGAGAAATGACTCTTTGGTGTGCCACGTGGATAATCAGGTCGTCCTATTCGGGCTCTAGAAGCAACACGGCCAGGCTGGCCAAAGCATCTGCTCAATTGTTCTATGACTGAGGGATGTGAATGACCTCTGGTCGAGAAGGGAACTGGGCCATTAGATGGAGGGTGCACTCTAGTAACGGCACGAGCTCTGGTTTCCTGACGACATAGTCACCATTGACCTTCTTGATGACCAACTCGGAGTCCCCTTTCACATGCAGATGGGGCACGTCGATCTCGAGGGCCAGCTCGAGACCAGTAATGAGGGCATGATACTCTGCCTCATTGTTGGTGCAGCCCTCTAACAACAGGAATGAGTATGGTAGAATGGCTTGATCCGGGGTAATGAAGATGATACCTAGGCCCACTCTGTTGAGCCTAGAATTGTTGAGTCTCCTACCAGTGGGGCTCCGGGAGGCACCATCGAAGTGCATCTGCCAACATAGGACGGCATGATCGACTGAGAGGATTGCCTCATCAGGAAAACCTAGGTCCAGTGGCTGATCCACGGAGGTTGGGTGGGTAGCTAGAAAGTCTTCCAATGCCTATCCTTTGATATCCTTCTGAGGCACAAACCTGATGTCCAACTGCTGGAGGATCACCGCCCACCGCACTATTCGGCCAGTCAACATAGATTGGTTCAGGATGTACTTCAACAGGTCTACCTGAGAGACCAGCTGTACCCCGTGGTTCTGAAAGTAGTTCCGCAATTTTTTTATAGTAAATATGAGTGCCAGACAGCTCTTCTCGATGGGAGAATATCTAGTTTCCGTATCGAGGATCATGCGGCTGAGGTAATAGAGGTTGTTCTCTATTCTCTCATTGTTATTCTGGTCAAGAAGTGTGTCTAGGGAACTTTCCAGGGCAGTCACGTAAAGGACCAGCAGTTTCCTGGAGATGGGTGACATCAAGACCGGAGGTTGGAGTAGATACTGCTTGATTTCCTCGAAGGTGGTCTTACACTCTTCATTCCATTCATAGGTGGCGCCTTTCTTCATGAGCCAAGAAAAGGGCTTACACTTGCCAACCAAATTCGCAATGAATCAGAATATGTAGGCTAAGTGGCCTTGTAAACCTTGGAGCTCCCAAATATTGCTCGAGGGAGGCATCTGGCTGATGGCCTTGATCTTTTTCGGGTCTATCTCAATGCCTTGGTGCCTGAAAACAAAGCCAATGAACTTACCGGAGGTGACCCTGAAAGCACACTTCAACGGGTTCATCTTCAGGTGGCGGGAATGGAGGAAGCCAAACACTTTCTCAAGGTCCTTGAGATGGTCCTGGTGCTAGTGATATTTTACCACCAAATCATCCATGTAGCATTCCACCAATGTTCCCAAAATCGTCTTGAATATGCGATGCATGGCCCGCTGATAGGTGGCACCTGCATTATTCAGGCAAAAGGGTATAACCTAATAATAGAAAGTACCTTGGGGTGCCCTGAAGGTAGTGGACTCCTCATCCTTGGGGGCCATCTGTATCTAGTTGTACCCAGAATACCCATCCATGAAGGAGAGGGCTTGGAACCCGGCCGTGGCATCAATCAACAACTCTATTACTAGAAGGGAAAAATCATCCTTCGGACAGTGGCGATTGAGATCACGGAAGTCGATACAGACTTTTATTTGTCCGTTCTTCTTCCTGACTGGCACAATGTTGGCTAGCCACTTGGGGTAATGGACTTCCTTGATGAAGTTGGATTTGATAATCTTGTCAACTTCAGCCTCTACCATGGCATCATGAGAAGGGTGCATCTTTCTGGGAGGCTTCTTTAACCCGCGATGGTTTGCCGGGAGACCAAGGCGGTGGACGGCTACCTGAGGATCTAGTCCTGGAATCTCACCATAACTCCAGGTGAACACATCACGGTGCTATTTGAGGAATTCCACATACCGATGCTGCTCCTCGGTGGGGTATGGAGGCACTGACCAATGTGGGTCTCGGGTCCGCCTCGCTACCGAGGTTCACCTGTACCAACTCGTCGACTGTGGTGGAGACGCCTGCCTTGAAGGTTGGGGGAGAATCCTCTAGATCCCCTTCTCCACTCGTGGAGGGATCTTCTGTGGGGGGAGTCGCTTCCGAGCCACCAGACTCTGACGGGAGGCTGGTGTCGGCTTTAGCGGAAGTGGTCATCACATCAGGAGATTCATGCACCCTTGAGACCATAGCGATAAATGCAGTCGATCCAATCCCATCTGGTCTTCGGCCTATAGATCCGCGCTTGATAACATCAAAGTAGTAATGGCACGTTGGCCTGAGCCGGTTGATTTCAGCCTGGTGGAAAAGACATTTATGACTTACCATCATTGCCATGAGCCTAACATCCCAATACCATACAAGGGTAGGAGGTTCCGGGATCACCCGAGCCTGGTTGGTGTAGGAGTACAAGGTGATTTTCTGTCGTCGCTTGGACTTGGGAATATTCCTTCCTCTTGTACCCGAAACGACAAAGCATTGCCCCATGTCAGGGGGCTGTGGCCTCCAACCAATGGATTGGTAAGACGTAAGCATCATTCAAACCTACCCAAGGGTCGGTTGTAGCAGCGACGGGCTCAACTTCACTTGCTTGGACTTGTTTATCCTTGCTCTTGTAATAGTCAGCATCCAGATAATGGGCTTCACAAGAGGCAAAAGGAGACGCATCCCTTTGAAGCACGCCCACTTGACCATTAAGGGAGTATTTGAGGCATTGGTGATATGATGAGGGGACCGCCGCATGAAGGTGGAGCCACGACCTTCCCATCAAAGCATTGTACGCGTTGTCCTGGGAGACAACCATGAATTCAGTGTTGGCAATTAGGCCACCGAACTGGGTCTTCAAACGGATATTGTAGACTGGGGTTTGCTCGGTCCTATCATATCCCTGGATTCTGAGGTCAGAGGGAGTTAAATCATCCTCAGACAAACCCAGCTTCCGCAATGTCCGAGTCAGGATTAGTTTAATCCCAGAACCCGTGTCAACAAGACAACGGCAGACTTCCACGCCATTGAACTGGCCAGTGATGTACAACGGGCGAATGTTCCCCTGTATGGGAGGGTCTTCATCTTTACCATAGAATGAGATAACTGCCTGGCATTCGGTGTTCTCAATTGCCTCGGTGTGGAAGGATTCTGAAACTTCTACCTTCGTCTTGAACTGGAGGGGGCTTGTTAGGGCCTCGGCAAGTGCCTCACGCATTTCAGACAACTGGAGAAGAGCCTCAAGAATAGAAAGCCTCACTGGATTTCCGACAAGGTGCTTCAAAACATCATACTTTCGCTCCAAATGCAATCCTCTACTTATGGGAGGCCTCTCTACAATTGGAGTCATGGAGGGCCATGCCGAATTGACCGGCGACTGACTGGTACTAGGCATATCTCGTTGTTCACTAGTCGAAGCCCGGGGAGTGGTTGTCGGATGAAGACTGGAAGGCTGGGGTTGGATGGTGGAAGGGAGAAGCTGGTCGCGGCAAGGCCGATATGGTTATTCCTAATCTAGAAACACAAACGGTGGTAGAGGCGGACCTTTCGACACCGGATGAAGGGGCCGCGTGTGCGGAGCTCTGCACTGGGCCTACTGTCTGGTCTTAGTGGCATGCACGGCCTGGCTGGAGTTTCCAACTATCATGCCCCAACGATTCATGTAACCATGGATCTGATGACGTTGGCGATGGATGGGGACATTGGGAAGGTCTACATGGCGTTCCCCATCGTCGGGAGTCAAATAGGGATTTACCAACTCTACAGTGTTAACCGAATCATACCCCAGACTTTCACTTGACGATTCATCCACCAATGGGTGGATTCTGGGAGGGATGCCCATCTCTAGGGGCATGAAGTCGCCGAGAGTGCGGGATGACTATGGTAGTGGTGGAGCGCATTGCTTCTTCTTGTGTCACTGCTGTTTTCTCTTCTGGGAAGAGGCTAGCTGAGACGACGATGCCGAAGTAGTAACTACAGCTTCTGAGGGCTTATGTTGATTCAGGCGTGCACGGATGATGCCATGGGTGCGGGAGACCGTCTTGCGGGCCATCCAGTCGTTATACTTCTGGGACCCACGGTCGGAAACCTGCTGCCATTCACCTTCATTGCTGCTACTGTCATCCGATCTCACAAAGACACCTGCCACTTGTGCTTGGGCTAGACCCAACCTGACTATATTGTTGTCAATATGGTCTTGGAGCTAGTCCTTGAACACGTAGCATCACTTGATGGTGTGCCCCAGGATCCGGTGATAAGGTCAGTAGTTGGGGTTATCAGTGAGATGTGCCTCTTCTGGCTTCCGACACTCAGGCAGTTGCACTATTCTCTACTCTAAGGCATTGCAGAAGTAACCGGGGACCTGAGCCTCGTCAAACGAGTAGGTATGATTCCCTCTATCCAGAAGGAGGGCTCTAGTTGGCTGACCCTGAAGGGGGGCCAGAGGATCATGCTAAGGAGGCTGAACCTGATTATCTCACCTAGGCGGTGGTGGCGCGTTACACGGAGGCGCTTGCCAATTTTTAGGTAGTCGCTTCTGGGCAAGAAGATATGCCTATGGGGGTGGACCCCTATGGGGCTGCAAAGCTGGCCTCACTGGTAGCAATTCTAGCTGCATGGGGGGCTCTATCTGGGACACAACAGCGGGCTTGACTCTAGAAACTCTCCTTTCTGGGATCACAGGAGGTAGTGGGCGTGCCTGAATGGCCTGTTGAAGGGATTCTTCGAGGCGCTGATCCTTTTCTTGAAGTCCCGGAACCCTCCGGGGTAATTCTGAGTGATCAAAGAAGGAACCAGCTCTGCCTTGATGTTCCCTACGCACATTTTCATTAATTTCTCCTGATTCAGTGGCATGTCAAGGGAGTATGTGATCCCCTTCCACCGGGCGATGAAGTCCACAACTCGCTCATCAAGACTTTGCTTGCACCTAAAGAGGTCTGTGATGTTCGTCTTCCGGGTTGTGGAACTGAACTGGTAGAGGAATTGCCTGCGAAGGTCCTCCCAGCTAGTCACAGATCCGATAGGGAGCAAGTTGTACCAAACGAATGTCGGCCCCTCCAGCATCTGAACAAAGAAATGGAGCTTGGTGGCCTCCTGCTGTGTTGGAGTCCCTTACATAGGCCCACACCTTGATTCGAAGTGGTCCAGGTGCTGTGGAGGGTCTCTTGTCCTGTTAAAGGGGGAAAACGTGGGGTTCGCAAATCCCGGAGGTTCTGGAATATCATCCACCCATGCTGGGTATGGCTTGCCGTCTGGTGGGATCGCCACCTGCTGAGTTTCCAAAGCCTCTAAGAGGGTGATGAGTGTTGTCATCGGATCATCTGGATGCGGGTTCCTGTCCAGACATGGATCCCTAACCACAAGCGCATTTCTGGGCTCTTCAATTCGGTAGACAAGCTCAGCAGCTCATGGAGGAGCTGGTGGAGCGACCCCTAGGGTTCCGGGAGGAACCCGAGCAGGGTCTCTTGGGTGATCACGCTGCTCAGGGGGGTTTGGAGAAACATATTGTGCCATCTTTCCTTGAACCCTGGCCTCTCCTCTCTCAGCGAACATGGCATAATCGAGGTTTCCTGGGAGAATCTCGTCGAGGTTTAGTTGTTCCTGCCCCTATTGCCCCGGCCTAGGATCACTGTAGTCGGGTCACTGCTCTGAAATGTGTTCATCCAGAAGCTCATTGACCAACCTATTCTGTTCAGCAAGTTGTTGTCACAGTGTGGCCTTCTCGAGATCTTCCTCTGCCTTCTACACTGAGGCAGATGGGTCGGAGATCTTGACAGCCCCAACGTGCTCTTTACCCATGTCGATATTCTGGCTCAGTATTAATGCCTCAGTGGATGTGAAGAGACCTAGGAGGTTCCTCTGCTGACGAGTAATCCTCTCTCCTGATGGGTCCAGTGGAGGATTTTCTTCAAGAGGTAAGTCCCCATCAAGAAGTTCCAAACCATTCCCCTCTCCCGACAGATCGGCCATATTGACCGCCACTACCCTTGGGGGCATGTCCTCAGAGTCTCCCAATGAGTCAGGCTGTCATCGAATCACACTGAAGAGAAGGGCAGCGTACATCCCCCATCCACAGACGTGCGCGTGAGGAGTGGTCTCCTAGATAACTTTACGAAGTACCTGAAAACTTTGAATGCATTGTTGTTAGAGGGCCATGTGGTGGCCAAGTGACTCGGGGTGCCGAACCATGGGGAGTGCGACCAGGTTTACCTGAAGACATTTCTCGTTGATATCCTCTAGGTGTGCTTGGCTCCCAAGATAAGGCACTTGCTGATGGAGAAGACGAGAGTGAGTCACCTGGAGGGTTTGGATGAAACATTCAAACTCTCACAGGGTGAGCGATGCTGGTGTATCAAAATCTAACCCTACGATCGGACAAAACTTCTCGGGGAAGTGGCTCGCTGTGAGGATGGTCCAGAAGCTCCATGACTCATGTTCAGAATCTGGCCCTTGATAGCCCCGCTCATCAACTGGGAATGGCTTGGGAACTAGCAGCGGTGCTGAGGGAGGCCGCTGGGTCGATGGGCTGGCCGGCGAAGAATACGGCGAGCAGGCTGATTGGCTGCAGAATCCTAGGTCGTCCTCCAAGGGTTGCAGTGTCCTAGATGCCACATCACAATAGGACAGACCAGAGAACGGGCCTCTTGTCACAGTGTCGGTGCTTTCCAGGGGTGTGTTATGTCGTAACTCTTCCGCCTTCGACCCCCAAAAAAGGTCTCTGTCGTCTCTAGCTGAGGTGGAAGGTGCTTCCAGAGAGGCCGATGGTGACAGCAAGTTCGATCCCTTTGGGTACGCCAAGTCCTCATCCTCCTGGATATACCTTCGGAGGGAGGTGTGGATCATATGGATCTCGCATTCGGGGAGTATGAGGCTGACGCGCCGCATTCTTATCCCAGCCCTTGACTCAGAGGACTGAGGGGAGGGCTCCATCGCCGAGTTGTACTCTGCCTCAGAGTCTGAGAAACGGACTAGTCTAATTTCCGTCTATCCTTCCCTGGAATTTCTCTTACGAAGATGATGTCCCACCTTCCTGCCCCTAGGTGGCTCTTCGGGGCAGGGCTGATTTCCTTCATGGAGTCCTCTGGTGGCACTGGTGCTGGGGAGGAGAGGACTGAAGGCCGGGGTGCAGGGAGCACCGGGGCAAATATCGAAAGGGACACTGGGAGGACCTCCATGTGGGTGAGTGACTAGATATACAACATATCCATACTTGTGGCCTGAGATAGGGGAAGTGACCTCGTAACCATCATAGTGAGCGCTGGGGAGATCCCCACCCGGAGTGTTGCAGCCATGGGGAAGCCCCTTACCTACAGCGAGGGTGGAACCAGGCGAGCCTCCGGGCCAAGGTTGAAAGCAAGGAAGACCCATACCTTCTAGAATGGTGGCACGGAGTAGGCCTTCACGCTGGATGGAACTACCACGAATTGGTCCGCAGCGGCCATTTCCTGTGCCGGAGACCGGGAGAGTCGACCAAACCTGCCCGTGGGGCTGTCGGGGCCTCGATCCGGATCGGGCATATAACTGCCCATGCTCAACGTGTGCGGGGGTTTGATGATAGGAGTCAGTAGTGGCTCGGGCCACAGTGGTTGCTAACGTTGATGCCCTGGGGAGGGCATCCTCTTCCGCTCGTACCCGACGCTGGCGTCGGGTCAGATGGGTTGGAGCCGGTGGTGTGGGAACATGGATTTTCTGCTCCTCGGCTCGGGGAACCGGGTGGCGGCGCCGATGTGGCTTGGAGGGGGCCCTTGCCGTGAACCCTTGAAGAAGTTCTCCTATTGGGACAACCCAGGCATCCCTTACCTCGTCGGCATAGGGGAGGGAGGTGTCAAGGCGTTCCGGGGATAAGCTCCCAAAATGGTTGAATGTTGGGGTGGGGAGTATCAGCTCCCTGTGCGGCCCTCGGGGGCGGCGTTGGCGGTGAGGCGCAGCTGGCTCGAGGTCCAAACGGGCCATGTCCCTGGTGGGGATGAACCCCTCCTCCTCGTACCTATGCACAAGGTCGTTTATCACCCTTCGTTGGATAATCTCTGATGGGGAGAGGGGGCGTGAGCGCCCAGCAGTCGTAGCAGTCGGAGCAGCTGTGGAAGAGGCGGAACCGTGCGGGGTAGCTACGTCGGTACTTCTCATGCCCCTGCACCGGTGGGCAAGAGGAAACCGAGCTCCGGATGCAGCGATCTGATTCCAGAAAGCAGGGAGATGAACCCATTAACAATTATAGGAAAAAAATCGACAACTAGTAGCCCAGAACCATTCCATATTCTGTGGTCAGTAAGAGGGATCCACGCTATCAATGTCACAGAACGGAGTACTCAACGTCCTGACTGCCCCAACCCTAGGCGGGTTTCACGTCCTGGTGCTGGGTGCCCAGACCTAGTGACATGCTAAACTCCTGACACCCCAAACGCTACCAGTCTCCATATTGAGGAGAAGAGATTCCTGTCAGGTTCACCATTTTCTATTTTCGACGCTTTTCTCCAGGGCACACACATCTGTCACGCAAGGGACGCATGGCTTGTAGCCCCACATTCCAGCTTTCCAAAGACGGGCGACATTCGCTCCTTGTTTAGGTACGTCTGCTCCTTGATCGAAACCGGGATGATGGGATGTCGGTTCTTCCTTCCGGGGATTCCTCCTCAGAGCCTGTCACCTAGTCCGGGTATCCCTCACAGATTTAAGATGTATTCATGAATCTTGTCCCAGTTTCATACCTTGACAGACACCAGTTAATTATGCTGCTTCCGTCGAGATGCTCCAAGGGGTCTGGTCAGGGCAGCAACCTTCAGTTAGGTGAGTGGTCACGCTGAGGCATCATTGGCGTGCCTTGACGCTGGGGGATTGGCATGTCTGTATTCTGTCCCTTATTATAGGGCTTCTTGAGGGTGCGGAAGCCTAAGTAATCCCACATAGAATGCGGGGAATTGTATTCCATAGGCATGTATTTGAGGTTTTCCTCAACTTCCCATGTTTAACATGAGGTATACTGTGAGTTTAACATCCAATGGAGACGGATAGGACTGATCGGAACACCAAGAGTAGATCAGATAAGAGAACCCCCCCCCCCCCCAGAGGGGACCCTGATATTGGGGCCGACACATGGGTGGCTTCCCGAATGTTGTGGAGTGGAATGAGGTGGCATGATCCCACCGTGATGTGGCGGCCCGGGTAAGAATTAGGTTGGGTGATGAAGTAAAGGGGGGGGCTTGAACCTCATGGAGGCTTCCTACATATCCCCATGGTAGGGAACCAAAGTACACATAGTTCAGGATGGAATGGGGCTTACGCTCTGAGGTGGCCCACAATGATGGGTGGATGGGGCTTACGCTCTGAGGCGGCCCACAGTGGTGGATGGATGGGGATTATGCTCTGAGGCGGCCCACAGTAGTGGATGGATGGGGCTTACACTCTGAGGCATCCCACAGTGGTAGATGGATGGGTCTTACACTCTGAGGCGGCCCACAGTGGTGGATGGATAGGGCTTATGCTCTGAGGTGACCCACAGTGGTAGATGGATGGGGCTTACGCTCTGAGGCAGCCCATAGTGGTTGGTGAACCGACGTGAAGAGGTCGGAATGACCAGGTGATGGTCTTGAACCTCGTGGAGGCTTCCTACGTATCCCCTTGGTAGGGAATCAAAGTCCACATAGTTCGGGTGGACAGTTTAACGTCATGCGGGATGGGGCATTTGGGGCTTACGCTCTGAGGCGGCCCAGGGTGGTTGGTGAACCGATATAAAGAGGTCGGAACGACCAGGTGGTGGGTTTGAACCTCGTGGAGGATTCCTACATACCATGTCTTAGCACGGATCAAATTCCTCGTAGTTCTCTATAGGTGGGGTTCAGGTTCGGTGCTCACTCTAAGCTCATGTGAGTCATGCTCGGTGTGAGAAACAAGTGGTTGCAAGGACCTGATGATCACATCGAAAAGGGTGTGTCTGTGAGAAGCGAAGAGGGGATTACGCGTTGAGCGGCCCAGTGTGTCGGGACTTACTCCAGGATGGAGGCTCGAAGGTGAAAAAGTGCAGAGGGAGAGGTATTTGGGACCAAACAAAGAAAGTGCCTCATTCCCTATCGTGCCCTCTACTGGACTTGGAGGTGGGGAAGTACGGAGGTTCATGGGTGCTACCTTCCGCAATAAGGACTAGGGACTTACACCATGGTGGTTTCCCTTCCCCCGTGAACAAAGGCCGCTCCGAGAGGGAGGATATCATCCCGTGTGTGGGGGGTGATCCCATCCCCGTGGAGACGAGTGGTGTAAAGAATTTCTGAGCCGGGGGGACCCTGCGTGCGAGGCACGGGGCCGGATCACAGTTTAACGTCATGTTTTGAGGAGGAGGTCCTTGGAAGTTTAACATCCTACAGCTTGGACGAGATGGGCTCACTCCACACCCCTAGGACTTACATAAACGGTACACTCTACCCCTTGTGGGAGGGAAGGCATCGGCAAGGCCGTGGCGAAGTGGGGTCGCAGAGAAAACCATCAAGGGGTATGCGTTATCCTGGCTATGTGAAGAAGTAATAGCCGTTAACGTTCCTATGCGAAGAATCATGAGGCAAAGTAATACAATGGGAAAAACCGCCCAAGGGACCTTGAGGTTACTTCGTACGAGCCTAGAAGGTCGCACGAGAAAATAGTGCATGGTGTGTATGCTCGGTATGTTTGCCTGAGGCATCAAGAAGGAGGACATCGGGCCCCTACGCAGGGAGGCACCTGGGGAGCATCAAGGTGAAGGGTCCCGGGGATTGCGTGCAAAGAAATGGTTTGCGCACAAAACATAGGTATGGAACATAATCGGGGCAGAGGGATTGCATGTGGCTAGGAGGATCATGCACAAGGGATATGAATTTCGTGTGAGTGGCAAAGACCGCACCCAGAAAAATGGATTGCGTGAAATTGGACCGTTTTTCACGCAACAGAAGGGATTTCATGCAAGGGAGGAACCCTGAAGGGTTTGAAATTCTATTTAAGCCAGATGGATTGTGCGCAAGGGCGGATCCAAGGGTGAGGTGGCGTGAAAAGGGTCAGTACCTGAAGCCCATCTTGTGTGCGCGGAAGTCCAATTTCACGCACGAGAGCCGGTTCAAAATCTGAAACCCCGAAATGAAAGGGGTCTCCTTCTATTTATAGGAATCGGGCAGCACAGAATCCCGGGCGGCACGCAAAAACTTGCACGCCAGAGATGGCGTCGCGGAATGTTAACCATGTGGGCGCGGGCACGCAATTATTGTGCGCCTGCACTAGGTACCTTTCACGAATCCCAGACCCCTTCCGTGCGGCCCAATTTTTTCGCACGCATTCCCCTTTTTTTCACGCAACACTTCCCGGCCCTTCGGGCTGGGTCTCCGGGTCCGAATATGACTTCGCTTCATCATTTCGAAACTTCCTTTAGTAATTATGGAATTTTCAACATCTACAGATATAAAGAAAACAACTTTTATTGAAAATAACCTTTTCAATATTAACTCATATTAATTGGTTACCTTCTAAAGGAAATATCTATTAATTATTTATCATCTTAGTGTTTATTATATATTAATTAATATTATATTATTATTATTTTTTATGTTGGGTGTATTGTGTGACACAATTTATAAAACATAATATGTATTTTCAATGATCCAAAATCATAGGTTATTTCATTTTTTGTCGAATTATACTTCTAAACCTGAGTCACATAATTGTCTCACACACAGTAAATTGTTTCAGATAACATCAACATAGATTAATTTGGTGTTTTTCATTTCATCTCAAGATAGATGGGTTTTTTCATTTCCTTTAATCTTTAAATCCCCATCATTTCCAAAGAGACTAATTTTATCAACTCTTCCTTTTACATTCTTAGTAAGATTCATATTACCCATCATGTGGGACAATCACACACTATTAATAATCCACTTAATACTATTCTTTATATCTTTCAAAACTATCTCAGAAAGAATATATTTCTCCTTTATATTTATCTTTTTCTATTTCCAATAACCTCTAGAATAAGTAGAGACATATGTCAATTTCTTCTCATTTTCTTCATCACATGAAAAAAAATCATATTATTCTTCCTCCAATAGATAAAATATGTTTATAAAATTAATTTTATTTTATTTACTTGAATCCATTATTCTTTTTCTTCAATGTGAAAAACTTATACTTCTTTTCCTATAATTTATAGCTTTATATAGTCATAGAAACTGAAATAGTATCCATATAATGAGTTTCTATTCTGATATAATGGATAAATTTTGACTCTCCTTTACTAACTTCCAATTTCCTCTCCTCTCAACTAACTTTAACCTGCACCACAATAAAAAATTGTGTGGCCTAAGTAGCTATAAAATTGACACTTCATTAGAGGAAATATTTTGTTGCATTCATATCTCCAAAGATTCTTAGCTTTTGTAAAATGTATTATTTGATGGAAATGTCTTGATGATTGGGAACTTTCTCTATTAATATGCTTTCCTTTACTATTCAAATTTTCTATATTTGATTTTGATATTCCAATATCATATCCAAGGGAAATTTTACCCATGTTATTCGGTCTTTGAGCATTGAATACTTCCTCAATACTTATTATGCCTCTGTCATACCATTCCTTTAATAATTCATTTGAAAACTTTCCAAATTAT
Organism: Viscum album; assembly: GCA_963277665.1. NCBI lineage: Eukaryota > Viridiplantae > Streptophyta > Magnoliopsida > Santalales > Viscaceae > Viscum > Viscum album. The sequence goes on from OY728158.1 coordinate 305,911,022, forward strand.
ATATTTTTCTTTGAGCCAAATTTGTTTATATACTACTCAAGATTCTTTCTCAAACATACAACTTCCTATACAAGTGTTTCAATCTTCTAAACTTTCTTCTTTAAGGAAAAATTAAGATCATAAAATATCTAAGTCTATTCCTCAGTCTTAAATCTATAGTTCACTGCTTCTTAAAGTTTCACTTGATCATGTTCATATTCTTCAACAAAATTCTCTAGTCGATCAAATAATGCTTCAAGATCATCAACATTATTTCTGTGTTCCTTCAAAAATCCTAAAATATTTATTTTATTATTTATTTTTAGATTAATATCCTTGAGATCCCATTCCAATTTCACCTTGATTTCAAAAACTCCCTTTGGTTGATCATCCACTTTTTTCAGCTTTATATTTATCCACTAAATTCATAATAACATCTTATGTGTCAAATATAAACTCTATTTACAACACATTTTAATGGATATTACTCAACATCTTCTTAGTTTTTGTTAACCAATATTTTTCTCTAAAATTTCTTGCCTCTTATATTTCCTAAATTAAATTTTTTTCTAAGGGGAAACTTTTTATTTATTTATTTTTTTTGGAGAATTCAAACTCTCCATCCTCTCCATAATTTTTTTTAAAAACCTGAAAATAATGTTACCAATATTTCAAAAATGGAAACATGATAGTGGTAGTTTACCCTAAAATATTATTTTACCACTCTTAAAAAACTTTGGTCCAAGATATAACTAGTGGTAGATTACCCTAAAATATTATTTTACCTATATTAAAATTACTTGGTCCAAGATATAATAAATCATCACTTGCATATTCTTCAATTTAAATCTTTAAAATATCTTACTCTACACAAATTTATATGTTAACTCTTTAGATGAGTGTTCTAAAAAACTTTCAAGCTTCACTCACATTTCATATGTGACTAGTTTGATGTCTAAATCATTTAGAGACAATTCACAAATATTTACTTCATAAAGTGTAGACACTTTTTTATTGTAAATTAGTGGTAATATCTATATGATATTTTTCACTATATCACTAATTCATTTAATAGATCCATCCACTTTAACTAGATGGTTGAACAAACTATTAATATTTTCACTTAAACTTATCTTCATGTCATCTAATATACTTTTAAGAACTTGCAGCTTTATCCAATTCATTTTACCATCACCATTATAAATATTAAAAATATTTTCCCAAATTCAATTGGTTGTTGGTAAATCCATCACTTTCATGTATATTTGATTATAAAATGATTCTGATAAATAATTCTAGGCTTTAGCATCATTATTTAACAATATCATATCTACTTCTATCATTTACATTATAGTGGAATCACATACTTGAATTCCATGAATAATTTCTGTGTAACATCAAGCCCAGGAGATTGTAAATGTGATATCACATTGTTCTTCCATACCTAATAATTCTAGGCATAAAATAAGGGCACTCTCATGAAATTTAGGGAATTATTCATGATGAAAAATTCCCATGACATATTCACCAATAAATAACATAGATTTAATACCACTTGTTATAACTTAATGTATCATTGTACACCCTAATAGGGGGATTAGAGTATATTCAAATTTATTATTATCTTAAGTTAAATTATTTCTTTTAATTTAATTTAAAAATACACCTTTAATATTTCATGTTGATCACACATGACCACAACTAGATATAGAAAAATAAAGAATCATAGATACAAATATTTTTACTTGGTTCACCCGTACTTTTCTATATCCAAGGGTTAAATATCAATGATGTGTTTATATTCCAAATAATAACTACTAAACTAGTTTTTTATTACAATATTTAGGACATGATCACTACACGTCCAAGTTATATGACATATTTCTCTCTTTCACTCACTACTTTATAATAGGGTTATTTTTGATACATGAGACACCCTAAGAGGGGGAAGAATCAGGATGTTACCATATTATGAATTTTTCTTTTTCCCTTATTTATATTTTATTTTAGTATATTTCTCTCATTTTATAAATAATTTTCATTCAACTCATTTTATTTTTAGAATTTATCCATATCACACACATATAGAAATTAAATATGCAGGAATACTAGGATTTTACTTGGTTTACCCAAATAGGATACTCTAAGGAGAACACACCAATTTTGTGTTGATGTTATATGGATGTAATACTAAATTATGAAGATATGACAAGGGATTAAAAAAGGTATAACTATAGATACTAGGTTTAATTCCTATTATTAACTCTCATGCAATCCTCAAGTGAAAAATAGAGTCGACTTATAGACTTGAGGGTCTCTTCATGATCATCATTGAATGTATGAAAAATTTTCATCTCTAAATCCATATGTATTAACTTTGATCTTAACTATGTTTCTATATTCCTTATTAAATCTAGATAGATACAACTCTCCATCAGTGAGTGTTGTGTTTGTGCCTTTCCTCGAATGATAGAAACACCTTCTTCTGAATAATGATAATTCCATGATTGGAATTACCATTTATTCTCTTCAAACTTTATTTCTAGATATAGTTTTTGTAAAATATGACCTTATTCTTCTAATAATCTCACCTTCAATATATTTTGTATGTGATCACTAGAATTATTTCCTTTTCCTCTTCTATGAACACTAAATATAAGTGTGTTGATATATATATACTCCATTCTATCTATCTTTATCATTTATTATTTAAAAAGAAGGTATGATAGAGAAGTTATAGTACGGTTATTTCAAAAATGGTATTTCAATATAGCATAGGTTTTCTATATTTTTCCAAAACTTCCTCAAGAAGTATATATACATGCATGACCACCTCCATTCTTCTACCATGAATGGTGAAGATTCCTTCACATTCGGTTAAGAATCCAAATATTCACTAAGTATCCCATGATATATTATGTGTTAAAATGATCATATATAACTTGAGTAACTCCTATGATTATACCTTCATGATATTTTTTTTAAAAATCCTTTTTATTCCTTCATATTCTGATTTTATGAGTTCTGATCAAAAACTCGATCCATCTCCATTTAAGCATATGATTGTCATGACAAACATATTTCCATACTAAACATTCATTCAAACTTTCTGAATTATCATGGAATAAATTATTATTTAACCTTCTTGAATATCATGTAATTATATCTATATTTAAATACTTCATTTAGGCTTCCCCAAATATTACAATATATAACATGTCAGATTCAAAAAGTTTTTAAAATTCATAAAAACTCCTTAGTGTATTATAAGGAGATACCCTTTCATAAAAAAATCAACTTTTACACACAAAAACACATATCATGTGAACTATGACTTTTATATGATCTTTTCTCTTTCATATGAATAATTACTTCATATGAACTTCTATATTTTATATGAAATCATCATTTTTATATATATACCATGGTACAACACAAATATTCATGGTGCACCTCATTCTTTCATGAGATAGAATCTAGAATTATAATACATCAGGAAATATCTATACACATTGGTTCTTGAATTATATGGTGTGAATATGTGAATGATTTCTTATTCAATTGAGAAAATTCATGTAATTTTGATCTTCATGCATGAAAAAACTCTCTAGTTATAGGTAGAAGATAAAGGAAACAGTTTTATTTCAATAAAATCATGTGAATTTTAATAGATGAATATTACCCACATTTTTTTCTTATCTCACAGTGAAACCTCTCTTGTATAGCTACTCGGTTTATTATCCCGATTGCAATACCAAAGTAGAGAATAAGTCCCTTAGGGATGCATCGCTCGATGAGCACCACTATGCCACCCTACATGATCACTCTTCCTCCTTCGCTTCTCTGCGATTTTTCCTGCCAATGCTGACATGCACTATCTCTATCCTCTATTCTACCCTGACACTCTTGGGTTGTTCCATCATTAAATACTGACTAAATTTTTTATTAAATAATTAATTAACACTTTATAAAAATAAAAAACTTTTATACATAAACATTTTTTCACAAACCAAACCACACCTTCTTTTTTATAACAACATATTCATGCTTTAAACCCTTATCTATAACTCCAACAACAATTCTCAAAAACTCCATATAATGAATTTAACACCTCCATGAAACTCTCTATCCAATTCCTTCACCATGAATTACCACATTATTTAATAGATTATTTATCAATAATGTCATCCATTGCCAACACACCAATTCCATTATATTCTTATTTAAATACATTCCTTGATATATATTGTAAAAAAATACAATATAATATTATAGTTTCAAAAATGTACCCCTTTAGATTTTGTAGACAATATCCCATAAAATATTCCTCATTATAGTGTATTTATTTTATGGTATCTTCTTCCTCCAACTTTTCCAATAAAATGTAAAGGGATATTTCTTCCTTCTTTTGGGGAAATGAATATCTCACTTTTACTCCTCCTTCAACAAACTTATTGTACCAAATTTTTAAGGATGATTCGCTACCTCATCACACATTCAATAATTATTGATTTAGAGAGACTATACTCCCTCTTAATACTTACCTCATACTCCCTATGTGAATACTATCAAAATATTCAATCCTCTCTCTTTTAACTTGTATTAATACTTCAACTTATAGCATACTTCCATATCATAGCTACATTCTTCCTTTTGAAATCCAAATGAGTGAATTTCACTACTTATAAATTACTTTTAAAAATATCCTCTAAGACTATTGTGTTGTAACTTGATGTAGGAAACAAGAGTTTTTTTTAATAATAAAAATGTCATCCATATCACTTACTAGATATCCAAAATAAACTTACAGCACAAGAAAACAAATCTCTTGAGAACTCAAGAAATCACTCACAAAACCATTAGTGTATAAACTTTAATGAACATGAGTGAGTATCATGCCACTTGTAAAGCTAATTGATAATTCATGTTAATACCAAACAAGTGATACCACTTGAATCCCATATCTTCCAATTATTCACATGGAACTTACTTTTTAAAATGATATTGAGTAACCTTTGTGTGCTAATATTCAACTCCCCCTAACTTTATTCATCTCTAGACATCATATTATGATGATATTGATCATGGGAATCAATTTTTTTATACCACTTTATTGATATTTTTCTTTTAATTTAGTAGATTCTAGGTAACCTAAAAATCACATAGATAATAATTCACTATTAGTTTATAAACATATAAAACAATTTTTCCACCATTAATACAAGTTATACACCAATAGACTATCTATAACCTCTTTAATGACAACCATTTTTTAATAAAGGTCTAAATCCACTAGTTAGTCCTCTAAAAATAATTTTATATTATTTGGAAAACTCAAATCTAGATTTGACGCCTTATTAACTTCAAATTAGCCTTGATACCCACTAAATTTAGTAGTTACAACATGAATAAATAGATTCCAGCATTGATTATTCAAGGTGATATATATTTTTTGTAATCTCTTAAACTCATACTTTACAAATTTATATTTTTATAGATCTATAAATTTTCTCCTTTTAATTCACACATAGTGTAATTTCATATTTGACTTGAGTTTTTATTTTTGCATACATCTTTATCCATATTTTCTTTGAACTCACTCATATGTTCCCTTTTTAGAACAACCAACCTATGGATTGTATCTACCATTTAATATTGTACTACATAAAACAATATTTAGAGATATTAAATCACATGGAGAAAGGAATAATTCTTCTTCCTCAAGTTAAGGAGCTTGGTTTGTGTTTATGAACTAATTATTTTCTTTTAGTATTATTCCATAATTTTATCTAAATGTTTTAATATAAATTTTACTCTTTAAATGATTTTGTATTTAATTATTTGGTGTCAAACATTCCACTAGTGAAATTTTAATTTAATGACTCTTCTATGAACTCCTTACCCATATTCTATCTCCATGAAAGGGAACCTCCACTAGTTTTGTGTTCTTATTTAGTTGTGGTATGAATAAACACTCAAAAAAACATCTTAATTATCTTCATTGATCTCCATGTGAGAAACTTATTCCTTCTCTTTCTCTCTTTATATCATCTTCCTTTCATTCTATTTAGGCTATTGAGAATACACTCCCTTTAGTGATTGAACCAATTTTTGTTTTATTCCTTATGTACAATATTTCAAGAGATAAAACCTATTCTTCAATAGAATAGTTTTTTTCTTTTTTATGTTTTATTATAATATCTTTTAAGATATATTGTGACTAGAACATTAGAAACATCTTAGGAATCTCTATCTACTTTCTTCCCTTTCAATAATCCATTATATTGAAACTAGTCTTAGGTAAACCAGACTTTCCATACTTTCATCCTTTTATTCTTCTAGTTATAGAAGTGGAGGATGCTATATTATAATCTTTATTACTATTGTTACTTATATATAACTTTCTCAGTTGAGATATGATTTTAGTAAGTGTTTCATAATTTTTTAGACATATAGCTTCCTTACAAGAACTCATAATATATCCTTCTTTTTTAAATAATATATTTGGTTAAGTGATAACCTTATAAATTCAAATAACTAATTAAAAAACATCCCAGTAAACAAATTCAAAATTAAAATTGATTCCCCCACTGTAGAACCACACCATCAAATTCAAAATTCAAAATTAAAATGAAATTATACACATCACCTATTAGGCCTATAGCCCTATAGCACATCAATTTCATAAACTCACCGAATGCATCAAGAAAAAATCATCGGCAAGACCCCATGATCACTAGAATCCCTAAGATGTCAATGAAAAATACCACCGAACAGACCATGCTAATGAAACTAGAATCTTAAACACCAAATCATCCTTGGACGAGTTACTCAATATCTCTATAGAGATGAATCTGAGACCTTTGGGAAAAACCATCTGATGAAGCTTGCACCACCACACTTCCTTTTTCCTAAAATCATATTGGTGTTTATATTACACCTACTTTTTGTCTTTACAAGGTATTATTCAGTATTTTATATATTCCTCATAATGTTAATATCCCCCTTGATCATTTTAATCCATAATTCCTTCTCTTTTAATTCACTTTCTAAATTCTCAGCCTAATAATTCCTTTCACTATTTTTTTATCTTCACCTACTCTTTATGATATTCTTTAAGAACAACCAAATATGATTCATGATCTATCACCCTTTCCATGATTTCCTTTATTTATTAAAAAAGTGTTTCAATTATATCACTTTATTCCTTTATTTTCATGTTTATTATTGTGATGGTTTCCTTCAAAGTCATGCATTCCTATATTAACTTATTATCTGCTTCTTCTAAATTTTCAATGAGAGCACAACACTTCTCAAATTCATCCTTTAGGATCTAAACTTCATTTTTCAATCCTTGAATATCCTCTAGTTGGTTGTACCAAAAACCTATCAATTTACCACATGAAGTGTTTTTTTATCCTCAATATATTTAGGAGATATAAAAACTATATCTTTAGATTTAAAAGGAGAATATTATATAGGGTTATAATTAGTTATAACAATAGATTTATAGTTAATCACCTCAGTTGAAGAGTATTTATTATGGGTATAATTTTTTATATTCTTTATCCTCTTATATTTTATTATAATATAATGTTGATTATAACTATTCACTAGTTCCTTATATAACTATTTGTAAAATAATTCATGGGGTATTCATCCCAATCATCTTTGCATCACCATAATTTCTATACACATCTTAAAAAGATTTATAGATATTAAAATTTGTGGTATAATGATTAATTTTATTTTAAACATCATCATATAGTTATCTCCTCAAGATCTTATCTTTCCTTGAATTGATAATTATTTCATTGGGCTTAATTATATCAATATCTTATTGTTAAACTTCACAAACTCCATTACACAAGACTATAGGAATAAAATCATCTCATTCTATCTACCATGAAGATAAGTAAAATTTAATAATGGTGGATTCAACATATAATCTATAAAAGTATTAAGTTAAAAATAAAAATACTAAGGTTGAATGCAAGGTCAGAACCATTAAGCTCTAATACTATTTTTTGAGACATGGGACACCCTAATAGGGGGTGAATGAGGGTGTTACCATATTTAGAATTTTTATTTTTCCTTGTTTCTTTTAGGATATTTCTCTATGGTTATAAGGAACATTCCTTTAACCTATTTTATTTTTTGAATGCATCCAGATCACATGCATTTAGAAATTAAATATATAGGAACACTAATATTTTACTTAGTTCACCCAAATGGGATACTCCAAGGAGTACACACCAGCATTGTGTTAATGTTATAGGGATGTAATACTCACTTTTAAAGATATTAAAAGGTATTCAAGAAAGGTTCAATATCGATCCAAGGAGCAATTAATCTTCTCTACTCTTATATACTGCTCAAGAGAGGAATGGAGTCAGTTTATAGACTTGAGGGTATCTTCATAATCATCATGTTATGCATTAAATTTTTACATATCTATCTCTAGGTGGATGCACTTTGATCTTCAGTATGATTATCCTTTACATATTCAATATATCTGGACATAACTCCACATCAGGTAGTGTTGTGTTTGTGTATTCCCTCAAATTACAACATGAATTTCTCTCGAATAATAATAATTACATATTATAATTATTCTATATTATCTTATTCTTATATTTCTAGATATAGTAGTGGTAAACTACTTTTTTCTTCTCTCAAGCCTCCCTCATTCAATATAATATAGATGTGATTACTAGAATACCTTCTTCTTATTCTATTTACATCAAACCCAAGTGTGTTTATATATGTTGACACTATTCTATTTATCTTTTATTTATTCTTTAAAAAATAGTTATGGTAGTTAAATTATCATAAACTTATTTTGAAATTAATATTTCAATATAGAATAGGTTTTATATATTTTCCTAAAACTTCCTCAAGAATTATATATACATGCATGAATGCCTCCATGCTTCTATAACAAATGGTGTAGATTCATTCACATTCTTCTAAGATTACCCATATTCTCCAAGTGTCCCATAAGATATTATATGGTCAAATAATCATTTGTAACTATAGTAACACCTTCAATAATACCTCCATGATCTTATAAAAAACAAGTTTCCTTTTTATTCCATCATATTCTAGTTCTACAAGCTCAGGTCAAAAAACTCAATCCTTTCCATTTAAAAACCTGGCTATCATAGCATAAAAATATCCATATTAAAATTTCGTTAAAACTTATTAAATTATCATAGAATAAAAAACTTATTTAACCTTCCCAAATATCATGGAATTATATCTCCATTTAAATCCTTTATTTAGGGTTCCCTAAATATTATTTCATGTAACATGTCAGCTTCACAAAGTTTTTAAAATTCATGAAAATTCCCCAGTGTATCATATAAAGATACCCTTTCATGTGAAATAAAATTTTTAATAAAAAACACCTCTCATATGAACTATTAATTTCATATGATATTCTCTTTTTCATATGAATTTTTCTATTATATGAACTTCTATATTTTATACAGAATCACCCTTTTCCAATATCTATCATGAAATAACACATCTCTTTATGGAACACCTCATGATTTTATGGAATGTATTAAAACTTTATTATTCTTCAATATATATCTGTATACATTGGTACTCAAGTTTTTTGGCATTTGGATTTGAATGAGATATTCTATAGTTGATTTAAGTCGCATCATTTTGATATTTGGGCATACAAGAACCCTCGAGCTATAAGTAAGTGATGAAGGTAATGATGTCATATCAATAAAAGCATGTGTATTTTAATATATGAATAGAATCCATGTTTTTTCTTGTATCACATAAAATACTCTCATGTATGGATACTTGTTTTATTATCCTTAGTGTGATATTGAACCAATGAACAAATCTCTTAGGGTCGCATTGACTGGTAAGCACCACCATGTCTCCCCAAACTGTTGTTCTTCCTTTTACATTTCCCCATACTTATCCCTACCATTTATAACCCACAATAGATCTATTATCTATACTACCCTATTACCCTTGGGTTATTCAAACTTTGAGTTATGGATAAATTTTTCATTAACTCCTTAACCAACACTTTCCAAAAATAAAATTCTTCTACATGTAAACATTTTTTTCACAAACTAGACTACACCTTTTTTCACTAATCTAATATTCATGCTTCACACCCTTATAAAAACTGCAAAACTAATTATAAATAACTCCATATGATGAATATAATACCTTCATCAAACTCTCTATGCAATTCTTTCACTATAAATTACCTCATTATTTAATGTCCTCCTTAACAAGAATGAAATCGAATGCTAGCACACTAATTTCATAAGACACTTCATCAAATATATTCCTTAATATATATTGTCAAAAAATACAACATAATATCATGGTTACAATAGTTACACAAAGGATAATGTCAAAACTTAGGTCAAACTCACAATGATAATAATTGTAGAAATAACACCAAACAATAATGGGTGTTCTACATGATGATTTGTTCTTTAATTATTGATATTCAGCGTTATGAAAAATAACACTTCACTTACAAACTAAATATTTAATGGAATTTATATCAATCACACTTATCTTCTTAAAACCATATATTCAATAAATTTTACACGTGATTCCTATTTATCTTCTTCCTGATATTCTCCATATCCCTTTTTCTGGTTTTATGTATCCCTTTCTATATAGTAGGTTCCAATATAACCCATTAATTTTAAAATTCAAATTCAATATTCAATATTAAAACAAATTCAAACCTCCTCTTATTAAAACCAAATCATTGGATCATCATCCAGTAGTTTTCCACCATTGAACTCCATTTGTTCTATTTAAGTTCATGCCATATCCACCAAATGGTTGGAGGAGTTTAAAATCATAAAATCTGATTATAGCCTCCAATTTTTCAAAATTCATGGTATGTCCTCTATTCAAAATGTGTGTGTTGAGCACCGCATCAAAATTAAAATGATGTGTTACTTCAATTATCACAACATAGTGCTTCTCCAAGAAAAATAACCTTCAAAAAAACTTGATCCATGCTCATCTACCCATTTTTCTTCACGTATAGAAAACTATATACTTGAAATGTTCTCTTTTATAGTGTGTTGCTTCTCCAGACACCCATTTTGAATAGGGATTTTGTAATCCCAATACTGTTTTCACAAAACCCATTATTGGACTCTTCCATTTTTCATAAGGATTTTATAATCCTAATACAATATATACTATAGAATTTTCCCCACCATCTCTTTATTTCAATCTAATCTTTGACCACTATGATCTTTAAAATGACCATAGAAACAACATTCATATCATTTCAACATCTCCAGGTTTTTAAATTTGAAAAGTAAAAATATATATGTATGGGTTATCTCTTCATATTACCATTATGTAAGATTTTTTTTGGTATTACGTATCATTTAGGTAGTTCAACACTTTACTGTTGAAACACCTTCAACCACGGCCACCACAGTATGTATAATCTATCATTTATTATAAGAAAACTTCTCAACTAAAATGCCTTCTAAAATTCCCATGACATCCATACTATTTCTCCTCCCAGGCCATCTCTATATCTATTTTGTATATGATCACAACATGGTGAAGACACCTGCAATTCAAATGGATCTCTTCAGCATATCTCCATGATATAACCAATATCATTATGATGTTGTGGCCAACGAGCCTGTACCCGAGTGGTAGTGTCTCCTTATTGGCATCCAAGAGACCCAGGATCAAACCTAGATGAGGTTGAATTTCTAGATACTGTAGAAGTACTATAGCAGTTATTGTAGTGGGTATTGTTCAGTATTATAATAATCGGCACTATTCACCTGATTTGGGCCTTCGGGGCACTGGTTTGGGCCTACGGGTCTCAGGACCTTTGAGCCACCAAAGGCCTTGGAGACATGATTCCTTCGGGATATAGGGACTTCAAGCCACAAATGGCCTTTAGTCCATAGGGATTTTAGGCCAAAAAAATGACCAAAAAGTATAAGAAGACCACACAGGAGTAGGCCCAAAAGATGATTCAAAGCAAAAATAGAAAACACCAAAATAGTGCTAACCAGATTGGAAGAATGAGAGGGTATGGAAACTACCATCGAGACCAAGAACCATGCAATTCTACACGGGGAAATGCTAACTGATCATCCATGTGAGGTGCAGAGCTAGGAGTATTCAAGATGTAGATACTAGAGAGGGGTTGTTTCAAGTGTCTCGGGTCTTGGGCCTTTAAGGTCATGTATTGGGTTGTGTATGGCCATTTTTTCCTTGGACCTATGGGTCATGTAAGTGTTACCCTTCAACCCTTAAAAGGGGTATTATCCAAAATAAATACAAAAGAAGGCCTTCAGGCCATTCGGGTAATATGATGTTGTGAGTTCATCCTTCACTAAATTACTTCCAATGACTTCCAATTGACAACAAATCCAAATTACATCTCTTGTTTACAACATTACCATTACATAAACTCTACTTAAATTCCCTCACCTAATAATATTATTCACTTTAGGGTATTTTCTATGCTCATAACATCTCAATCCTTAATAGTATATACAATTTTGCAAAAGTAAAGTATTCAAAGAAGTGATAATAAGATCCCACCCAAATTGTTTTAATTCAATTTAAACATTCACTCTCTCTTAATCTAATTAATCATTAAAATAACATAAAATAAATTTATTAAGAATTAAATATTTTGAATATTATCATCAAATATTAATTTTCATCTTAATATTGATTTAATTTAGCATGTATATTTTAGGATTGGTTTAAAAACCTACATGGATGATGGTATTATAATTATTTCCATATTCATGGTTGGTTATAATTATATTATTTCAAATAAAATATAACATTAATGATTCATTAAATTTAGGAATAATTTTCAATAATGGAATAATATGAATAGAAATAAATATATTAAAATAGATTTATATGGTAAGTAAAACCATTCAGAAAGGACAAACCATGGAACACCTATTTTGAGAACCAAAAACACACCTATTATGGGATAAACATAAAGATTTAGAACTTATGAAACTATGATAGACCATTACTAAGAAAATACTTGAGTTTATGAACCTATGTATAATAAATGAATCTCAAGATCGCTATACTAAAGAAAACATGAAACTCTCTAGAAAAAATTATTCTAACAACAAACGCAGATGATGAAAAATTAATTAATAAATTATCATGAAAATAAATTATTAATAATAAGTAAATTAAAAATTAATAGGGTTAAAAATTAATTAATAAAATAAATTTTATTATATAATAAGTTAGGAAAATTCCCTAATGAGTTGAGGGAACTTTCTCATTCGTCTCACTTTTGATTTGAATTATCTCATCTTTATATATATTATTTTATATGTTATATATTATGCCATTTTAATGTCTATTATATCACTTTCCAGTATTTTTTATTGATTTACATGTATATTTAATATCATCCCATTGATTTATGCTTAATTCATACCTTATAAATTTGATAATGGGATTCATGTATGACTTATTATTGATTTTATTTATGCTTTCACTCTCTCATTTGAGTTTTATATATTTTTTATTATTCTATTTTCTATATATATAGTATTATTTAAACTTTTCCTTGAAATATTACATAACTTTCTAGGTCTTACATGTTTCATTCCAGTTTATTTTTTTATAATATATTGTGTGATCTATTATGAGATTGTTATATAACCCACATTCTTTTTCAAAGTTAATAATGTTATAATTCTTTTTGATTACTTTAATTCTTTGTTTATTTGTGTCACACATATACAAGGATATATTATTATATTATGGGTGAGCTTGAAATTAGTCCCCTGATGCATTGGGTATCATTTATATCTCATGATATGTTATGTATGGACCATGGGTATCCTATCCCAAAAATGTTATTATTTTTTGGCAGTGAGTCTTGACTTATATTTATAAAATATTTTTATTTTGTTTGTGTCACATTTTTATGTCATGTTTTATGATTTTCCTATATTTATGTTTTTATGATGTGATCTCACCATACTTCATGTTAACACATATCTCTTTGATTTTATATGCTTATCCTCTTATTGGGATATTAGCTCACCCTTTTTTATGTACATCCCTAAAAATTTATATGTATTTAGATGGGTACATCTAGTTTATATAAAGAAGGATATAAGGGATTAAATAAATTTATATATGGTTATGTATAAATTTTCGTATTATATTAATAACCACTTAAGAAACTAAAACTTTAGATTCTAGTATATATAATAATATTTATATTAGTATATTTTTATAGGATTAATTATTATATGTGTAATTTATTATTCATTATAAGTACCTTTTATAAAGTGAAAATATTGAGATATTAGAAATGTATAGTTGGGTTTTATAGATTTCAAACCACTTGAAGATAGTTTCTATGATTCCATGGAAATGTGGGATGTGGTCCAATGTGATTTTATTAACTTAGAAAGTAGTCTGATCCATGAAAAAAGTTACTATGGGATGAGCTCAATTTTATGTTTTGAAAAAGGAAATTAGTGAGATAATTATCATTATGGGTTGATATATAATATCCGAAGAGATTTATTATTAACTATTATATAGGGGTTATGGGTTGATATATTATAGGTGAAGTGATTTATTATTCTCTATCATTGGGATGGATGTGTTGGATTTGAGGTAATTTATTATTCATTTTCACTAGGGATTAGGGGATGATATGTTGGATTTAGAGCAATGTGATATTTTTATCACCACAAACTAGGGGGAGATGTGTAAAAGTTGGAGAAATTTATCATTTTTATCACTGGATATCAGGGGTTGATATTTTGAGGATTTGAAAATAAGATATTTATTATCAATAGAGGACATGGTTCAATAATTCAAGGTTGGAGATAATTATTATTATTTATCACTAAGGGATAAACATGGATATACCAAATTTTAAGTGATATAAAAAATATTTCTAGCATTCAAAGGTTAATGATATCAATTTGGAATGATTTATTATTCATTATCTTTATGGGTCCATGGGTAGGAGTTAATTTATTAAGGTCGCAAGGGGATGATGAGTCAGAGTGATGAGAAATACAGAACACTAGGGATGAGGTCTCATAGTGATATATTATACACTGCGATAAGTGTTTCTTTTATCTAGATAGAATTTAATACTTATAAAAATATGATTGACAAGACCATTTTTATTATATAATAGAGTAATTATTTTTTTACAATGGGAAATATATGGTAAACTAATGGAGATTTAGGTTCTAGACTTAGTGTGTGTTTTGGTATGTATCTTGGTGAAGTGATATGGCCTGTATAGAGATGAACATGTTAGATGGGTAATTTATTGTGTGTTTTTATCCTCTTAGGGCTGCAAGGGAAAATTTCATATACTTACATTATTTATCCTTCCATTGTTAGTATATGATTATTTTATTATTAATTTATCTTAGACATGTTTTAGGTGATCTTTCTACTGTTATAGTCATTTGATATATATGCACATGGGATGGGAATTTATATCATATGCCACTAATACTTCATATGTATACATTTTATCACACTTAATCATGGTAGTTGAGGGAACTTGAGGAAAATCCTACGAATACATTCATACACAACCCTGCATGTGCATGGGTTTGTATATATACGTGATCAAATAATTATATTTAGTCTTACGGTTTTTTATAGGTATTATCAAGGATGTAGCTCAAGATTCATATAGTTATTGGAGGTTATAGAGATGGATGATTTGACATGTTTTATTTCATATTATCTTGATGATATTTTTATATATTTTTATTATATACTGGTTGAGTAGCCTTATTTATTTATTATTTATATGGACTTTCACATCATGGTTTTTTTTATGACTATATAAAATACACATATATATATCATGTTCTATTTATTTTGAGATATTGAGATTATGGGATGTTTAATTGTGGGTCTTGATTTTATTTGTTTATAGTTTGGTATATACCACATATATATGGTTCATATAAAATTTTTAATATAAATATAGTATATGCATATAGAGAGTTAAAGAGAAAAATTATTCCTCATTGATTCATATTTACTCTTGAATCTTAGTGTTATCCTTTAATGATTAGGGAATGTTCCAGAGGTGAGTGGAATTCTAGAATAAATGTAAGGATCTTAGGTTCAAGTTGTTGCATGGTTGTATGAAATGATTAAATAAATAAACCAAATTTAGAATATCTATAGTTGGTAACTTTTCCAAATCCTAAAATAGAAAATATAATTTTAACCAAGAGGTAATTCATGAATAAACAAACTAATAAATGTAAAATTTCAATAAATAAGGCTAGAATGGTTTATTAAGGCTACTTGTAGGTGAAATTCATAGATTTTGAAAATAATTTTATTTTTTTGTACATTCGTGAAGCCATAATATTTTTCATATAATTAATTTCTTAGAGATACTATAAGGTATCTTAGATAGATGTGAAATTTTTATTCTTAAAAGGAGAGATGAAATAATAATTATATATTAGTAAGCATGATAAATTTTAAATTGATCATTATATATCAATTTTTTTAAGATAAATAAAATAGGATATATCCCAAAAATAATTTTTAGCATTGTATTAAAAATTAGAAGCATGCTTAATGTAAATTAAGTTCAAAAAGTGAAAATCACACAGCAACCTCTATTTGAAATAAAATTGAAGAAAAAATTAATTATTTTTGTATATGTTGATTACATAATTTTTAAAGATGATAATGAGAGCATATGAAAGTATTTTGTTTATCAATTAAAGAACAACTTGAAATTTCCATTTTTAGAGAAATCAATTTCTTCTAGGAATTTCAAATGGTGAAAAAACATGATGTAATATTTTTTCCCAAATAAATATGCAAAGGAAATATTAAATAGGAGTGTCGGTTTAGAGTTTTGAAAACATTAAAATTTCCTAAACTTGACTTAAATTTCCTATAATAAGTCTCTTTTTCACCTTAGGGTACATTTTGGTTTCATGATATCTCAAACTATAAAATCATATAGGACTTTTCAAAACTGGGGTCTTCAAAAGAAAAGATAATAAGATCCCACCCAAATTGTTTTGTTTTCATTTAAATTTTCAATCTCACTCAATCTAATTAAGAATTAAAATAAAATAAAATAAATTTATTAAGAATTAAATATTTTGAATTTAATTATCAAATATTAATTTTCCTCCTAATATTGATTTAATTTGTCATGTACATTTCATGATTGTTTTAACCACCTACATGGATAATAGTATTATAATTATCACCACATTCATGGTTGGTTATAATTACCTTATTTATAATAAAATATAACATTAAGGATTCATTAAATTTATGAACAATTTTCTAGAGTGGAATAATTTAAATATAAATAAATATATTAAAATGGCTCTATATGACCAGTTAAACTACCTCAAAAGGAAAAACCATGGAACACCTATTTTTCAAACCAAAAAACACACATGTTATGGAATAAACATGTAACTTTAGAACTTATGTAACTGTGATAGAACTATTACCTTGAAAATACTTGAGTTCATAAACATATGTATAATAAATGAATCTCAAGATCTCTATACAAAGGAAAACATGGAACTCTCTAAAAAAATGTCTTCAAATGAAAAATGTAGATGATGGAAATTTAATTAATAAATAATCATGGAAATAAATGATTAATAATAATTAAACTAAATAGGAATAGGGTTATTAAAAATTAATTAATAGATGAAATTTGATTATATATGAGGTTAAGATTATACCCTAACGAGTTGAGGGTGATTTTTGGATCATATCAATTTTGATTTGAATTATATCTTCTTCATATATATTCTTTTATGTATTGCATATTATGCCATTTGAATGTATATTATATCACATTACCTTATTTTTTATGGATTTACACATATCTTTACTATCCTATCATTGATTTATTCTTAATATATACCTTATAAAGTCGATAAGGTATTTCATTTATGAATTTTTATTGATTTTATTTATGTTTTATCTCTATCATTTGAGTTTTATATATTTTTTATTATTCTATTTTCTATATCTATATTATTATTTGAACTTTACCTTGAAATTTTCTATTACTTTATAGGAATTACATGTTTCATACCACTCTATTTTTTTATTTTTTATTATGTGATCTATTATGATATTTCTATATAACCCAGTTTATTTTTTCAAGTTAATAATGTTATTAATTTATTATTTTGATTACTTGAATTACTTTGTTTCTATATTTAATGAATATACATAGATACATTATTATGTTATAGTTGATCATTAAATTAATCTTCTGATTCATTGGGTAACATTTATATCTCATGATACGTTATGTATGGTCCATGGGTATCCTAGCCCAACTACGTTATGATTTTTTGGTTGTGAGTTTTGACTTATGTTTATAAAATCTCTTTATTATGTTAGTGTCACATTTCTATGTCATGTTTCATGATTTCCCTACATTCATGTTTTTATAATGTGATCTCACTATACTTCATGTTTCATGATTTCCCTACATTCATGTTTTTATAATGTGATCTCACTATACTTCATGTTGACTCATATCTCCTTGATTTCATATGATTATCCTCTTACTAAGATATTAGCTCACCCTTTTTATGTACATCCCTAAAAAACATATGTATTTATATGGGTACATATAGATTATATAAAGAAGAATATGAGGGATTAAATAAATTTGTATATGGTTATATATGTGATTTATGTATTATATTATTAATCACCTAAGAAACTAAACCTTTGGATTCTAGGTTATGTAATAATATTTAAGTTATTATGCATGTTTCTTAGGGAATTTTGTAAATATTATATATGTAATTTATGATTCATTATACAAACCTTGTATAAAGTAAAAATATTGAGATATTAGAAATATATTCATGGGTTTTATAGATTTAAAACCACTTAAAGACAATTTCTAGGCTTCCCTAGAAATTTGGGGTGTTCTTTAAGATAATTATCTTAACCTAGAAAGTATTTTGAGACTTGAAAAAAGTTTGTGACAATGAGATATGCTGGATTAAGAGTTTTGAAAGTGGAAATTAATAATGTAGTTATCATCAAGGGATGATATGTAATATCTAAAGAGATTTATTATTTACTATCATTCAGGGGAAAAGGGTTGATATTTCAAAGTTGAAGTGATTTATTATTTATTGTCACTAAGGGTAAAGATGGATATGTTGGAGTCAAGGAAATTCAATATTAATTGTCACTAAGGATTAGTGGATAATATGTTGTAGTTAGGGCAATGTGATATTTTTATCACTAAGTTCTAGGGGTGATGTTTCAGAGCTAAAGAAATTTATCATTTCTATCACTAGAGATCAAAGGTTGATATTTTAGGGCTTTTTAAATATGATATTTATTATCACCAGGGGACATGGTTCGATAGGTTATGGATAGATATATTTATTAATCATTATCTCTAGGGTCCAAACGCTGGTATAAAAAAGTTTTAGAGATATAAAAAAATTATTTATAGTATTCAAAGGTCAATGATACATATTTGGAATGATTTATTATTCATTATATCTAAGGGCCTATGGGTTGGAGTGAATGGATTAGGGTCACAAGGGGATGATGAGTCGGAGCGATGAGCAATATAGAACAATAGGGATGAGGGGTAATAGTGATAGATTATACACAATGATGAGTGTTTTTTTTCTCTAGAGGGAGTTAAATAATTATAAAAATATGATTGACAAGACTATTTTGGGTGTTTCCTAGATTAATTATTATGTTTCCAATGGGGAAGATATGGGAAACTAATTGGGATTCATGGTCTATATTTATCGTGTGTTTTAGTATGTTATCTTAGTGAAGTGGGATGGCCTATATAGAGATGAACATATTAGATAGGGAATTTATTATGTGTTTATATCCTATTGGGGGTGTGAGGGGAAATTTCATCTACTTACATTATTGATCCTTCCCTTAGTAGTGTAAAATGAGTTCATTATTAATTTATCATAGACATATTTTAGGTGGCCTTTCTATTTTTATAATCATTTGAGATATATACACATGAGGTGGGAAATTATATCACATGTCCCCAATACTTCGTATGTATACATTGTATCACACCTACTCATAAGAGTTGAGGGAACTTAAGAAAATCCTACTAATTCATTAATACTCATCCATACATGGGTTTGTATATATACATGATCTAAAAACTATATATAGTCTTTCATTTTGTTACATGTGGTGTTAATTATGGAGCTCTAGCTTCGTATAGGTGTTAATAATTATAGAGGTGGATGATTAGAAATATTGAATTTCATATTATCTTGATGATATTTTTATCATTTTTTGTTATATATTGGTCGAGTGGCCTTATTTATTTATTATTTCTAAAAATTATTGAATCATGGTTGTTTTGTATGACTATAAACCAGACATATATATATCATGTTCTAATTATTTTAAGATATTGAGATTGTGGGTTGATAAATTTTGGGTCTTGATTTTATTTATTTATAGGTTGGTATATCCCACATATGGATGGGTCATATCAATTTTTTTTAGAAATTTTGTGTGCACTCATAGTGAGTTAAATAGAGAATTTTTTCCTCAATGGTTCATATTTACTCTTGACTCTTAGTGTTATCTTTCAATGATTAGGGAACATGAAAGAGGTGATTAGAAGTCTAGCATGAAGGTAGGTAACTCAGGGTCAGTTTATTGTATAGTTGGATGAAATGATTGAATAACTAAACCAAATTGAGAATAAACATAATTAGAAAGTTTTACTAAGGCTAAAGTGGAAAATATAATTGCAACCAAGTGAGAATTCATGAATAAACTAACTAATAAATGTAAAGTTTCAATAAAAATGGCCAGAATAGTTTGAAATGGATACTCATAGGTGAAAGTAATATATTGTGAAAATAATTTATCTTTTGTGTACTTTCATGAATCCATAATAACCTTTTTATAATTAATAGTTCAAGGACACTATAAGTTATATCAGATAGATGTGAAATTTTATTCTTAAAAGTATAGATGAAAAAATAATTTTATACTGATAATCATGATATATTTTATATTGATAATTATAGATCAAGTCTGTTCAAGATAAATAACGTAGGATATATCCTAAAAAATACTTTGGGAATGAACTAAAAATTTGTAGCATGTTTAATTAAAATGACATTCAAAAGGTGAAAATCACACAACAACCTCTATGTGAAATAAAATTTAAGAAAAATGATTAATTATGTTTGTATGTGTTGAGTATATATTTTTTATATATGATAATGAGAACAAATGAAAGTAGTTTTTTATCAATTAAGAATAACTTGAAATTTATATTTTTAGAGAAATTAATTTCTTCTAGGAATTTCAAATGGTGAAAATACATGATGTAATATTTTTTCCTTAGTGAAATATACAAAGGAAATATTAAATAGGTTTATAATTAAGAACTAAAAATATGTGAAAAAATCTATGAAAGTTGGTGTGAAGTTTACCAATGATGAAAAATTAAAAATGTTAACCAAAAAGAGTTCATAAAATTTAACGGTAACCTATTGGTACCAAAAAACATCAAGATATGATATCGTATATGTTTTGATTTTATATAAATCATTTCATAGTGTCCAAAAATTATTTTATATGATGGAAGAAAATATATTTATAAGTTATATCAAAGGAATATTATAGGATAGGTTAATTTATTTAAGAATTGGAGAACTTGATATTTATAGATTCATAGATGTATATTGACTTAGTAATATTGATGATAGGAAGTCCACATATGGTGAAATTTTTCTCTTAGGTAGTAAGTGTGTTAGTTAGATTTTTAAAAAATGTAGAATTTTGTGACATTGGGTGTTATAAATGTAGATTGTATATTGTTTAGTCTACCATGCACCCAAATGATATGGATAAAACAACAACCTATAGACTTTAAGGTGGATAATAAACTACCTTTAATAATTGGTTATGGAAACTAAAGTACAATTAATTTTACAAAAAACGTTTTTCAACATTTAAGATCAAAGCATATTGATATCAATGTACTATTTTATCAATTATAAGGTATAAAGATATGAATCTAATTTTATATTTCTTTTCTACAAAATACTAAGTGGTGGATATATTTATGAAGTATTTATTAAGGGAGTGGTTTCAAAAATTGTGGAAAAATTTGTATGTTCAACACCCACCTATCTCGATTTGATGTTGAAATATAGTCCCATTATATTTTTTTATTTTGGTTTTAGCTTTCAATTTTATTATAAAAATGGGAGATATGGGTACTACCTAATTAATTAAAGTGGTTAATATACTCATAACTTCTTATTTTAAAAGGGGGATAAAATATTTACAAAATGAAAATTAATTTCTTTCAAATGTATCAGAGTAATGAATTTTAATCAAATCATTTATTTCTTTTCAAATAGGGGGGTTATTATTTAATCTAAGGGTAAAGTTGTATTCTATAAAAAATATAAAATATTTCAGTAATATATCTAGTTTGTACAGAGTTTGGAGAAAGAATTTGAAGTTATAAAAATCATAGATTTATGGATTTACAAATATGTATGATATTAATAAAATTTTAAGTGGTATTAAGTAATTTTTTCCATATTATATTGATGAGTTTGAATATATAATTGGATATGTTTTCCATTAAATTTATGAGGCTATGAAATTAATTTTATGGATCAGCATGTTGGAAACAAATTTAAAGGGAGATATTAAAGAGCACGAGTTCATGGTATATTATATTTATTGTTATTAATTGATTAAAGGGTATTTAAAGTTCTTATATATATTATTAGAGTTTGATTCCATCATGTTAGAAGGTTTAGTGGTTATTTAGAAGATTCTAGAGAAAATATGAAGTGTGGGATTAATTCCAATAAAATTTATGTCAAGTTGTTGAAATCTTAGAGATGCCTTTCAATAACCCAAATGTTCTTAGTTGAAAGATTTGTTATAATTATAATTAAATAAAATTTATTTAAAAAAAAGAACACACATTTTTCCAAAAATTTTTCATATGTTAAAATAAAATTTTAAGATAGTTTAATATATTATTGAATTATTTATGATTTTTAATGTAACATCTCATTACCCACTTTTAGGTAATTCTCTACTCTTTTCACTTTTTCCTCTTTAATTGGGTGCATCTTTGGACTCTCGAAGATGGAGAAAATTTTCTGAGAAAAATAACATAAATTTTAGTGATTTGTGTTTGTTTAAATTAATGGATTCTGGGTATAAATGTGTTAATGGATTTGCAGGGTTCTCCCCAAGTTTGAAGGACACCCGAGGTGTTTTGGGTTTTTGTGTAATAATCTATAATTATCACAATATATAGGAGTAATAAATTACATGTAATATAAGTACATAACATATAATCTCTATAGGAAAGAGGCCATTAACCTAGTACATAGTGTGAAGGGAATGAACACTGTGTTGGAGTTACACACCATATAATGTTAAAAGAACATATTTTAATAAAAAGGCGATTATTATTTCAGTGTATGTGATACCCATGGATTAAACAATGTGTAAATGGATTTCACACCATTTAAATATAATAGAAAGGGATTTTAGGGAACTTAATCAGTTAAATATTATTTCATTCTTCCACAACTCTCTCCCATGTTGACCTAGGGATCTTCTCCAGTGATTTTGGGAGCTTCCATTCGATTCAGATTGATTCGTTCAGTGACTGATCACCATTACAATTGGGTTTTATCTCTACAAGTGAGTAATAATTTCTTTTTATTAATTTTCTTTGATCATGGTAGTTTTATTTCATTATGATATTGGTTTTTTGGATCTGTTGTGATGTTTCTTCTTATTTCTCTCTAGATCTGTTTTGCGATCTCATTTTAGGGTCATTCCTTTGTTGGTTGTGGTGTGGAAGGTGTTAATTATTTGAGGTATGTTCAATTTATCCTCTTTTCCAACCCATTTTTTAATTGAATCAATTATGATATGTGAGGATTGGTTCTAGTTCTTTTTTTTTCATTGTTGGTTTCTTTTATGTGTTGGATTCTATTATGGGTGTGTGTGACCCAAGTTTTGAGTTAGGCAGTTCCATCTCTAGCTTTTTTTAGTGAACTTAATTTCTCCACTTTTTGATAAATTGTTTTATTAAATGAAATGGAATGATATGACTGATTTGTTTTGTGTTTGTGGAATTGATTTTTTATAATATATGGTTATCTCTATGGTTTGGTAAATAAAAAGGGTTTTTCAAATCATTATGAAATGGTTTTGGGAAATTGTTTTCAAATCATGAAATGATTTAATGTTTTGATGAAATATTTTGTAAAATAGAGAACATATGAAGCCTTGGGTACTTAGGTGTGAGGTATAGTAATAGGTCTCATCCACTGTCAGAGGTTTTTCTCATGGGGTTTTCCTCTAATCCATAGTCTTGTTGTTCTAGGGACTTGTTATACCAGTTGGGGGTGCACTTATTATGGTGTTCCTTTTCTCTATAGACTTGGTGAATATGTCTAGTGTCTTGATGTGTATGTAATTTTCTATGTTAGGTACAATTTTTCTCGCTATACTGAACTAGTGTGATCCCTAGCATGATGTTACTTATGCTTCTACTTTTGGATTGTAATGTTTTTTTGTACTTCCATGGATTTGATATGATATGTGATATATGCTTTATTTTGATATGATATATCTACTATGATACATGGTTATAAAATGATTTGAAACCAATTTACTTATTTTATTTGGAAATGTGGAAAAGGGAAAAAATAAACTATTTTTCTAAGATTTTGATATAAAAACTATTAAACTATTATCATGCATTGTTTTCTTTAAAGTTGAGAATGATTGGATTTTCATTAAAAGACTTTATATAGAACACCTAGGTGAGACCCTAATAAGACTATTATATCACACCTTGCATACCGCTTCGATGGTTCATAGAACTTTGTATGTTTTTTGATGTAGGGAAAGGCAAGGCACCACAATGAGGTAGTGAGGTTTTCTGCCAACTGAGTTAGGTAGTTGGTGGTGAGATGGTGGGATCCTTCCCATGATATCACATGGAGTTTTTTTCCTATTTTGTTAGTCCTTTTTGGTTAGACCTATACTCGGAGATTGTTACTACTCGTGATTTGTTTGGTTTCTGCTATTTTTTCAGTTATGGAATATATTTATCTTTTCCACTTTTTTCTGTAGTATATATATTCCATGTTATTACTTCAGGTTGGGAAAATAATTCCCTCTATTTTTTTTTGATATCCAGGTTCTAGTTTTTAGCCCATGGGCATCAGGAACACCATTAGGGTATGTGTAAATTTGGTTTAGGTACCAGTTTGAGAGGATATTCAGGTCGGGTTCATCGCAATTTGGTATCATAGGAGGTTTTTCCTCAAGATTCTTTGTCTTGGGATGTTTTGTATACTAGATATAATATTTTTGATACTTGAGAGATATATTTCAGTGAGTTAATGTCCAGATATTGTTGTGATGAGACTCATGTTACCATTTTATATTGGGATTTATGTCTTATATTTTTATTTCTTGATATTAATATCAGTTTTTAATTATGGGTTTTCTAGTTTGGACTAAGATTGTTCTATTATTTTATTGTTTATTTTGTTTTGGTGTTCAGCAGTATGCCTCTGAAACATGTTCTGTGATTTCCTCAGGAGGGTGCATATAGAAAACCAAGAACATTCCCAAGAACCATAATAGTTTAGTGAATTTGGAAACTGGGAACACATTCTTATAAGTTGGTGAAATATCTTAAACATATCCCTTAAAGATATTTCCCTTTATTACTCCTACTTAAACCTTTCTTCATAAGTTAGGGAAATAAAACATAAGAAATGGGTGAGCTCAGATGCTCGGTAAGGGTAAATAAGAGAGATATGTAAGTATAACATGAGCATAAGGGTATGAGAAAATGATCATAAAATTATAACATAATACCCTACATATAAAAGATCATAATCAAGATTCATGGCATAAAGATTGGCAGTTCATAAGACATGAATCATAAGGTAATTAAGAGAACAATCCAAGAAAGCATAACATAGAAATATGACATGGAATTTTTTACATACACACAATAATATAAAAATATTCCCTATAATTCAAGGCTCATTTTCAAAACTTATCTGGGCACTTCATTGGGACTACACCTACTATGCGGGACACACCACCATCTCCAATCATATCCCTTTCCTTATAGTGGATCAGGTTATACCTTCTTCCCGTAGTAGATCAAGCTCTTCAACTTATTCCCATAAATATTTCAGGAGATATAAATGGTCACCCAATGTATTGGAGGGATATATAGGTCCCACCCATCATTTAAGCAGTAACTGGCTTACCTGGTACTATCTAGGCCATCCCATGTTAATTTGTAATGGGATTACCTGATTTAATCTGGGTAACCACATGCTAAGTTGTAACAGGATCACCCAATGCTATCTGGTCAACCCCATGTTAAGCTATTATGGTCTTACCTGACACCATCTAGGCCACCCCAAGTTAAGTTTTAATGGTTTTACCCGATGTTATATGGGTTTCCCTATGTTAAGTTGTAACGGACTTACCCGACGCTATCTAGGCCACCACATTTTAAGTTGTAACGGGCTTACCCAAAACTCTATGGGCCACCCCATCGTATAAGAAATTTCCATGAACCGAAACATGAATAAAGTATAAATAACTTTCATATCATCATAAAAACTCATAAAAACAATTATTCCTTCATAAATTTATTGATGATGATAATTTAATTTTTTATTTCATCAAACAAAATATGGGAGAACACCCTCCCCTAATACAGGCACTCAAGGAGGCCGAAAGTGGTGAATCCCAAGCGCATCCCCAAAAACAAAACCAGTGCATTCTTGTGGAAGCGACCCTAAATGCGAAAAGACCAAAAGGGGTTCCTCGAGATAGCCCCCTCTAGACAACGCATCCGCCGCAAAGTTCCCATCTTTATGAATATGCTGAATTGAACACCCTCTAGTGATCTCCAAGGTGCAGCTACGTATAAGGTACATCACACTCCATGGAGGCTTAACTTTCCCCTGCAAAGCCCTGATTAACACCTCGGAATCAGATTCCACCTCCAATATCCCCACTGAAAACCTTTTACATAACATTAAACTGTGGAAAAGAAATTGATTTCACAACAATATATTAGAAACATGATTGACCCATGGAAAAAAATGGGTTCCTTAAATATCATTACAATTAAAACATAAATCATTTATAAAAATAATATGAATGGTATCCTTGTATCATATCCCTATTAAATCATAAACTATATCAAAGGATTTCATCTTAAGTGGAGAAGGATTTTGAAAGATCACTTGGAACATAACCTTTCTTTTAAAATAAATTTTTAAAACATATAACATTTTTAGAATACTTTTCTTTGAAAAACACTTTGAAAAATTATAAACGAATCCTTAAAAATAATTTAAAACATTTATTGAATAAAATATTCTTTCCTCTTTAAAAAATAATTTTTAAAACATAAAACATTTTGAAAACATTTTTCTTCGAAAATAATTTTGTAACAAAAAATTTCCAAAATATTAGGAAAAAATCTTTAAAAATAACCTTGTAAGCTTTCAAATTAATATTCAAGGAAATTATGGTCATGATAGTGGGTAAATCCACACATACTGAACATTCCTTTTTTACCGTAAAATTTTTAGAGAAGTGTATTGATTAGAAAAATGACAAGAAGATTCCTTTTAAAAACATTTTTTATTAAAAAGGTAAAACATGGTTAAAATTAAATTTAAAAATAAAAAAAAATATTTTTTTAAACATTTTTAGAAAACATGGTTTTGTGAGAAAACATATTTCCGACCTAAGAGAGAAATAAGGTCGAATTTTATTAAAAAAAATCGTAATCATATTAAGTACTATAGAGTGGAAAATTTTAATATTACATGAATATATCATTAATAAAAATAGGATAATAAAATTAATGAGATTTCTTGAGTGATGGATCATAATATTTCATCACTATAAGCATAATCGTAAACAATCCTAATAAACGATGAGATTGTAGTAATAAACTCGTACCACTTTGGTAACTTTGAATCATAATCCACATAAAATAATGAACATCACATGAAGATTAAAATATCATTAAAATAAGTATATTCATGGTATAACATGTCAAAGTTAATTATATACACCTTTTAAAAGAATTTAGTTTCATAACATAACATGTGTCTCAAAGAAGGAAAATTGAGACAAAATTGCCTTACCGATTTGGTAAATTTTGAACTATAAATCCCATGAAAGATATATCATAAAATGGATATGTAAATAACCATAAATTTAATGATAATAATCAAAGAATAAATTCATGGTAATTATATTCACCACATAAAAGAAACAAGTCGTTAATATGGCATAAGTCTCGCAAAAATAAAAGTGACACTAGAAATCCCCTTACTTTAAGTCTTGAATTTCTTCATACACATTAAAACCTCATGTATAATAAATATAAGTTTATTATATATCTAAAAAATAACCATATTATTATATATAATACCATATATTATTTTACTATTACTTTATATTACCTATTTATTAACAATTCCATGTAAAGTTATGTTTCGGGTAATAACCACTTTATTTTTCATACATGTTTTGAATTGTTATTCTTGGTCATCTTAATTATATCATGATTTAATTATTTTAAAATTTTAAACCATGATATTTATATATTATATATTCAGTATATATATATTTATAATAATCTATAAAAGATATAAATATGAAATGAAATACACCATTCATGGAGACGGTAGGTCGTACGTACGCATGGATGTTGTTTCCATTTTCTTATCGTATTGAAAGAAAGAAAAGTAAAATATGCATATATATATATATATTATAATTAAAGTAAAATTATTATTTCATAAATATAATATGTGTTTAATAAACACAACCTTAATACATTCCATGTAAAGCGTGAATGAATCACATTTCTTTGAGGAGGCGATAGTCCACATGTCCGCAAATGATGTTATCATATTCCCACAAAATGGAAAGCATGAAGGTATGTGTTATATAATAATTATATAAGAATAAATAAATCATATATATCATATATATATAATATAAAAATATTAATTCCGTCATTATTCTTGACCTTGAGGGGTGTTAATGGAAGAATGAACGACATCAGTTCTCGAGGAAGTAGTCTGTCGTACACATGAACAATGATTGTGTATCCCATTTGATAGAAGTGTGTGAAAGTGTAGATAGAACCCTTATAATAACAAAATATTATTATATTTAAGATACTGATTTTATTATATAATAAATATATAATAATATTTTAAGGTGTGTACAAATAAATAAAACAAAATTTCCCATTGAAGAACGTTACGTCTTCTTTGGGTAACTCCTTATGGTTTTCACCAAAGGACTCCCTTTGCTTGCTTTATTCCCAAAGTGAGGATTCTATATTTAGAGTAGGTAAGTTGTGAGATTATTTTATTCATGTTTTTTATGATCAAAATTTCTTGATAGGTGTGAATAATATAGGGTTATGATTTCCCTTTTATAGTGGAGGTGGAGTGGCATTCTTGTAAATACAAAAAGGTAAACACTATTGAGAGGTCTCCCTTACATCATGTGACTCCAATAATAGTAAATTTTTGATAAAATAGGTTATATGTTATAAATAGTTATATATAATGGGTTTTTTAAATGTTTCTAGGTTATTTTTCCCTTAAGTTAAAGTTTAGTCCCTTTGTAAACTCGTTTTTCTCTTAATCAGTGCAATTAATTTTAACTATTTTCACTAATATTTTTGGTAAAAAAACTAATTTGAATTTATTAAATACTATAATTTATTATTATTAAAAATATGGAATCCATTTTTTGAAATTATAATCACATAAGTGGCATAAATTAATTTAAAATTAATCCCACAGATGGGATGAGACAACGGGTTTTTAAAGTGAAAATGTTCAAAAGTTTAAAAAAAATTATATTAAATTTCAATGTGAAATTTATTTAAATTAAATAAATTATATTAATAGATTTATAATTTATCTAAATATACTTTAAACCAATTCAAAATATAATTTATCTATATAAATAAATAAAATAAAAAAAAATTCAATTAAAATTTAGTATTTTTCACTATTTATCAAAAAATAAAACTCCTTATAAAGATAAAAAAATCATACAAAGTAAAATTTGATATTATGATTTCAAAAATTAAGTTTATTTTTTAAAATAAAAATTATCAGTTTCAAAACGTAGTTTTAAAATAAGCCTTCCATTAAAAGGCGACAAAACTACCTTTTAGAAAAATACACCTTTTATGCCTAAAAGTGGGTTTGTTATTATTTTATACCTATAGAACTTATTGGATTAATTTTTTAAAAAAATTTAATATATACTATATAAATTTCATTAATAACTCTCACTAGTAGTGATTAAACTAATTTATTAAGATAAAACTCCTTTCTAGGCATAAAAATAATTTTTCATAAAAACACATCCTTTACATTCAATTGGTTTTTATTTCCCTTTATAATTAATTGATAATGAAATAATTAATTTTATAAACATGTGTAAACCATATTTTTATAATTTAGTTAATCTTATTCATATCTTCCATTCAAATATCTATGTGATAACTATAATAATATTTAATAAAAATATTAATAGTATATTGAAGTTCAGTAAAACTTTGTCTTGCATGTAACGAAATATATTGAAGGAACTTGGAATTATGTGTAAAACAATTCAAACATAGTTTTTATTATACCAAAATATAATATAAGTTTTTTGTATAGCATAATATTAACTTGGTTTTCTGTATAAAGAAAGAATAACTTGGTATAGCATTCAATGAAATCCCTCAAAGAAATTTAATTTATTCAAAAAATAATAATTCAAAAAATCTCAATGTGTTACATTATACCTACATTAAACTGAATTTTTCCCTCAAAAGTTGTATGAGTAATCAATGTTTTAATACTCAAAAGTTTCTTTCATAGAAACCCACATCATAAAAATAAATACTAAAACTTCCTTTAAAAAATAAAGTTGGAAACATAATAGTTACCTAAAGTAATTCATAACTAGGTTTCCACATAGGAGAACATAGGTGGAAATTGAAGATTTGGATATATATATATATATATATATAAAATAAAACTAACACTCAAATACTAATAAAAAGTGATAGAGAACATTTATCAGTAGAAGTGGGTGATCCAAATAAATTTAACGATCACAAAATCATAAATATGTTATGATCTAAGGGATCATTTGATTCATCGAAAATGAATGTACTGGGATAAATTTTTTGGTATCAAGATCTTTTTACTATAGTTGAAGAATTTTTTACAAGAAGATATACTTACTTAATCTTATTAAATTTCATAATTACAATCTCACCTTATAGTTGTGCCTTGATTAATTTCCACTTCATCTATTACTCCAAGAAATGAATGTGAAATTTTCATCCCTAAAGTACTTTCAAATCATGAGATCCATAAATAGAATGATAAGTCATTCCATTTATCTTTAGTTAATATGACATCAAAATGGTTAGAATGGGTTATCCAATATGCATAAATCCTCATATATAGAGATAATACTTTAATATATAAAACCTCATCTAAAGTTTATCTTAAACCATTCCATAAATGGTTAACCTTGTAACCCATTTAAAAGATGAAAATCCAAAACTTTATAAAGAAGGTCACTAAATTTCTCAAAATCATCTTAACATTGATCCCCCAAATATCATAAAGTATCTCTTGGTTGTCACATATAAAACATTTGAATACCTCAATCATGTATTCTATTGAAATATTTTAAAAACATGAATTACCATATAACCTTAATGAAAACAAACATTCTTCCTCATTATTTAAATAAAACCATAATTTATTAAATATAGTTCATATATCCAATAATTTTGTAAACTTCATCAATGATATCATAAACTAATTTGTCAAAAAATCCTTAAACATTTATAAGGTAATCAGTACCATCCAATTTACTTATTCGTATCCAACATATCTTTATCCAAGCTAAAAAAAATCTCAACATTAGGAACACATTAAGGGTTACCTTCCATTAATCAAAATATCATAATTCCATTAAATCACTTTTCTATTTCATTAGTACCATTCAACATATCCTTTAAAATACTCAATTAAAAACTTATATTGAAAATTATTATATATTTCCTGATTCATATAATATAATATTTGAATTCCAAAACATAAATACATCATTCATCCCACTTCCATATCAAATAATTAACTAAGCTTCGTTATATTATTCCTTAACACCCATTTCCTAAAATATGAAATGTGAATCATGTCTTAACATTTATAAAACTAAATTTAATCATGCTTATAAACAATAATATTAGAACAGAACATACCTTTCATATGTCATTTTTGGTCTCCTCATCATCATCAATAAAACCATTACTCATACAACCTTGTTGAGTTGCTTCATGATATTTCCTTGTAAGTCATTTATTTACATAATTTCTATACTTTTCACACATAAAACATTCAACTATTGATAATACCTTAAGGATACCAATATTCTAATTAACTAAACTCTTTATTTTCCTTTGGAAATTACTTACTTTATATCCTTCTTCACCACACATAAGATATATTCTCATTTCTTTACCAAAATTCTTGGACATTTTTATATACTTTAACTCATACTTATACTTATACTTAGAGACATCCCTAGACATATCCTTAGAAATATCCCTTGGTATCTCACTAAAATTTTTTCATCCTAGTTTACAAAGGTTGACTAAAACTTTCATTTGATACCAACTATAGCAACCCAAGGCTAACATGCATGAATATTACGTCATTTTAGATGAATATTTATCACATTACAAAATTGCATGCCATAGGACCATAATAGTTTAGTGTATTTGGAAACTTGGAATAGATTATTCTAATTTGGTGATTTATATTCAACATCTCCCTTAAAGATATTCCCCTTTATTACTCTTACTTAAAAAAATTCTTCATAACCTGGGTAAAGGAAACATAAGAAAGGGATGAGCTTAGATGCTCAGTAAGGGTAAATAAGGGATATATGTAAGAATAATATGAGAATAAGGGTATAAGAACATGATCATAAAATTATAAGATCATACCCTACTTATAAAAGGTCATAATCAATATTCATGGAATAAATATTGGTATTTAATAAGAAATAAATCATAAGGTAATCAATAGAATAATCTATGAAAGCATAACACGGGAATAAGACATGGTTTTTTTTATATACACATAAATATATAAAAAAATTCCCTATAAGTCAAGGATCATTTCCAAAACTTATCAGGGAAATTCATGGGGACTACACCTACTGGGTGGGACACTCCACCATCCATAGTCATAGACCTTTCCTTATAGTGGATCAAGTTATACCTTCTTACCATAGTGGATCAAGCATGTCAACTTGTTTTCATCATTATCTCATGAGATATAAATATTTACCCAATGCATTGGAGAGATATATAGGTCTCACTCGTCATTTAAGTTGTAATGGGCTTACCTAGTGATATCTAGGACACCCCATGTTAATCTGTAATGGGATTAACCAGTGCTATCTAGGCCACCCCATGTTAAGCTGTAATGGTATTTCTTGACACTATCTGGGTCACCCCATGTTAAGATGTAATGGGGTTACCCGGTTCTATTTGGGACACTCCATCGTATAAACAATGTCCATTAACTACAACATGAATAAATTTCAAAGAGATTTCATATCATCATAAAAAACACATAAAAACAATTATCCTTTCATAACTTGATTAACTCATGGAAAATAAATGGGTTTCATGTCAATCTATTTTAAATGTGATTATCCCATGGAAAATAAATGGGTTTCATAACAATCTCTATGAAACATGATTGACCCATGGAAAATAAGCAGGTTCCTTAAAAATCATGTCATCAAAACATAAACCATTCAGAGAAAGAATATAAATGGTATACTGGGATCATATCCCTAGTAAAGCATAAACTATATCAAAGGATGTCATCTTAGATGGATAAGTATTTTGAATTATCACTTGGAACATAACCTTTATTTGAAAATAAATTTTTAAAACATATAACATTTTCATATTCCTTTTCTTTGGAAACCACTTTTTAAAAATTATAAAGGAATCATTAAAAATCATTTAAAACATTTATTGAATAAAATATCCTCTCTTATTTAAAAAATTATTTTTAAAAACATAAAAAAATTGAAAACCAATTTAAAACCAATTTAAAAAAATTAATTTCACAAATATTAGGAAAAAAATCTTTAAAAGTAACTATGTAATATTTTAAAGTAATCTTCAAGGAAATGATGGTTATGACATCAAGTAAATCAATACATATCGAACATTCCTTTTACACCATAAAAAGTTTAGAAAAGTAACAGCATCGGAAAATGACAATAAAATTTCTTATAAACCCATTTTTTATTAAAAATTTAAAACATGGGTAAAAAATTCTTTTAAAAATAAAAGTAAAACATTTTTTTCAAAAAAATAGAAAACATGTTTTGGGAGAAATTATATTTCCGACTAAAGAGAGAATAAGGTTAGATTTTCTTAAAAACATTTTATTAATAATATTAAGTACCAAAGAGCGGGAAATGGTAAATTTACCTTAATATATAATAAATAAATATAGTATAATAAAATTCATAATATTTATTGAGATATGGATCACAATATTTTATCTCTAGAAGCATAATCATAAACAATCCTGATAAACGATGAGATTGTAGCAATAAACTCGTACCACTTTGGTAACTTTAAATCATAATACTTATGAAATAATAACATCACATTAATACTAAAATATAATTAAAATAAGAATATTTGTGATATAACATATCAAATGGAAGTATATACACCTCGTAAAATAATATAGGTTCATAACATAACATGTGTCTCAAAGAAGAAAAATTTAGACAAATTTACCTTACCAATTTGGTAACTTTTGAACTGTAAATCCCATGAAAGATAGATAATAAAATGGATATTTAAATACCCATAAATTTAAGGATAATAAACATATAATACATTCATGTTTATTATGTACACTACATAAAATAAATGAGTGGTGAATATGGAATAAGTCTTGCAGAAATAAAAGTGAGACTAGAAATCCCCTTACCTTAAGTCTTGACTTTCTTCATACATGTTAAAACCTATTGTATAATAAATATAAGTTTATTATAAATATAAAAAACCATATTATTATATATAATACCATATATTATTTTATTATAACTTTATATTACCCATTTATTAACAATTCCATGTAAATTTATGTTTCAGGTAAAAACCATTTTGTTTTTCGTACATGTTTTGACTTGTTATTATTGGTCCTCTTACTTAGATCATGATTTCCTCATTTAAAAAATGTAAACCATGATATAAATATAATATATTTTCAGCATATATGTAATTATAATAATCTATCATATATATAAATAGGAAATTAAATACATTGTTCATGGAGATGGCAGGTCGTACATATGCATAAACGTTGTTTCCATTTTCTTATCGTATTGAAAGAAATAAAAATAATATATATATTATAATTATAGTATAATTATTATTTCATAAATATCACATATTTTTAATAAACTTATCCTTAATACATTCCATGTAAAGCATTAATGAATCACATCACTTTGAGGAGGCGGTAGTCCACATGTCCACAAATGATGTTATTGTATTCCCACAAAATGGAAATCATGAAGGTATGTGTTATATAATAATTATATAAGAATATATATATCATAAATATCATATATATAATATAAAAATAGTAATTAAATTATTATTATCAACCATTAAAGGTGGTAATGGAAGAATGAATGACATCGATTTGCGAGTTCGTAGTCCTCTATACACATGAATGATGATTGTTTATCCCATTTGATTGAAGTGTGTGAAAGTGTAGATCTATCAATTTACATAAAAAATATAATTATATTTAATATACTGAGGTTATTATACATTTAATATATAATAATAACATATGGGGTGGAGAAATAAATAAAACAAAATTTCTTGTTGAAGAACGTTACATCTTCTTCCAGTAACTCCTTTTGGTTTGCACCAAATGACTTCCTTGGTTTTATTTTTCCCAAAGTGAGGCTTCTAGGTTTAGAGGATTAAAATTTGGAGATTATTTTGTCAAGTTTTTTGTGGTACAAATTAATTTATAGGTGTTAATAAGTGAGGGGGTGAGATCCCTTTTATAGTGGAGAAGGAGTGGCATTCTTGTAAATAGAAAAAGGTAAACACTATTGAGAGGTCTCCCTTACATCATGTGCCTCCAATAATGGTAAATTTTATATAAAATAGGTTATATGGTCTCATTATGGCCATAAAATTGGTTTTTTACATGTTTATAGGTCATTTGGACCCTTAAGTTAAAGTTTAGTCCCTTGGTAAACTAATTTTTCTCTTAATCGTTGTAATTAATTTTAACTTTTTTCACTAACATTTTTTATCAAAAACTAATTTGACCTTAATATTCATTATAAATTATTATTATTATTAAAAATATTTAATCCATATTTCCAAATTATAATCATATCAGAGCTATAAATTAATTTAAAATTAATCCCATAGATGGGACGAGACAATAGGTTTTTAAAGTGAAAATATTCAAGAGTTTGAATTTTTTTATATTCAAATTCAATGTGAAATTGATTCAAATGAACTAAATTAGATTAATATATGTATAATTTATCTAAATATACTTTAAAACTAATTCAAAATATAATTTAACTATGTAAATAAATTAAATGAAAAATCAGTTTTTAATTAAAATTCAGTATTTTCACTATTCATCAAAAAATGAAACTCCTCAGAAAAATAAAAAAAGATCATCCAAAGTAATTTTTGATATTAATATTTCAAAAAAAATTATTTTTTAAAATAAAAAATATAAAAGTGTTAAAAATTATTTTTAAAACAAGTTCCATTAAAAGGCATCAAAACTTCCATTTAAAAAAATACATCTTTTTATGCCTAAAAGTGAATTTGTTCTTATTTTATGCCTATAAAACTTATTGGATGAATGTAAAAGAATTTGTTTTAATATATAATATATAAATTTCATTAATAACTCCCACTAATAGTGATTAATCTAATTTATAAAGATAAAACATCTTTTTAGGCATTAAAATAGTTTTTTCATAAAAACACAACCTTTATATTCAATTGGTTTATATTTATATTTATAATTAATTGATAACCAAAGAATTCAATTTTATAAACATGTGTAAACCATATTTTCATAATTTAGTTAATATTATTCATATCTTCTATTCCAATAGATAGGTGATAACTATAATAATATTTAATAAAAATATTAATAGTATAGTGTAGTTTAGAAAAACTTGGTCTTGCATGTAATGAAATATATTGAAGGAACTCGACATTATGTATAACACAAGACAAACATAGTTTTGTGTGTACCTAAATCTAATATAATTTTTTCATTTGGTGTAATCTTAACTTGGTGTTTCATATAAAGAAAGTATAACTTAGTGTAGCGTGCAATGCAAGCCATCAAAGAAATTTAATTTATTAGAAAAAATTAATCCATAAAAACATGGGGTGCTACAATGTATATGATAAACCTAAATGGGATTCTTATATGGATTAGAACTTGGTTGAGGATATTATGTGAGTAGTTCATTTCGTCGATCATAATGTACCACAATCTCATAACATAGTTGGAGTTGTAGGAGAAAGAGATCATTCATGGGAGTTATTTCATGAGAAGCCACCATCCTTTAATGGTACAAATGAATATTAAGAGGAGTAGGACTATCTTTACAAGATTGATCAGATATTTGACTTCCTGTATACACCTGAGAGTATCAAGGTAAAGTGTGCAGTGTTTAGACTTAAGGGTCCTAGCAAGCATTAGTGGGATTCCATGGTACAGGTAGATAGGCACGTGGGCTTAGACTGAAAGGGTTTCAAGACTCTCTTATTCTAGTAGTTTTTTTCCATAATATCTTCTATTTTTATTAGGGATAGATTTTGGTGTTGTCATACACCAATCAGTTTACTGATCTAGTTCATTTTTCATTAGTGGTTGTGAAGAATGACCAGCTGAAAGCTCAGAAGTACCTGTAGGGTTTGCGATCAGATATCAAATTGTAGGTATTTATGCTTAATATTTTGAACTATGTGGATACAGTGTACAATTATATTATGGTATAAATTAATATAGTAGGTGTGGTTGGATATTTTTCTTCTTCTCTTCCACTTAGTGGAAGCTTCAGTGGCACGCCACAAAAGAAGAGGAAGTGGAAATATCATAACAGAAGTGATGGAAGTGGTTCTTAGTAGCAGCCCTCTATGGCACCTCAAGTTGCATCCATTAGTGTTCCTCTGACTTAAAATCAGTGTGGTAAGGTTAGACACACTTATCATTTTTTCCTTCACCTGCAAAGATTTGTAATAGTTGTGGATGTTATGGTCATATGAAGCATTTTTTCAGTTTATGCTTATGCCTCGATATAGTCAGGGATCATTGGCTCCAAAGGCTACTGTGGCACAGTTAGATGCTTCAAAGAATATAAGGATCTAGCCACAGGCCTCAAGAGTGAATCACCTTCATGTAGTGGATGAGTTTCTAGAGGAGGTTGACGTGGATCCAACAACAATGAGAGGTACCATCTTTATTGCATCCTCGATAGTGATTACTTTATTTGATATCAGTTCTTCCCACTCATTTATATCTAGTCATTTTTTTGATATGCCTAAGCTTCCAATATAACACATTTCCTTTTTTATGGAGTTATCAACACATCTCGGGAAGAGGAAATAGTATGGGTTTCGAGTTCCTTCTTGTGAACTATCAATATCTAATGTATAGTTAGTCTAGGATTTTCTTATTATCGATCTAGATTTGTTTGATGT
Organism: Viscum album; assembly: GCA_963277665.1. Classification (NCBI taxonomy): domain Eukaryota; kingdom Viridiplantae; phylum Streptophyta; class Magnoliopsida; order Santalales; family Viscaceae; genus Viscum; species Viscum album. Next base: position 305,949,993 of record OY728158.1, read on the forward strand.
TATAATTGGTATGGATTGGATTGTTTCTCATCATGTTTAGGTTGATTGTTATCATCAACATGTCTCATTTATTATGGTTTATGGGATCCCATCATCGTTTCAGGGAGAGTGGGATCCAAGGTTTATTTGTGCAGGACCTCCCTGCCCAAAGCTCGGGAGATTGTTGTTTGTTTTTGTAGTTGGCCTGATGGAGTTTCTTCTATTTTTGATCTTCTTGATGTTCAATATTTTCTTGAAATTTTCCCAAATGACTTCCCTAGGCCTCCTCCAGAGAGGGAGGTAGAGTTTATAATTGACCTAGTGCCAAGTATGCAGCCATTTTCGATACCTTATTATCGTATGGCACCAATAGAGATTAAAGAGATCAAGATTAAGTTGGAAAACCTAATGAAAAGAGGTTTTGTTCACCCTAGTGGTTCACCTTGGGCATCCCCGGTGCTCTTTTCCAAGAAGGCATATGGTTTACTCTGATTATGTGCATATTATCAAATTTTGAACCAGGTAATGGTTAAGAAAAAGTATCCTTTTCATCATGTGGATAATTTCTTTGATCATTTAAAAAGATAAAAGTGGTTTTATAAGATTTATCTTTAGTCAGGTTATCATTAGTTCAAGGTTTGTGAGTTTGATATACCAAAGATATCTTTTCGGAGAAGTAATATCCATTAAAAATATCTTGTGATGCAATTTGGTTTGGCTAATTCTCCTATAGTTATTATGAATTTGATGGATTAGATATTTCATTAGTATATCTACATTTTTTAGTAGTGTTCGTGGATGATATTTTGGTTTATTCTAAATCTAAGAGTGGGAACGATCACCATTTGAGTTTCGTTTTGGAGATCCTAAGGAGTCACCATTTGTATGGGAATATTTTTAAATGTAGCTTCTAGATTCAAGAATTGAAATTCTTAACAAATTTGATTTATGAACGTGTCTTGTTAGTTGATCCTGAGAAGGTAAAGGATGTTTTTTCATGGGAAGAAACATATAATTTCTTTAAAATTCAAATATTTCTTGGTATTACTAGATACTATCGATTATTCATCAAGGATTTATCTAAATTGGATTAACCTTTGACTACTATTTCTAGGAAAGGGGTGAAATTCACATGAGATGAAAAATGCCAGTCTTCTTTCGATGAGTTGAAATGACTTCTAACATCAGCTTCTATTTTTATCTTACCTGAGATCGAAAGGGTTATGTGGTTTTCTATGATGCTTCTGGAATTGTTTTGGGTTGTTTGATCATGAAGGATGATCATGTGGTGGCTTATTTTTCTCATTATCTTCGACCACATGAGAAGAATTACCCCAATCAGGATTTAGATCTTTACACAGTTATGCATGTGCTTAATTGTTGGTGGAATTATCTTTTTGGGGAAATTTTCATAGTATTTTCTAACTATAATATTTTGAGCTATATATTTTATCAGAAATACTTTAATATTAGATATACACGGTGGGTGGAATACCTTCATAATTTTGAATTCAATATTGCCTACACCCCAGTGAAGGGTAATTTCATTCCAGATTCTCTTAGTAGGAAAGTGTCATTGAAAACTATTTTGAATCAAAGGAAGAGTGGAACCTTATGGGGATTTTTAATAATTTGTGATTGGATACTCAGGATGATGTTTTAGGTATAGTTATGATCAATTTTCAGTTATCATGATCTCTCCTTGATTATATTCTATAGATTCAACAGTAGGATGAAAAGTTCATAGGAATTTGATAAACCCTTTATGGTAGGGAGACCATTTTTGGTTTTTCTCTCTCTTCATATGGTATTCTCAATTTTAGTGATATATTTTTTATCCTATCATTTGTGAGGAGATTGGTTTTGTTTTATTATCATGGTTATTCATAAGTCATTCATAAAATCACTATGAATATATATTATGAAATGATAAAAAGATTATGGTGGTTGGGTATGAAGTGTGACTTTGTTGATTTTGTGTCTTGTTGTTACACTTGCCAATAGATAAAGTCAGAGCATTTGAAACCTTCTGGTTTTCTCTAGCCTCTTCTGGTGCCAGTTTGAAAATGGGAAAAGTTTTCCATGGATTTTATTATTATATTACCATAGAATTCCCAAGGTATAAATGCTATCTGGGTGGTGATTGATCAGTTAACAAAGTCAACTCATTTCATTCGAATCAAATACATCGCAAAAGTTGAAGATTTGGGTAAGTTGTATGTGTAGTAAATTGTGAGGTTACATGGGATTCCTTATTCCATTGTTTCATACAGGGATCCTGTGTTTACTTTGAGGTTCTTGAGGAGTCTCTAGGAGGTGATGGGGAGTCATGACATATTGAGTATAGCTTATCATCCACAAACAGATGGTCATACGGAGCATGATATTCAGATTCTTGAGGATATAATTTGTTCTTGTGTGTTGGATTTTTGTGGATCATGGGATATCCATCTGGGATTGGTTGAGTTTTATTATAATAATAGTTATTAATCATTAATTATAATGGATTCTTTTGAGGTTTTGTATAGTCACCCATACATATCATCTCTTTGTTGGGTAGAGGTGGGTGAATATTCTTTGGTTGGACCAAGTTTGGTTCAGGAGACATCTTTGAGAATTTAGGATATACATCGGTATATGGTTATAGTGCAAAGTAGGTAGAAATATTATGAAGATCAATAGCATCATCCTTTTTAGTTTTCCAGAGGTGATTGGTTTTTCATGAAATTTTCTCCTCAGTTTGGTCGCTATTGTCTTGGAAAATAGGTAAAGTTGGCTCCAAGATATGTTGGACCATTTGAGATCATTGAGTGTCTTGGTCAGGTTACTTATCGGTTGGAATTTCTAACTTAGTTTATATGAATTCATGATGTTTTTTACAAATCACAAATTTGGAAATATGATCCTAACCCCTATAATATTTTTATTTGGGATGAATTGATTTAGAGACAGACATTTATATTGTTGAGCATCCAATTGATATCATTTAATCTCAATGGAAATACTTACATGGGAAGTTGATTTTATTTTTCAGAGTGTTATGGTGACATGGATCATATACTCATAAGACTTGGGAGCATGATTCATTGATGAGGGAGCAATTCCCTCAACTCTTTAATGGACTTCATTCTTCTAAATGACTTCTTGGGGACTAAAAGTCATATGGTGGGGAGTCTGTAACATATTATTTCCCACTTCTAGGAAATTCACTTCTCTTTTATTGTTTTCCTCTTTAATTGGGTGTGACTTTAGACTCCTAGGTATGGAGAACATTTTCTAAGAAAAATTAACTAAATTTAGGGGATGTATGTTTTTTTATGAATTAATGGAGTTTGGATATAAACGTTTTAATGGATTTATAGGGTTCTCACTGAATTTGGAGGATGCCAATGTGTTTTGAGTTTTCATGTAAGAATCTATAGTTTTCATATTCTGGAGGAGAAATACACACCATGTAATGGAAGTACATGAAGTGTAATCTCTATAGGGCAGATTCCATGAACTTAGTACACAACGTTAAGGGACTACACATCGTGTAGGTTTTATATATAGTTTAATGTTAAAAGATAGGTTTATAATAAAAAGGAAATGGGTTTGTAAATATATGTGATCCCCATGGATTATATGATGTGTAAATGGATTACATTCCATTTAAATGTTGTGGATATGGATTTTAGGGCACCACATCAGTTTAATATTATTTCATTCTTTCATGAATATCTCCCCTCTTGAACTAGGCCTCTTATTCAGTGATTTTGAGAGCCTCTATTTGATCTATATTGATTCGTTCGATAATTAATCACCATTTTGCTTGGGTTGCATCTCTCTGGGTGAATAATCCTTTCTTCTTCATTTCATTTGATCATGGTATCCCATTGCATTATGATATTGGTTTTGTGGATTTGGAGTGGTGTTTCTTATTATTTATCTCTATATCCATTGTGTAATCTTATTTAGGGGGTTGTTCCTTTATTGGTTGTGGTACGATAGGTGTGCGTTCTTCAAGGTATGTGTAATCTATCCTTTTCATCGAAAGTATTTTTCAATTTATCAATTATGATATGTGATGGTTGGTTCTTTTTTGTAGTGGATTCTATTACGGGTACGTACTACCCAAGTTTTGAGGTAGGTGGTTCTGTCTCTAGCTTGTGTTGGTGAATTGAATTTCTATTGTTTTTGATAAATTTTTTTATTAAATGAAATGGAATGATATGACTGAATTTTTTTTGTGTTTCAAACTGTGTTTTTATAAAATATGGTTATTCACTAGTTTTGGTAAATTAAAGAGGATTTTCAAATCATTGTGAAATGGTTTTACAAAATGTTTTTCAATGCATGAAATGATGAAATGGTTTGATGAACTGGTTTGGAAAATAGAGAACATGGGAAGCCTTGGGTACTTAGGTGGAAGGTATAGTAATAGGTCTTGTCCGCTATTTTGGGTTTTGTTCATAGGGATTTCCTCTTCTCCCAAGGCATGTTCTTATAGAGACTTGTTCGATCTATTAGGGGGTTTACTTTCTAGGGTGTTCCTCTAATCTCTATACTCAGTTCATGTGTATAGTGTCTTGATGTGTATGTGATTTTCTATGTCAGGTACAAGTTTTCTAGCTATCCTGGCCTAGTGTGATCTCTGGTATGATGTTAACTGTGCTTATACTTTTGTCTCGTACTGTTTTTTATACTGCTAGGATTTGATATGATATGTGATGCATGATTTTTTTATATGATATATCTGTCATGATATATGGTTAAAAAATTATTTGAAATTGATTTACCTATTTTATTTGGAAATGTAAAAAAGGTGAAATGAAATTTTTTTTCCATGCTTTTGATATAAAAACTATTAAATTATTATTATGCCTTGTTTTCTTTAAATTTGAGCATGCTTGGATTATTATTTAGAGACTTGATATGAAACACCTGGGTGAACCCTACTGAGCCTGTTAACTCACACCTTGTGTACCCATTTGGTGGTGCATAGACCTTTGTATGTATTTCTATATAAGTAAATTCAAGACATTATAGTGTGGCGAAGAGGTTTTCTATCAACTAAGTTGGGTAGCTGGTGGTGACATGGTGGGGGTCTGCCCACGTTATCACATGGAGTAGTTGGTTTTCTAGTTTTAGTACTCTTTTATGGTCATACCTATACTTAGATATTGTTATTACTCTTGACTTATTTATTTTATTCAATTTATTTCAATTATATCATATATTTGTCTTTTCTTTTGTTGTTTATGTTGTATATATTTTCCATGTTGTTGCTTCAGGTTGGGTGAAATCATTACCTTTGTTTTTTATTGATACATGAGTTATAGTTTTCATCCTGTGGGGATTGGGAAGTCCCTTTGGGTATGTGGAAATTTGGGTTGGGTACCACTTTGAGAGATTATTCAGGTCGTGTTCATCACATTTATAAAGTGTTTGATTTTTTTTGATAATTTTCAAAGAACCTAAAAATCTCCAAGAATGTAAAATTCATAAAAAGTGGATAAGTGGTGGTGTTTGTAGCTTTTATAGTCATACACACATAATTTCAAAATAAAATGGGTTTAAAAATATGTTTGTACATCATACACATGATTTTGGAAAGAAAAATGTTGTATACATACAGCTTTATTATTTATACAAATAGAGTTGATGAATTTCTATGGTGAAAATGACTAGGTCCTATACACAATATTGTTAAAGGAAAAAAATTAGCATTGAATAATCACACAAATGAAATAATGAATCTATGTATAACTCATACAAGTCATAAACCTAGAGTTAAATATATCACCCCAAGATTTTAGTTTATTTATACCAAAAACAATTTTTTGTGATACAAGCAACACCAAGCTTAAATGAACTATGATAATCTATAGAAATATTATTATTTAGATATGATCATTATAGCCTAATTATTGGATTAGCAAGTATGAATAGATGTAACCACATTATGAAATATATGTTGATAATTTTTCCTAATAAAAATATATTTATCAATTTCTATGAAATAAGTGAACTATTTTTAATGATAATAAAGAAATCATATAAGGTTAAGAGCAGTTAATGTGTTAAAGGGTCATTTTTCTATAAAAGAGGTTTTTTATATATTTTTTATTTTCATTTAAAAGATAAATTTATAAATTTTAGAAATTGAATTTTATAAAAAGGATTTAATTTTTTCTCAAAATATCAAAATTATCTTAGGGTTAATTTTTGAGATTTTTCAGAAATAGATTATTTTTGTGTGAATAGTGAAAAATATTGATTTTACAAATATTGGCACTTTTATAACATTATCAGGATATAAGAATGAATTTAAATTTTATGAAATCTTTTTTATATTCCAAATATATATTTAAGAAGTAATATAATTAAATTAAATTTATAATTTGGAACTTATAAATCTATGTTTGGGATTTTGGAAATCTAAGTAATGTTTTTATTCAAATAAAGACTATTTTTGGTTCTTCTCTTTTAATCAAGTATTCACAATGTTAATTTTATTTTTGGTTTGGTTTTAAATTAAAATAAGATTAATTTTATTTAACTTAATTCAATTAATTCCAGGTTAATCAACATTATATATTATTTTTCTGTAAAATTATTTTTATGCTTAAATAGACATTTTTCTAAAAATGATTTTCCATTGCATTTTTCAAACTTATATTAAAAGTAATTTATACCAATTTAATGAATTGAATATAGTAAAATATATTTGATATTTTTAACCATAATAATTAATATTATTTAGTGAGTTTAACTTAATTTTTGGTCATAATTATTAGTAACCATGTTAAATATTTATCATCTCATTTAAGGGAAAATGAGTTACAAGGGTTAAAAATAATACGGCAAGACTTTAAGATAACACAAAAAAAAATTCTTTAAATCTAATTGGATGCTTTTATTTAGACATTATTCTCCTTATATTAGAATATATGATAATTTTTAACCACTTTTCTTGAGTAATAAATATATTATATAATAAATTTTCAAGTATTTACAAGTTTTCCACCCACCTCACTTATAAAAGGGCCCATCCTCCCCTCACTTATACACACTTATTGAGCCAATTATATCAACCAATACCTACCAAAATATATTTCCAAAATCCTTATTAAAATACAATAGGTTATTTTATTCTCAAAATACAACTTCAATAAAGATTAAGGTGTAAGCTAAAGGAGGTTACCAAAAGAAGATGTATATGTTCTTACCGAGCTTTTTTATGTCCCTTTCTTCTTAAACCTCCTAAAAATCATCAATAACCATATAAACATAATTTAATAAATATATTTACTATACTAATATTTTTTATGTTAAGGGTATATCCATTTTATATCTCGTTTCCATCCTATATAAAATTAAAACATTATTTGTGTGTACGTACGAACTAGCATCTACACGTAGCGATGTAATTCATTTTTCATCACTGCTTCACTTGTATAGTTATAAAGATATAATTAATGAATATATATAATATTTATGACATAATTATGATTCTTTAAATATAATATATCATATACCTTTGTGCCCGTCCATCCCTTGGAAAATGATAACATCGCTCATGCGTATGTGTGGACTACCACCTCCACAAAGTGATGTGATTCGTTTTTCTATTACCACCTTGAATGGATAATTATAAAATTTTATATAATGAATAAAAATTATATTTATGAAATTATTGAAATTACATAGATTACTGAACTCTTTAATAAAACCTTTAACCACATTCAATATACCAGATTAATTTTAGATAAATTGACAGAACAACAATAAGTAGTTGACATAAGTACGAACTATTCAATGAATGGATTCCAAATAATTATAAAAGGACCTTGAAAAATAAATATAGATGAAAATTTTTCTTAATAAAGTATTTAATAAATTTAAATTTATTATTCTAGAGGATATAACGCATCTGTCTAAGTAGGAATCCAAGGTAAGGGGTTTTCATCTCAATTCTACTCTAATGAGACATATTTCATATTATGCACCAAATTTATTTTATAGGTGCATATAATTCTCATTTGAAATTTTATATCATGAATTTTTATTTATTTATCATATTTAAAGTGTAAATTAAATTTCTCTTTTAAGGGGTTTTGATTCAAAAGTTATTAAAGTTGTAAAGATTTATTTTATAATCTCACTCTTATTCGAGATTGTTCTTGTTAGAATTTATGTGGGAATAATTGTGTAATTTTTATATTCTTAAACTCCATATATTTTATTCTTATATATTTATCTATGTATTTTCTAGGTTTTTATATCAAATTTTCCTCTTTTTGGTACTCAAATATTGAAATAATGTTTTAAAAAAAATCAGCCTTATTTCTCTTTTCGATTGGGAATATTTATCTTCCATATTTATATCCTTCAAATTATTTCAAGGAAGTTTTTGTATACTTTTAAATTATTAGTAAATGTATTTTTATACTACCTTTAACTTTATTTTAAAATTTTAAAAAGGATTCCTTTTAAATTTTTTCAAACAAGTCATTTTTTAATTTTCACAAAATTCTGAAAGGAATTTTATTTTTAATGTATACAGTGTAAATGGATTTTCCCACATATATAACCATTATTTTCTATGTATATTCCTCTATAAGATTCTATTTTTTCAAATTAAATTCTTTTTATTATTCTATGAATTTTAGATTTTATATTAAAATTAAAATTCATTATTTTCTAAAAGGTTGAAAATATTTTTCAAAATGATTTATAACTTAATTTTTATAACAAATTTATAAAATATTTAAGGAAATTTATTTTTTAAGTTTCACTTCCATTTTAATCTCTAATTTTCAAAAGTATTTAATGTTGTTCCTCTCACTCTCTCAGGATTTTTAATGATCACAAACACCATTTGGTGCTCTAACCATTTCCTTTCATGTATTTTTAGTTATTATGTTTGAGGGTGTTCCTAGGAAGTAGACCATCCAATCCATGGGATCAGGATAAACATTAGAGGCCTTCTTTAAGTCCATTTTTGGTAAATTTCATCAGCCACTTAGTGGGAAGCCATCGGAAAGACAATGGGATTTCTAGTAGTGGTGGTTCTATATAGAGCCCACCAACTAGACAGTGGAACATGGATAGCCCAAGTGAACCCCAGACAACCAAATGGTTAGCTGATTGAGGATCCTAGCCAACTGGTGTCACTTTTCCAAAAAAAAAATAGTCATTTTAAGTGGGTATCATCAACCTAATTTTCCCTCCAACGGCTCTATTTGACCTCCAACGACTAAAAAATCCTCAAGGGACCTCCAAACAATATAAATACGCTAACTTAAAATATTGGATAAATTTAGTGACTACTAGATACCATATTGAATCTTTTATACCAATATTTGATCCCTTATGCTATATTATCATAATCTCTTGATCCCTGTCTCATTTTATTTATTTCTCTCTCTTTTACTTATTTATCTTTTTTATATAATTTATAGATCTTTTTAATGGTTTTTTGTTAACCAAACCACTTATTATTATTTCTCTTGGGTGGTCACTGCCATTAAAGTGAGGGATTTTTTGTTTCTTGCTTAAACTATAAAAAAGAAAGTTTCTTTATCTTGTAATGGGTTTCTTTCTTACACCACTAAAAAGAAAGGTTATTTTCAAGTATCTTAGATACCGTTAAATCCAAGGGAGTAATATAAAACCTCTAAATCATTGAGAAAATGAGACGTAGTCACTCATGTATTGAGTTTGGAAAAACTTATTTATCAATGTGTATTGCCTTATATTTTATATTTATATTTATGTGGTGCTTACTAGTTTAATTTTAAATTTATCACTTAATTTCATAATTGTATCACATTATTTAGTTTTATTTTTAGAAAAAGGAAATTCACCCCCACCCCCTCTTATTATCCTTACTAGTACCAATATTTACTTTATTTCAATGATGGTCTTCTATTATCATTTACTAATTTATATATTTACCTTATTTTGAGTTCATTCACTTTCTTGTGATTATGTTCTCTATCACTCTTCATTATTCATTGGAGATTATTTTTCTCATTCATGTCCATATTTTTAGTATCATGGCCATATTCAGTATCATTTCTACTACTTTGGTATTGTCTTGACTTTATACCTTTTTAATATACAGTGATAATTGAAGAATGCTTATTAATAAAGTTATTTAATTTACTGGGAAAATATTGATGTTCCATATTATTGATTCAAGATGGATATTTATTGATTGATAAGGAATTTTTATTTTTCTTTATATTATTGATTAAATATATGAGAAATTCATTAGACATATGTAAGTGATGGGTGGGTCCTAGTTACAGATAGTCCCTTAATGCATCGACGGGTCTCATAAGACAAAAATTTGGAAAAATTGGTTGTGTATTTTGTGTATTATTTCACATTCTTTAAAATTTCTTGTCACATGGCCCTGATGGTTAATTTGATGATGTTTTAGAATGATTCATTTACATAAATATCATGATGTATGGTTTTATGCATTTCCTTCATTAAAATTTTAGTTATTATTATGAATGTGATTATTTTATTAATATTTTCCATGGATGTATTTTGAGGATCTAATTATTGATTAAATGGTATATGTACTGATTATTTAATAGTCCATGTTGTTTATTCTTTATATACTCATGATAATTTTTTTTTACACTTTCTCTTACTAAGAATTTGAGATCATCCATTATTTTTTTCTTTTCCCCGGGATATGAAGAATGAATATTTAAATTATTTTCAAGGATGCAAGAAATTTTTTCATGCTATGTTTTTATCTTACAATGTAATATGAAATTCATGTATGTTCCTAGTTTTACCGGACAACTAAATTGATTGATCCTTCTTGATGTGATCCTTTGTATATTATACCAATATAATAAAGTAAACATAGGCTCTGTGTTACTAGATTTAGGTTACTATAGTTGGTATCAAAGGAATTTTACTAGAACCTTTGAGAACCATATTTTAAAATAACATATCTAGAAAATCATTATGATATATACCTTATAATATTTGATAAATTTTAAATTATTAGGTATTTTTATTCCATGGATCAATATTCATGATGATTATGAGTTGACTATGTGTGTGCCATTTTTTGGAGATGGATTATAGTAGAAGGAAAGGAAATCATATCAATACACATGGTCAATGTAGTCATTTAATACAAAAGAAATTAAATATGGATGGTATTATAGGTGAAAAAAATATTAATATATTAGTTAATTTGTCTCAAGTTATGACCAATAATCATGCCTATATAGAGCAACATGTTTCTTCTCAGCATAGTGAAATGATGTTAGACTGCTTCATGCGACATAAGCCTCTATCATTTAATGAAACTACTAATCCTTTGGTATCGGAGCAATATATAAAGTACCTTGAAAATATATTTCTTTATATAATAATTAATAAAAAGAAAAATTTTATTCTAGTAGTATATTTTTAAAAAGGATATGTGGATCAATGGTGGTCATTGATTCACAATACTAGGGGGATGGGATAAAGGGATTTGAATTAAAGACCTTTAAGGTGATTTTATTTGAGAAATATATTCCTTCATATTGAGAATATAATATAGAAATTAAATTCCTTAATTTAAGATAAAAGGAAGAGGAAAATTTTGTTGAGTATGAGGAAAACTTTACAAGATTAACAAGGCATGCTATGGGCTACGTAAGTAATCTAAAAAGTAATATTGACCATTTATTTGATGGAATTAAGTTAAGCCTCTTAATGTCACTAGTATATCAAATATTTTTATCATACGATGATATGGTATCAAGTTCTATTAAGACAAAAAAATAAGGTATTATATTTTTAAAGGAAATCAAGAGAAGAAGATGATGACAGAGTAGTATAAAAAATAAATTTAACAAAGAAGAAGAATGGAAGAGTGGAACTTCCAAAATGTGAAAATTATGGAAAGAAGCATCCTAATAAATTTTTAAAGGTAATGGAATTTTTTTACAAGTTCAAATATAATTTAAATAAGACTCATGAATGTAAATCTAATAAATAATCCACTGATATTCAGTGTTTTAACTATGAAGAGATGGGGCACTATATAAATTAATGCCCCAAGTTTGAAGGATAAATTTGATAAATTAATTACGGTATTTATTTATTTTATTTTATTATACTATAAAATGGATTAAGATCATGATAATCACTTATGAATCATTCATGAGACTCTCATGGGAAATGAGTTATTTGAAAATTTTAGCATGTGTGAATTTTGGATTCAGAATATTTTTTATTGGAAATATTATCTCCAAAGATGGAATATTTTTTGATGTTTTTAAGATAAGTAAAAACTTCACCATAATATATAACTTTTATTGTTACTATGTGGTTTAAAGTAAGGTTAAATATATTAAATTTTTGTGAATATATGATTATGATGTATTCAAATTTGGTCTATAATATTCTAAATAGATAGGTTTTAATGATTAATATTGAACCTTGGGTATTATTATTGATGTATTGGTGATATTAATCCTTCATTTTATGGTTTAGTTTATTGAGTATTATTTTTAATTATACTAACCATTTTTTTGTATTTTATAAAATTTCTAGAAATGAGTGGAATCACTAGTTAGAAAATATTTTATACAATGAAGAACGTTGTCCTTTAATGGATCACATGATCTCTTAAGATTTGATTTTAGTGCTTCAAGAATGAAAAATTCATCTTATTCATTCATAATTTTTAAAATTAGATGAATTAAAGGTATAAAACTGATTAAAACACATCAAGGGATGAAATTATACTTATGGAATATAATGAAATCAAGTATGTATATTTACTCAAACTCAAGTAATGGAAGATAAATTAATCAATTTTTGTATGGAAAGTATCAATTAACTATAAAAGTATGATTATGTAAATACATTAACATGTGGAAGTATTAAAATGGTAGACATATTTTTTAAATAAATATTTATTTACAAAATAATAAGTTCCCTAGTCCAAAACTATAAATTAAAATTCATGATAAAATCTATTATTATGTCATGATATGCTCAAGATGAATTGAAATTGTGAGGATGAAATTATTTTGATGGGAAAATTTAATGCCCAAATATGTTAGCTTATGAATACTATTAATAATATTTTGTGATACACACAACACTGAGAAAAAAACCATGATAAACTATATAATTATTATTATTTAAATATGATTGTTATAATCTATTTATTGGGTTAGAGAGTGTGAATAGGAGTAACCAAATTATGAAATATATGTAGAAAAGTTTTCATAATAAAAATATATTGATTTATTTCTAGGAAATAAGTATATAATTATGAATTATAATAATGAAATCATATAAGGTTTAGAACAATTAATGTTTAAAAATGTCATTTTTCTATAAAAGCGATTTTACTATATATTTTGTATTTTCATTTAAAATATAAATTTATAAATTTTAGAAATTGAACTTTATAAAAATGATTTCATTTTTGGTGTCATAATATCAAAATTAACTTAAGAAAAAAATTGGGTTTTTTCAAAAATAGTTTATTTTTGAGTAAACAGTGAAAAATAATGCTTTTATAAATATTGTCACTTTTAGGACATTATCAGGCTATAATAATGCCTTTAAATTTTATGAAAAAAACTAAAGTCTATATTTATATTTAATAATTAATATAATTCATTTAAAAATATAATTTTTAACTTATAAATCTATGTTTGACATTTTGGAAATCTAAGTAACGTTTTTATTAAAATAGAAACTATTTTTGGTTCTTATCTTTTAATAAAGTATTAAAAAGGTTTATTTCATTTTTGTTTTGGTTTTAAAGTAAAATAATTCTTATTTTATTTTATATAATTCAATTAATTCTATGTGAGTCAATATTATACATGATTTTGGTATAAAATCATTTTTATACTTAAGCGAGCATTTTTTATAAAAATAGTTTTTCATTGGGTTTTGTGAACTTATATTAAAATTAATTTCTTAAAGTTATAAGAATTTAATCCTATAAAATAGATTCCATATTTGGAATAAAAATAATTAATATTATGTAATGATTTTAACTTAATTTTTTATTAAAATGAATAGTAAGCATGGTAAAAATTTATCACCTCGTTAAGGGTAAAATGGGTTAAAAGGGTTAAAAATAAAGGGATAAGGCTTCAAGATAACACAAACACTTTATTAAACATAATTTATTGGTTTTTTTAGACAATAAACTCCTTATCCTAAAATCTATGATAATTTTGAGCCACTTTACTTAAGTCATATATTATATAAAAGTATTTATAAGTTTTCCACCGACCTCGCTTATAAAAGGGAACCTCATCCCCTCACTTATTCACAATTATTGAGCCACTTATCTCAACCACTAAATTCCCAAATATCTTCCCAAAATCCTTTTCCATGTCTGAGAATTTATTTTCTTCTAAAAATACCACTTCATTAGGTCTTAAGATGTAAGTCAAAGAAGGTTACAAAAAGAAGAGGTGTATGTTCTTACTGAGAAATTTTAAGTTCCTTTCTTCTAAAACCTACTCCAAATATTCAATATCCATATTTAAATAATTACATAAATATATTTAATATAATTATATTTTTTTATGTTAATGGTACATCCATTTTCTATCTCTTTTTCATCCTATGGAAAATGAAAATATCGTTCATGTGTTTGTATGGACTATCATCTCCACATAGTGATGTAATTCGTTTTTATAACCACTTCACTTTACTAGTTATAAAGATGGAATTAATAAATTTACATGATATTTATGAAATAATTATGATTCTTTAAATATAATATATCATATACCTTTTTACTCTTCCATCCATTGTAAAATGATAAAGTTGCTCGTGTGTACGTGTGGACTACCACCTCTATGAAGTGATGTGAATCATTTTTCTATTCACACATTGCATGGGTGATTATAAAATTTTATATAATGAATAAAAAATATATTTATGTAATTATTAAAATTATGTATATGATGTAACTATTTCATAACACATTTAACCTTGGTCAATATACCGAAGTAATTTTGGAGAAATTGATCGAACAACCTTAAGTGGTCAACGTAAGCAAACACTATTTGATGAATAGATGTAAAATGATTATTAAAAGACCTTAAAATGGAATATATATGAAAAAAGTTATTAAAAAATTATTTAATGAATTTAGATTTATTATTCAGGATGATATAACACATTCAACCAAGCAAGAATCCAAGGTAATGGTTTTTCATCTCAATTCCACTCTAATGAGAAATATTTTATATTATGAACCTAATTTATTTTATATGGTGTATATACCATAACTTGGACATATTGTATCATGAATCATTATTTATTAATGGTATTTAAAGTTTAAATTCAATTTTTCTCTTTTAAGTTGTTTTTATTCAAAATTTATCAAATTTATAAAGGTTTATTTTACAATCTCAATCTTATTTGGGATTGTTCATGTTTAAATTTACATGGGAAGAATTATATGCTGTTTATATTCTTAAAACCCATCTATTTTATTATTATATGGTTATTTATGGAGTTTTAATGTTTTTCTTCTAACTATTCCTCTCTTTGGTACTCAAATACCCAAAATAATATTTTTAAACAAAATCAACCTTATTTCTCTTTTCGGGCGAGAATATTTCTCTTCCATATCTATATTGATCAAATTATTTCATGGAAGTTTTTATATACATTTAAATTATTGGTAAAGTTATTTTTATACTACTTTCATTTTCTTTACAAAGTTTTAAAAGGAATATTTTTAATGTTTTCCAAACAACTTCTTTTTGACTTTTTATAAGAGTGTGAAAGGAATGTTCTTTTTAAAGTATACAGTATAAACATATTTTCCCACCTCCATAGTTGTTATTAGATATTATGACTCCTTTAAAATTTCCCATGTTTTTTCAAAGAAAATTATTTTTCATTATAATATGGATTTTTATCTTTTATATTAAAATAAAAAGGAATTATTTTCTAAAAGGATGAAAAGAATTTTGGAAATGATTTATAATTTCATTTTTACAACAAAGTTACAAAAATATTT
Source organism: Viscum album (assembly GCA_963277665.1). Classification (NCBI taxonomy): domain Eukaryota; kingdom Viridiplantae; phylum Streptophyta; class Magnoliopsida; order Santalales; family Viscaceae; genus Viscum; species Viscum album. The sequence goes on from OY728158.1 coordinate 305,965,996, forward strand.
AAGGAAATTTATTTTTAAAGTTTAAATAAACATTTTACTCGCTAATTCTCAAAATTATTTCCTTTATTTCAAACATTAATTTATGATTAAATTGTATTTTTATATAATACTTTATTGATTTATAGATTATATCTTATTTTAAGGTCAGTCACTTTCCTATGATCATATTCTGTATCACTTTCCATTATTCATTGAACATTTTTTTTCTCCTCTGTGTCCATATTTTCAGTATCATGTATGTATTTAGTATTATATATACTAATTTAATATTGTATTAACCATATACTTTTTCAATGTATGGTTTTAGTTTAAGGAATCTTATCAAGAAATTTATTTCATTTATGGGGGAAATATTGATGTTCTGTATTCTTGATTCAATAAGGAAATTTATGGATTAATAAATAAATTTTTATTATGTTTTATATTATTGATTAAATATATGAGTAATGAGTTGGATATATGTAATTTATGGGTGGAGACCAGTTATAGATATCCCCTTGATGCATCAAAAAATATCATGAAACAAATATTTGACCAAATTAGTTGGGTATTTAGTGTATACCTACTCATTAATTAAAATGTCTTGGAATAAGGCCATGGAGATATGGTTCATGATGTCTTTGAATGAGACCTTGATATAAAGATCATGATATCTTGTGATAATAATGGCCTTGAGACCTTATATTTTTATTTTATTTCTAGTTAATCCCTTTTTTAACTGGGTTGAGAGGGAACCCTTAGATGGCCCGAAAGCCTAGTGGTACAAGGGTATTATATAGCCTATAGGCCCAATAACACAAGGCTATTACATGACCTAAAGGCCCATTACATGATTGGTATTATTCATTTCCTTCATTAAAATTTCATTTATTATTATCCTTGTGATTTTTTTTTTGATATTTTCCATGGATATATTTTTGAAGCTCAAGTTATTGATTAAATGGAATAGGTATTGATTATTTACTCTACTATGTTATTTATACATTATCTACTCATGATAAATTGTTTTGTATTCTTTACCTTACTGAGAATTTGGGCTCACACTTTATTTGTTTTCTTTTCCCTAGGATATAAAGAAGGAATATTTAAATTATTTTCAAGGATTCAATAAAATTTTCAGGTTATGTTTTTATCTTCCAATATAATATAGAATTCATGTATGTATCTAGTTTTCCAATACCTTTAAATTGATAAATCCTTCATGGTCCGATCCCTTATATCTTTCACCAATTTAATAAAGTAAACACTGGATCTGGGTTACTGGATTCTAGGTTACTGCATTAAAATTTTTTTATATGACAACCCCAATCATACACACAGAGATGAAGGTTTTTCATAAATCATAATCATATTTATGGAGTGATATAATTCATACAAATAAACCAAATATACACATGAGAATAAAGTGATGTGTATAATATATACAATCATATATGTTGGACCCTTCATGATATTGTATTTTTCATAATCATAAATAATGTCAATATACAGATTCATATCTTTCATGCCAATTTTAATATCTTCATGTGAATCAATTTTTTCATACAGAAACATATACTTTAATAAGTCAATTTCTTATAATTCATGAATCAATATGTTTACAAGTGTGTTTTTACATATATTTTGATTAAAAATTCATCTTTTAATGGTATATGCAAGATAGACTCTTCACAATCTTTCTTAGATTCCCAAAGACCGATGTTCGACAGACCGAAGGATGAATCACCGAAGTCGACACATCGAAACCGAAGTAGACACATAGAAACCGAAGATGACACACCGAAACCAAAGTATGATAGACCAAAGTATGACATACCAATGTTTGACAAACCGAATTCGACACACCGAAGTTCAATAGAACGAAGTCAACACACCGAAGATAACACACCGAAGATGACAAACTGATGTTATCAAACTGAAGACAACAGATCAAAGATTACTCACCGATTGATATAAATAATTGTGTCCATTTTATTAATTCAAATTTATTTCTAACGGTCATATGCAGACAAATTACTGTTTCTGACATTATTTAATGTTGTCTGTAGGAGTATCCGTAGACAAGTACGAGGTACATGCACATGTGAAGATCATTATGTCTAGAGAATCATGGATTATAAAAGGACCTCATCTTTTACGGCGATGACGATGAAAAAAAGTAGCAGTACATACTGAGATGAAGACTGTGTGAATACCAAAAGAGAAGAACTAAGCACTTGAGATAACAAGAAGACTATAAAAAGCTATGTTATCCAAAAAAGGGCTTCGGTATACATCGAGATATAAAAGAGCTGAACCTTTTCATTTCGCGAAGCTGGACTACAGAAACTGCGATACTCTGTTCTGAAGACAACTTCAAAGAAGAAGACTCAAATACCTTTTTCTCAACATTCATTGAGTCTAGAGCCTTACTTCACAACACATAGATAATTCTTAACCCTATTCTCATCCTTAACTCTGTTGTGTTTTAGATTTTCTATTTTGAGAATTGTGTATGTTTGTTTGTATAACACACACTTTCTCCTGATCATAACTAGAGGATTTAAAACTATCCTCATACTCAATCATATTTTTTATTTTTGTTTCCCAGGAATAACTGTGGTAGAGGTCAAGTTTAACCTGGATAGCGAGTGTGCTGTTGTAAACCCTAATCCAGGGTGTGGATCAAAATTTTATTTATATAAACTGTTTGGTGGTAGGTGATCACCAAGTGGAGAGGATTAAGTCTCTGCTTGAGACTGAACCACTTGTTTACATTGTTGTGTTAATCTTCAATTACTCTATTTTTTTATCTGCTACTTATATTTTCTAAAACATAAAATTGTTTTTGCTTACACTTTGATAGTTAGTTTTGGTTAGTGTGTGTATTTTTTTAATTCATTAAACCTGTTTCAAAAGTTGAATTATTGTTCTATACTAATTTATTTGAGGACTAATCACCCTTTGAGAAACTTGTTGACCAATTGAACATTTACATTTCTACTGTCTTAATTAACTAGGCCATTTTTAAAATTGGGAGTTTTCTTAACTATAAAGTTTTTAACAGAAATTTTAAATTGGAACTCAATTCACCCCCCTCTTGAGTATCCACTCCGACCAAAATTTGGTATCAGAGGATTATTTATTTTCAAGTTTTTCAAATTATTTTCAACTGTGATTTTATTTATATCTTAAAGATCTTAAAATTTTTGTCATATCTAAATTTTTAGTTCTTTAAATTTTAAGTAACTATGGAAACTATAGTTGAGGGTGCTGCTACTAATAGGCCACCTTTCTTTAATGGTAATAACTATGCTTAGTGAAAATTGAAAATGAAAATGTATCTAGAGAGTATGGGACCTAAAATCTGGGACACAATTAAAGAACAACATACATTACCTGCTACTACTAGGGATACATGGTCTTAGTTAACTAAAGAAACATATAATAATAACTATAAAGTAATGAATGCCTTGTACTGTTATCTAGGTGATGATTAATTCAATAGAATATATGCTTGTAAAACTGCATATGAAATTCAGGATACTTTAGCTATTTTTCATGAGGGAACAACTAATGTTAAATAAATGAGGCTAAATGCATACACTATTAAATATGATAATTTTAAAATGAAGCCTGATGAATCCATCTCTGAAATGTATCTCAGGTTCAATGAAATAGTGAAAACTATGAGTCTGCTTGGAAAACCAGTGGACAGCAAGGACCAGATCATGAGACTACTTTGATGCCTACCTGACAGATGGAGGGGAACTTCTGTTTCCATCCGAGAATCCTGTGATATAAGCAAGATACCAGTGAAGGAACTAATTGGAAAACTTATGATGTACAAGGAAGAACTTAAGGTGAATTAATAACCAGATGGGGAACCAAGGAAGAAATCAGTATCATTTAAGACTACTACCTTAAAGAGAAAAAATAAAGAAAATCTCAAGTTCCTACATACATTTCCACTAGTTAAGAGTCATATTCAGATAGTGATGAGGAGATGGCTCATCTTGCAAGGAGATTAAAAAAAATTTACCGAAAGAAGAAATTCTTTAGGAAGTAAAACTACAAGGGAAAGTATGATAGTAAAGTAAAATGGAAGAAAGATAGAAAATGGAATGACAACTCAAATGAAATAATCTGCTATGAGTGCAAATGAAAAGGTCATGTGAAGGCAGACTGTCCCAAGTTGAAATTCAAGAAGAAATATGAAGACAAGGGGAAAGGATATAAAAAGGCTATGAAAGATACCTGGAGTGCTTCAAAATATATCTCCAGTGGATCTGATGCTTCTGATAGTGAACAAAACAATCATTCCAACTTATGTTTCATGACAGAAACATCTGAGGTAACACTTAACTCTCCTATACATAATTCCTATTATTCTGGGAATAAGAGTGAGTCACACAATGATGAATATGTGACTAAGGATGAACTATTTGAATATTGTGAAATTATTGAGGATACATTTAATGATCTCAAGGACATGTATAAATAATTAAAGAGACAACATGCTTTAAATGAAAATTATAAGTCAAGTCTGGATATTGAGAAAGAAAAATGTGATCATCTGTTAAAAGAAAATACCAAACTCAAATTATCAAATGAACAATTAAAGAAAGATACTGGTAGAGATACCCTGACTCAGTTTCTAGGACAACAGATTGCCCCAAAATATACAATTGTTCTAGGATATCAACTAGGACAGAGAAGGATCATTAAAACTAAATTTATTCCAAAATCTGGACAATTCACTGCTAGTTCAAGTTCTGGACCATTTCTTGAAAAAAAAAATTATAGAGGACCAAATAGAGTGTTCATGTCTCAAAATATATCTGTTGATTATAGGAAATCTGTGAGACTAGTATGGGTTCCCAAAATTTTACTTGCTAACCTCTCAGGACCCAAGAAAATTTGGGTACCAAAGTTACCCCATGTCTAATTTTTTTTGCAGGGATGTTTCCTAAAGTGTTCTTGTAAGACTCTGTGGTACTTGGGTAGTGTATGTTCAAGGCATATTTCAGAAGACTACTCATGCTTCAGGTGCCTAATCAAGGTTGATGGTGGTCACGTAACTTTTGGTGACAATGCAAAGGGAAAAATCATCGTCTTAGGCCAGATCGGTAACCCTAATATAGTATTAATTTCCAAAGTACTTTTTTTTGATGGATTAAAGTACAATTTACTTAGCATCTCTCAGTTGTGTGATGATGGTTTCAATGTCAAATTTTAAAATGATGCATGTAATGTTTTTAATTCCAAAAATGATTTAATATCTACTACTCTCATAAATGAGAATGTGTATGCTATTGACTTAAATTTTTAGCTAAGAAAAATGATTCTTGCTTAAATTATTTTCATAGGGAATCCTGGTTGTGGAATAGAAGACTAGGACACTACAATGTGCACTCTCTTAGGAAACTAACTAGGAAAAGTTTAGTTAGAGACTTACCTAAACTGGAATTCCCACTTAAAAAAGTGTGCAATCCTTGTCAAAAGGGAAAGAAACACAAAGTTTCTTTCAAACCAAAGAAATAAGTTTCTAATTCTCAACCAATTGAGTTGGTTCACATGGATTTATTTGGACCATCAAGAGTTTCAAGTTTAAATGGGAAGCACTATGTTTATGTTCTTGTAGATTATTTTTCTAGGTGCACTTGGGTATACTTTATAGCTCACTAAAGTGAAGCTTGTTCTTATTTTGTCAAATACTCCAAGTCTGCGGAAAAACTTAGTGTACTTAGAATTAAGACCTTGAGAAGTGATCATGGTCGTGAGTTTGAAAATCAGGAGTTTGAATCCTATTGCTCACACAATGGATATAGTCACAATTTCTTTTCTCTTAGAACACCTCAACAAAATGGAGTCGTGGAAAGAAGAAATAGGACCATTCAAGAAATATCTAGTACTATGCTTAGTGAATATAATTTACCTATTTATTTTTGGGTTGAAGTTGTAAATACAGCTTACTACACAATTAATAGAGTCTTGATTAGACCTATTCTTAAGAAGACCCCTTATGAAATTTGGAACAATAGGAAGCCTAAGGTTAAATACTTCATAGTTTTTGGTTGCAAAGTCTTTATCCTTAACACTAAAGATAATCTTGACAAATTTTCTTCCAAGAGTGATGAAGAAATTTTCCTAGGTTACTCAATCTCGAGTAAAGCCTATAGAGTATTTAATAAGAAGGCCAAATGTGTAGAAGAGTCAGTTCATGTCAAGTTTGATGAAACTGATCCACATGAACCAAAAACCTCTCTTGAATATCTTAAGTAAGATATATCAATTCTAAACCTTAATGATAATGATAGTGAATCCCCTATAAAAGTAACCAATTTTGGGAATCTTCCAGAATCTGTACCTGTTGAGTCTAAACAAATAGACAATCATGAGGAGTCTAGTTCAAATTTTTCTAGAGGTATTTGAACTCTCAAGAATCATCCTTTGGATGCTGTAGTAGGTGATTTAAATTGAGGGACACAAACTAGAGCTTCTCTGAGAAACCAGGTTGAACATCAAGATTTTCTTTCACAGCTTGAACCCAAAAATATTAATGATGCTATCAATGATGAATTTTGGGTGATGTTTATGCAAGAAGAATTAAATCAATTTGAAAGAAATAAAGTCTAGGAACTAGTTTAAAGACCTAAGGACACCTTGACAATAGGCACTAAATGGGTTTTTAGAAACAAAGTTGATGAGTCTGGAAATATAGTTAGAAAGAAAGCTAGGTTAGTTGCACAAGGTTATAGTCAAGAAAAAGAAATAGACTATAAGGAGACATTTGCACCTGTATCTAGGTTAGAGGCCATTAGGATACTACTTGCTTATGCAGCTCATATGAATTTCAAACTTTATCAAATGGATGTCAAAAGTGCTTTTTTAAATGGGTATATAGTTGAGGTTGTATTTGTTGAACAACCCCCTGGACTTACAAATACCCATTTTTTAAATCATGTTTTTAAACTTTATAAAGCTTTATATGGTCTAAAGAAAGCTCCAAGAGCTTGGTATGATAGAATTAGTTCCTTTCTTATTGCAAAAGGTTTTACTAAAGGAATAGAAGATCCTACTTTGTTTATTAAAAGGATTTCCAAAGATGTTTTGATAGTACAAATTTATGTAGGTGATATAATTTTTGGATCTTATAAAAAATATTTATATACTAATTTTTCAAAAATAATGCAAAATGAATTTGAGATGAGTTTAATGGGAGAACTTAGATTTTTACTTGGATTTCAGATTTTTCAAAATAAAGATGGTATTATTTTGAATCAAAGTAAATATACTAAATATATTTTAAAACATTTTGGTTTGGATGGTAGTAAAGTTAGTGATACGCCTATGAGTACCACTTGTAAGTTGGATGCTGATGAAGCTGGAGAATCAGTGGATCAAACCAACTACAGAGGCATGATAGGGAGTCTGCTCTACCTTAGTGCTAGCAGACCTGATATTATGTTTAGTGTATACATGTGTGCTCACTTTCAAGCTAATCCCAAAGAATCTCATTTAAATGTTGTTAAAAGGATTTTCAAATATCTCAAATATACTCTCAACTTAGTACTATTTTATCTAAGAGGAAAATCATTTGATTTAATAAGTTATTCAGATGCTGACTTTTCTGGTTGTAAGCTAGATAGAAAAAAGCACCTTTGGGACATGTCACATGTTAGTAAAGTCACTAGTATCATGGTGTAGTTAAAATCAGAATTTTGTTTCATTATATACTGCCGAAGTAGAATAGATTGTTGCTGGTAGTTGTTGTGCACAAATTTTGTGGATGAAACACACTTTACTAGAATATGGATATCAATTCAAACATGTCTCCATTAACTGTGACAACACAAGTGCTATTAACATTTCTAAAAATCAAATATCTCATTCTAGAACAAAGCATATTGATGTAAGAAATAAATTTTTGAGAGATCACTATCAAAAAGGTGATATAACTCTTGAGTTTATTCGGACTGAACATCAGCTTGCTGATATATTCACTAAACCCTTAAATTTTGAGAGAATGAATTACATCATACATGAACTACGAATGATAAATCAGTAAACAATCATTATAAAACTGATCTTTATAAAACCAATCTTTATAAAACCGATCTTTATGAAACTGGTCTTTGTAAGATCGATCTTTATGAAACTGATTTTTGTGAAACCGGTTTTTGTGAAACTGATTTTTGTGAAAATGGTTTTTGTAAAACTGATCTTTGTAAAACTGATCTTTATAAAACTGATTTTTGTAAAACTGATCTTTATGAAACCGGTTTTTGTGAAACTGATTTTTGTAAAACTAATCTTTATAAAACCAATTTCTGTGAAACTGATTTTTATGAAACTGATCTTCTTAAAATCGATTCGTTGACACCGTTATATTTAAGGGTTGTTGCGTAAAATCTATCTGGTTTAAGTGAAATGACGCAATTTTATCTCTTTCACTTTTCCACGTTTAAATTTTATGTTTTACAATTTACAATCCCTAAATGATATATTAAGTCCAATATATCTTGACCATTCACCTTCTCCATAGCCGTAAAGCCTTATACATTTAGTCTCTCTCTCTCTCTCTCGACTCTAGACCTCTCAATATAGTTAGAATCCGCAACTTTGTCATGGAAAGGACTAAGTGCGCAATGGAAGAGCCTCGAAAATCTCCTCCTGCTAAGTGTCAGAAGGGTGAAACCAGTGGGACTGGGAAACTGAGCTTAGAAATTCGGTTTGTTACAGCTGAAAAGGAAGTGTCTGCTGAGTGGCTTATGTCAAGAAAATTGTTTCTGTTAAAGGTATTGGAATCTCAAGGGTGGCTCAGTTGGTTTACCAACAATGAAAGACCCTATTATCCCCAGCTTGTGCACGAATTCTATCAACATTTGAGTATAATACTGGATGAAGCAGAGGTAGAAAAGATGATATCTATAGTAAAAGGAAAGGAAGTGGTTTTATCTTCAAAGGAATGGGATGAATTCTTAGAGGTACCTCATGAAGGTGTCTATGCTGACTATCCTGGTATTATTCCACCTTCATCAAATTTGTTTTCATATGAAGATTCTCTAAAGGAGCTTACTGGAAATAAAGAATCCACAAGTACTATTGCAAATGAATTTTAAGGAGAAGTGAGATTTCTTTTTAAGTTCATACAACATCAAATCTACCCAAGAAAGGGAGATTTCTCTGCTGTGAAATATCATGATGTGTTCTTGATATTTTTGTTGAAACATGGAATAAAGGTGAATCTGTGAAGATATCTTATGGTACATATTTCTGAGTTGATTAAGTCATCTAAGAAAGCAACTTTCTTATACTATCTGATAATTATTTCTGCTATGTTGAAGAAATTAGATTGTGTGGAAGATGGAGATAAAATGATAACTACCTGTAGTGGTTTTTGTATTCAGAAAGACATTTGTAAAAGGATGAAAACCTTATGAAACCCATGGAAGAGATGTTGGGTAGAATATGAAGAAAGGTTGTATGAGGAATTCAATCTGGCTGACCATCCTTCTAGACCAAAGGACCAAGTTGATCCAAGTCTCAAACCTGGAGAAGTTCCTATCTATTCTGATGAGGAAGTTGAGGATGAAGTGCCTAGGGAAGGAGGATCTCCTTTTGATGATTGGAGTGATCCTAATATCACTGAAAGTCCCAATAATATGAATTTTGGACCTGCTAGTCCCCCAATGGAAATGCCTTCAAGAGAAACTATTCTAGGTGATTAAGAAGAGGAAGAAACTGAAGTTACTGGAGTTGAAGGTTATTTTAGAAAATTAGATGAGGAATATGATGATGATTATTATTATTATTATTATTATTATTATAATGATTATGGTGACAATGGTGATGATGGAGGAAGTTTTGAGCATGTGAGTGACTCTCTAAAAGTGGGACAACAAGTGGTTAACAGATCCAGTGGGGAATCTGTTCATGGAGCTGGTGATGAAATTGAGCCTGCTGATCAACAGGATGATGATCATAGAGATACTGGACATGAGGATAGATCACTCCATCCCAATGCTGAAAATCAAGAGATCATTCAGGAATTGAATGATATTATGGCTTCTGGCCAGGAAGAAGAAGATGTAGTTACACTGCCTCAAATTGGGGATGTACCTGGTGAAGTTGAAATAGCTGGAGCTTAGGAAGAACCTGAAGTCCGTTTGATTCCTATCCCCAGAAAAGGTGTTATGGCCATAGAACAGGATGAATAAATTGATGATATTGATGTTATTATTGAGCCTCAGGGACGAAAGGTAAGAATTGATATCGTTGGGCCAAGAGATTGGACCTATTCTAGAGAGTGGAATAGTAATCCAGGATATATTCTTTTTGGTTTAGAATATGACTCATATTAGTAAATGGTACCTACTCCTACTATTCCTCAATTCCATGCTGACCCAGAACCTACTGCACCTGTTCCAACAGTTGCACCTCCCGCAGTAGAACCAGTTGCTCAGTCAATGCCTAGTGACTATGTCACTAAGGCTGATTTGGAAAAGTTTAAGAATGAGATATGTGAGTCTATGCTAGCTTCAGTGGGATTTAGAAATGAAGCCTCCACCTCAATAAGTATCTCAAATGTTGATGCAGCAAAAATTGCAAGAATTGTGATTCAGGAGATTCAACTGAATATAATTACTACAGCAGAAACTACTATTAGACACAACACTTTACTGTGAGAAGAAGTAAGAAATATGAGCAATGAGCTGAATTCCATAACCTCTGACTTCAAAACCTCCTTTAGTGGTGTTCTGTAAGTTCTTAGGAACCTGGTAACTCATATACTTAGTGTAGATTTGAAAAATTTGAAAGATCTTGGAAAAATGTTGACTGGCCCATCTAGTTCTAGGAGTGGAAGAAGTGATGTTGCTGAGTTGGATTCTCTCAAGGGTGTGATGAGAAAGGAGATTCAGAAACTCTAGATTGTTTTAGATAAGTAAACCCTTGAAAAAGTACATCGGAATATAAATCTTGTGTACAATATGGTCAGACAATGCACCAATGAAGCCTCTGCATCTCATAAGGAAATTCGGGAAAAGGTGGATAAGTATTTCACTAAGATATATACCAAGCATGATCTCATCAACAGTTTCAAATTTCTGGCAGAAAATCTTCGAATTCCCTCAGTCACAAAAGCATTCAAAAGGTAAGTTCTCTAACTAAAAGAGTTTACCCCTTTACTGAGTAAATTTATGGAGAATAACGGTGACTTTGAGAAGGCAATGCAATATGGAGGAGAAGTCATTAATGACTTCATCAAACTGCTCAAACCTTATCTACATGTTCAGGATGAGGCTATTGTGGTTCCTCCAGCAGCTTTAATCGGTACTGCCTCTCGGCCTCCTGCTCCAATGGTTGTCTCTCAAGATCTTACTTAGATTCGACCAATCATTACTGAGCAGTCTCCAAGTCGTGTGCTATCAGAGAGAAGGCCTACCCTTGCAGCTACTGTTCCTACAGGTGTTGCTCTGCCTGGTGTTGTAATTAGATCTACTCCATCCTCTGCCACCACCAAACCTTCTCATTCCCCATTGGATCCTTTAAAAAAATGCAAATCTCCTCTACATCCAAAACCTTAGTGATGGATTGTTTATTTTTGATAGGGATTTGCTCTTTTTGGTTGTCTTGTACTCTTATGACTTTGAATGAAAATTCTTGTGCTGTCTATCTTTCATCTTATTCCTCCTTCCTAATTTTCTCTTTTTGTTAATACCAAAAGGTGGAGTAATTAAGATGGAATATGAGAAAGGGGGAGAAAGTACGGATGTCATATGAGAAAATAAGGGTGTAATATACTCTTCTTAATCCATCTAGTGAGGGGGAGATTTGTTTTAAATAAATTCTAGCAATGTAAAACTTTAGTTATATTGGAAAAGTGTATTCAGTCATGTTTATGCTATATATTTTCATATATGCCATAATTTGTGATTATCAAAATGGGGGATATTGTTGGACCCTTCATGATATTGTATTTTTCATAATCACAAATAATGTCAATATACAGATTCATATCTTTCATACCAATTTTAATATCTCTATGTGAATCGATTTTTTCATACAGCAACATATACTTTAATAAGTCAATTGCTTATAAGTCATGAATCAATATTTTTACAAGTATATTTTTACATATACTTTGATTAAAAATTCATCTTGTAATGGTATATACAAGATAGACTCTTCATAATCTTTCTTGGATTCCCTAAGACTGAAGTTCGACATACCAAAGGATGACTCACTGAAGTTGACACACCGAAACTGAAGTAGACACACCGAAACCAAAGATGACACACCGAAACCGAAGTATGACAGACCGAAGTATGACATACCGAAGTTCGACAGACCGAAGTCAACACACTGAAATTCAACAGACTGAAGTCGACACACCGAAGATAACACACCAAAGATGACAGACCGATGTTATCAAACCGAAGACAATAGACCAAAGATTACTCACCGATTGATATAAATAACTGTTTCCATTTTATTAATTCAAATTTATTTCTAACGGTCATAGGTAGACAAATTAATGTTTCTGACACTATTTAATGTTGTCTGTAGGAGTATTCGTAGACAAGTACGAGGTAAATGCACGTGCAAAGATCGTTATGTCTAGAGGATCGTCGAGTATAAAAGGACCTCATCTTTTATGATGACAATGACGAAAACAATTATAAGTACATGCTGAGACGCAGACTGCGCGAATACCAAAAGAGAAGAACTAAGTGCTTGAGGTAACAAGAAGACTGTAACAAGCTACCTTCTCCAAAAAAAGGGCTTCAGTATACGTCGAGACATAAAAGAGCTGAACCTTTTCATTTCACGAAGCTGGACTACAGAAATTGTGATACTCTGTTCTGAAGACAACTTCAAAGAAGAAGACTCAAATACCTTTTTCTCAACATTCATTGAGTCTAGAGCCTTACTTCACAACACACTGATAATTCCTAACTCTATTCTCATCCTTAACTCTATTTTGTTTTAGATTTTATATTTCGAGCAGTGTGTATGTTTGTTTGTATAACACACACTATCTCCTAAGCATAACTGGAGGATATAAAACTATCCTCATACTCAATCACCTTTTTACTTTTTGTTTCCCATGAATAACTGTAGTAGAGGTCAAGTGTGACCTGGACAGTTGGGTGTGCTGTTGTAAACCCCGATCTAGGGTGTGGATCAAAATTTTATTTATATAAACTGCTTGGTGGAAGGTGATCACCAAGTGGATAGGATTAAGTCTTTTCTTGAGATTGAACATCTTGTTTACATTATTGTGCTAATCTTCAATTACTCTATTTTGTTTTATCCGCTGCTTATATTTGTTAAAACTTAAAACTATTTTTTCTTACACTTTGATAGTTAGTTTTGATTAGTGTGTGTATTTTTTTAATTCATTAAACTCGTTTCAAAAGTTGAATTAGTGTTATACACTGATTTATCTGAGGGCTAATCACCCTTTGAGAAACCTGTTAACCAATTGAACATTTACATTTCTACTGCCTTAATTAACTGGGCCATTTTTAAAATTGGGGGGTTTTTTAACTATAAAGATTTTAACAGAAATTTTAAATTGGAACTCAATTAACCCCCTCTTGAGTATCCACTCTGACCAACAATATATAAGTAATTGAGTCTAATGTAAAACTTCCATAGTCATACCCATGGGTTTCAAAGAGAAAAAGTTTTCACATATATATTATCGAGTCATATACATGATACTTGAAGTTTCTAATGTTTTAAATATAACTATAAAAGAAACACCCATGGTTTCATGTGTTTCTATAGTCACATAAACACATCAAAATTTTCTAAAATTCATACATATCTATTTTATATATCTAAGAAATTTTTAATGAAGAGATAATCACGTGTCTTACCTAAAATGAAACTAACATGAACTAAAGATAATATATTTATAAGGCTATTCATGGGAGGGAAAATAGGTGCTAGAATTTAAGTAAATCTAAGGTATGAAAATTAGTATCATACATTGGATGTAGGGAAACTAGATATGTTTTCAAAAATCAAATTAGATATTTTTAGTTTTTGTTTATTAACCATGGTAACTATAAATACTTTAAAAACTTAAAATTTCATTGAGAATTCATGTTATGGAGATTCATAGAGTTTCAAGTAGGTTAAATAAGTTTTGGATAGATGATAAAAAAATCATGTTGTAATGCTTTACGGATTATGTCATAATTCATTTAGGTAGGTCTGAAAATTAAGGATTGTGAATTGAACCGTGATTATTTAAGGAAAATTTTGATTATTTTTGTGGAAGAATTCCAGTGTAAGGAAATAAATAATTACACTATAATATGTAATTACTATGTCATAATTTATCATGTATGGTTTAATATTGAAGTAATTGTCTACAGATAGTCATTATGGTTTTAAGTTCACATCAAAACGTTACACCATGATTTTTTGATGAGTAGTTTTATTAATAAAGGAGTGTATAACTAGCTATTATAGTCTATGGTTCATAACATAGTTGAAGGCCATGAAATCAATGAATAAATGGAATTATGTTGTAATGAATTGCATCACATTGTAATATAGTTATTAAAAATATTTTAAGATATGATAATGATATAGATTTTGGGATAAATATATGGATTTGGCCATGTTTTTTAAGGGATATATAATTTTAAGGCATTTCATTGTAATACATATGATTATTCCAAAATGAAGTCTGTGTCAAAATATTTTAAGTAATTAAAAACCCTTCAAACTTAGAGGATTTAGTATGAGATAAAGAGATATGACTTAACCCTTTTGGAAGTATTTTACAATAAAATAAGGGGGTGGTGTCATGATCTTATATAATATAAAAAACGTGGAGAGATTATATCCATTGATCATATCTCATATAAGTGTAGAAAAATTTTATGAGGCTAGTTTGAATGTGGAACAAAATATAATTGAGAAAAAATTTAGAAAGAGATATTATGAGGTGTATAATATTTGGTTGTCATTGAATCATAAATAAAAAATAGGATAAAAAGAGGAAGTAAATCATAAATATAATGAATATAAAGTGTATTTTTACACCAATAAAGGTTTAATTCTTCTTGTTTCTAATTTTTCTGTATCAAACTTCTACACTGGATTGAAAGTGATTCATTCTTGTATAAGAGGGTGGTGAGATTTTGAATATGAGTGGTTATAACCAAAAGGAATTATTATTATTATATGAATCTTATATAATTAGTGTGATTTAGTGAATTTTGGTACATTGGATCATCATCATTGTATGCTTATTGGATGTAAACCTATGTGGTTGAGAAAAGTAAAAAATTTTGTGTCATTTATTTGTATTGCTTTCATATTTGGTAAGGAAGATATATATGTTCCTACTAAGTAACAAGATCATTGAAGGGAATATTTTAATTCAATATACCATGATTCACCCCCCCCCCTTATTAGTGTATCATTCATAAGTAGGACCAATAAGTGGTATCGGAGTGGAAGGTTTGAAATTGGAAGTGGTATCAATTCTAGTATTTATTTTTATATGGTTTTTCTATCTCTTTGATAGATATAGCGATAGTTGTTAATTCTAAGGGTATTATAATATTTTATGGGAATATATTCTAAATATGAAATAATCAGATAAATCATTATTTATGATCACTTTACATGGATGTTTATACTTCTTCTATACATGTAATTTTAGTAAAAATGTAAAGTAGAGTAATCATGGAAACATATCACAAAGAATTGGATAATGACACCAAAGTACTCAATTCTATAAAGAGGTCGTTTTCCAATACAATATAGATGGAGGTTTTTTCGTTTAAATCCTCAAATTACATGTGGGAAAAATATCTAAAATTTATAAAGGTAAAAAAATGGTTAAATAAGATAAATTATAAGTATTGTTGAAAAGTTATAAACATTGTAGTATACACCCAACTAAATCTGTTGATGCATTCTTTGATCAGGTGAATGTGATCAGGTTAATTTTATCGATTGAATGTGATTATGGACCTAAAAAATCATCAAGTATAAGTAGGATCTTAAACTACTATAAGAGAGAAGGTGTCTTTAGTTTTGTATAATTCTTCCCTTACCCAAGTGTGGGATGAGAATTCTTCTAGAGAAGCAGATTATTCAGCCACTATTAAGGAGAAAGAGTCTTCTTGTGTGAACTTCTATTCACCTTTTCAATCAAAGTATGTGATTTTTCACTTACAAGGAATTTTTAATCTATAGGGGAAGATTAAGGGTTATATGAATGGTTTATATAAAATTAAAATGAATCTAGGGAGATTTATGGAAGAGTTTCAATGTGATATACTTATATAAATAAAGAAGGTTGCTTGTTTGCACTGTCCTTATGCTTGATTTTCCTTGCTAGTTTGAGAGATAATGTTGAAGCTCAGGTTAATGTGGAATGTGAAAATTACAGTGAAGGAGGGATATCTATATACTTGGATGATAAAGGTGGTTCAAAATATCTAAAAAATCATGAATCTAGTTAAAAATGAATAATATAAATAATAAAGATAAATAGGGTGTTAATCCTCAAGAAGTGTGAAAAAACGGATTTGTGTTAGCCTAATTAGGCTCAAAGAAAAGATGGTATTATTGAAACTTCTCTAAGAGGTATAAATCTTAATGATCATGTGTTATGTCTAGTAGGTTTAGAAAACATTCCCCCAAGATCCACATTTCCTAGTAATTCTTCTCATTATTTTAAAGAGAGGTCTTTAGGAGTAAAGGATGCCTCTTATACTAATATAGATTATAGAGACAACATGAAAGGGGATAAGAGTGATGTGAGAGGAAATTTTCAAAACTCATCAATCTTATTAAAAGACTCAGTGGATCTAAAATGTCCAGTGGTCATATATTATCCCAACATCAAAGAAGTGGTGTGATGAATCTTTAATCCAACTCTACTTCTAAGGGAGGAGATAAAGAATCTCTACAGGGCTGATGAGGATGAAGAAGGACACGGGTAGTCTGATGAAGCATGGAAGAAGCACAAACCAAAGAAAAATAATAAAAAATGAAAGAATTTGAAGGTTTTATAGGATGAATATGATTATAAAATTAACCATTCTCGAACTCATTCAATGATAAAAAAACATGAGGGTGTATATTTCTTTTTAACTCTAAATATATATGAATCACTAATGAATTATTATGCATCCTCTTAGTGTGTGTTTGTTTGTTTTAATTTTTTGTTTATCTATAATCAGTTTCTACTTAATCTTAAATTGTTTTCTATAAATTAAATAAAAATTGGATTAGATAGAAGGTTACCACTCCGCTTAAATCTTAAGGTTTTGATGATTGAGTAAATGACCCCAATTCTATCTCTTTGGATGACTTATAAAGTATTATTGTTACATATGAGATGAGAAAAGATGAAGATGTTCATATAGAAAATAAGAGGTTAAGAGAATTGGCGTTGAAGGAAATGAAGAATCTCATCATTGAAGATGATATTGGAGTGAAAGAAGCTAATGAGGTGGTTTTGTTTTTTTCCTCAAACCTAAAAATGGATAAAGGAATATTCAAAGGAAATATTTCAATTTCTTACTTTTGATGTAGAAAATTTAGGATAATTGATTCTAATTTTTCCAAGAAGTACCGAGATGAAGTGGAGGATGATAAAACATTGAATAAATCCTCTATGGATGTGAAAGGAAAGAGGATCACCAAGAAGAATTTATTTAAAAAGAAGAAATTTCTTTAACAAGAGGGTGACAACTCAAAGGAATAGAAAGTAGATGATATTGAGGATTATAAAAACCTCATTGATGAAGTTCTTTTGGTTTTTATTAACAAACCACAAAGTGAGGGACAAATAGAAGGTAAAAAATTGAAATTTAGGGTGTTGTTGACCTCAAAGTCAAGTTGGAGGATACACTTGAGAAGATGTATATTTGGAGGGAAAAGATGAATAATTATAATGTAGTGGTATGCAATTATAAACTCTATATGAAGAAGTAGAAAGAAGATAAATATGAGTTAAAGGATAAGATGGAAAATATCAAATTTGAGAATCCAAATAACTTATAAAATGTTGTTGAGTTCAAGTTAAAGGTAGAGGAGAAGTCCCAAATTATCAATGGTTTAACTTACATTGGTTTTTGATACATATGGTGATTGTTTAAATAAGCTTGGTGGTATCCTCAAATATAAATGATTTCATCATGAAGGAAAAATAGGCATGGGGTTTTATTTTAAACAAAAATACATTATGGTTAATGCACATAAACAAGATACCACTCCAAACAAGAATATTGAATTGGGTGAGACTCAAAAGACAATTGGATCATCAATGGAGTCTCATAAGAATACACCAAAAATTAGGTGTTATTTATAAGGAAAGATGAGGCATGCATATTATGTGTATTTTATATCAAAGTTATAGTTCAAGGTATAATATAAACAAAGTCAAAAAATAATAATTGAATATTATTAGTATGTTTTTTATGAATATTATTTTTTGTGTGAAGGTTATACTCACAAATCCATTCATTTGTCATCATGGATGTGAAGGAATGTGCTTGATGAGAGATAGAGTAGTATTACATCGTGACTCATGGAGTTATTGAGTAAGATAAAAAATCAAAATAGGTTTTCATCATCGAAAGATGATTAAGATCCATAATATCTGAAATAAGAACCTGTATATCAACCACCAGTGGATGGGAAACAATAATTTCAGATCAAATAGAAGTGGGATAAGAATGTTTCAATAGTGTAAAATGATTTGAATGTAATAGATTAAACAAAGGTTGGATTATTGATAGTCATTGTACTTCATGTATGATAGAAATAAAAAATCAATTGAAGGATATGAAATAAGATAAAGGATCCATAAAATTTTTCAAATATTAAGGATTAAATATCATTGGCTTTAAAAAATCCAAAATTGGAGGTAAATATATGAGAAAGAGATCTTTCTTGGTTATTAAAGTCCATGGTCACAATTTGATAAGTGTAAGACAATTGTGTGACTCGGGGCATGATATAAAATTTACCAAGAATACATGTACTATCAAAGGTAATGAAGATGCAATTATGATGAAATGAAATTGAACAATGAGGAATCTCAACCTTGTTAGTGGAGAAGAAGATATGTTCATTCTCAACAAGGAGGATGAGAACAAGTTGTGTCATAAATGTATTGGAAATTTGAACTAGAAATCCTTGGAAGACTTTACAAAAAATTATGGAACATGGGATATCCCTAGGATAACACAAGATAACACTACTATAAAACCACTCTATACCCACAATTTTAAACTGTGGGTATAGGCTATACCCACGGTTTTAAGAACTGTGGCTATTGGTGGTTTGGGTATAGACCTATACCCACTATTACTATAAAAAACATGGGTATAGGCCCTAGATATTCTATCATACCCACAGTTTGGAGAACTGTGGGTATATCTTATCCCAATAAGGAACCTATACCCATGGTTCTCCAAACTATGGGTATAGGTATTTTTCCCCATTTGGCAGCAGCAACACCAACACCTCTTCCACCATCTCCTAAACTAATAAATCAAATAAAACACACAATACACATTCAATGCAGTATAAATATTGTATATCCAGCATTCAACCAACTAATTTTAATAATTTTCAAACCATTTACAATACTAAAACATATATATACATCCATACAACCAATAAATTCAAGTCATTCAATAAGTTCTACATGTATCATTACTTCTAAGTCAAAAATGGAGGGGGTCAATATTTCCCCAAACTCCAACATCCACATCCTCATCACCATCACCAACATCCTCATCACCATCATCAATATTTTCATCACCAATAGCATCATCGGGAGTAGCAACACCATCATCATCAATAGCATCATCACCACCATCATCATCTTGACTACCCTTAGGAACCTCATTGGCATCACTCAGGGTATCATTTAAAGAGATAATTGATTCCATATATGAATCAAATAGTAGTAGTATCCTCTAATGGAAGTTATTCACCTATAATTGACATAGATTTCAGGAAGTATTTGGTGTTTAGATTACTTCTTTCATGCTCCTGTAAAGCTATTTGTTTTTCCTTAGCTGGTTCTATATGAGTGCTTTTTAGATCAGGGTTCTGAGAGGTTTGAGAGGATCCCAATGAGGACCAATACCTAGAGGGGGTTATTTTTTTCTATGGTCGACATCGTAATCTCCCCTCGTTCTCCTCACCTAATACCTGACTCAAATGGTCATTTGGGAAGAAGTTATCATCTTCTTTATCATCAAGGGCCTCCAGGGTATACTATTGAAAATATAAAAAAGATATTTAATTATTAATTTCATATAAATATTTTAAATATAAATAAAAATACTTACAATATTTTCTTTTGTTTTTTCATTTACTATACTGCCATCCATTTTCTTCCTACTCGAGAAAAATAATTTTTCTCGAGGTACACAACATTTGATGCCCAATAGTGCTTACTGTAAATGAAATTGATTAGTATACACATATTTAGAATATAAACATTTTATAATATGTAATAATTATAAAAATATAATAACTTTTAAATGAGTTAACAATTAATAAATTTAAACATGTGATAAACATTGATGAAAAATTCATAAATAATAGCTAATCATAAACACTGTATGATTTTATCTACTCAGTATGAACATTCCATAAATATCATCTATTATTTAGTGATGAAAATGGAAATAAAAACCAAGTGAACACTACCAAAATTCATTGAAAATGAATATTACCACATTAGAACAAAATTGGAAGAGGGTTATAGTCTCTTGTTTTATACACTACTAAATTGATATTTCAATATAGTGATGGAATCCCCAAATCCAAATTAGCAGCCTCAATGAGCAATTGAAGTTGAAAAGTATGACTAGATTTTATACATGTCTAGTCCATAAACTATATGTTAATTCATTTAATAATATATTTCTAAATAGATAAATATGAAATAAAAAAGATAAGGAATAATACACCATGATAACTCATCAGTAAGAACTCAAATAAGAGAAAGAATAGATTATGATTAATGAGATTTTCATTGCATATCACAACTGTAAAATGGAGGAGAAGTACCTATCTAATATATAGACATTATATCACCATATTTAACTCATATATTTGAATAGGAATATAGGAACCAATTTTTTTGAGAAAGGTTCTAATAATTAATGTTAGCATTTTAATTAGATGAAGGAAGGTGTATCCTAAGTCGTCTAAGATATGGAAACTATATCACATTTATAAGGGGATTATTTCATGTTAAAATATCATTATAGGTAATTTTTTAAAAAATAGTTATCTTATTGTTCATTTATTGATGTAAAGATGCATTGTATCATGTTTAAAATTAATGTTTTTATGGTATATCAAAATTATTTAATATCATAATATGACATAAGTCAGATATTTACAATATCAAAAATTAATAATGAATAACAAAATAATACATGAAAATATACATATCTAACTAAGTGACAATATAAATCTAGATATTATTTCTATACATATTACCTGGTGCTTCTCATGGTCAGTCATTATAGTGTGCCTCAATGTGTGCAGATACATCATTGAATCTTTTTCCTTTTTGTTTTGTCCCAATGTTTCCTAAAAAAATATTCAATACAAGTAATATGAATTAAATTTTATATGAAAACTATTAAAGATTGAGAATACCTTAAACTTCTCAATCTTGCAATATGCGATCATTTTTTTATATTGTGTTTTTGGATAGTTAGAGAATATGGGTACACCCTCTAAATCAAAACCAACTCTACTCCTCCAAACAACATATAACTCATGCTTATATAATCTACATAACTCCCCAAGATCCATCAACCTTTAAACCTTAGAAGATTCACCATCAGTAAAGTTAAACTAACTCTGAAATGAATATTTTAACTTATATAAATAAAACAATAATATAGATATAAATTTATCAAATTTTCTTACCCATATCTGCCCCTATGTTTTGTCCTTGATGTCATTACTGAGATGTCTCTACGAGATCAGTTCCACCAAAATGATATCATGGTACTTGGATAAAGTGTCCATGAAAATTCTACATTGTTTGGAATTTTTACCTATCATATTATTTTCTTCATTGTAATCCATTATTATTTGTGTTTTCTGATTCTAGGTTTCCCACATATGGGTGCTCCCACATCACCTACTATAAGATCCCAATGAATAATATAAAAGGGGTGAAAATAAGAATTAATTCATGGTACAATAGGAAAAAATGAATTGATATAATTTAACATAGTTATAATAAAAAACCTGATGCAGGTTACTCAATAGGCTCTGATGGATTTGTGGTATTTCCTGGATCAGTATCCTCTGAAGGATGTCTCTTTTCAAATGCATGCTCTGGGTGATCTGCATGCACTTGAGTGGGAACTGAAGGAATAGAATCATCATATCCTAGATGGATAGAATAAAACATAGGGAATGTATACATGATAGGATATGGTTATTATGGTTGGAGATACATCAAAGGATATGGAAATGGTAAATGCGGCACCATCCCTACAAGCGTTGTAGACATGGTATGGGGAAAGGAGGTTAAATTAGATGATGATGGAGGCATGGGTAGGAACATCCTTGTAGGTGATGTAGACATGGTGTGGGAAGAAATGTATAAATGAGATAATGATGGAGTCATGGGTAGGAACATCCCTATAGGTTATGTAGACATGGTATGGGAAAAAGAGGGTAAATGAGATGATGATAGAGGCATGGGAAGGAACATCCACGAAATATCAAGCAGGGATGGAAAGGTGCGGTAGATGGGGTTTTCACTGGTGGTTCAGGGTGGGAATGTGTAAGATGGTGCTCCATCTAGGTCTATTATCATCCCTTCTCAGACCCATGTTGGTAGGATGAGGAGGATTCAAATCTGGTGCAACTCAATATCCCAAAAACAAAATTGATAAATAATATGAACATGAAATTATGTGTAATTTAGAAGAAAAATATTAAAATTATTATACTCACTAAGGGAAGAAGAGGATCTAACCCATGCTTGTGAATCTATCAATCAACATCAAAGAATTACTTCCTTTGAACTTCTAAAGTATTTGTCATAATATACATAATAAGGAAATGTACAATTTTTAGAAACAATTTTTAAAAATAATGCATATAACTTAGAATTAAAATAAGTCATAAAAAAATTCATAACATGTTTTAGTAACAATAATTTAAAACCAAGTTATACATTTTTTAAAAACTAATTTTAAACCTAGTTTTTTTAATTGAAATAAATCTAATTAAATGCAACGAAACCAAAAAATACTGAAACATACATATCAATCCAAACTGAAACTAAATTAAATTAATTATAGTAATATGAACCTGAAAAAATAATTTCAAGGTAAACTAAATTAACTTTAAACATATATGTTTTCTTCTATATATTACCCACCACTACTTCAGGTTCAACATCAACTCTCACACTGGGAGAATTTGAGTCATAAAATGCAATATTTTGGTCAGCACCAATGGGGGAATAAATGGTTTAAATTTCTTCCCTATAATCATGAAAAATATGTCTTGGGATTACTTCATTAATGACACCATAATCAAGTCTCAGATGATCTTTCACATAAAACACTTGTTTTTTCATTGATGTCAAAATGTACGATTCATCAGTAGCCAGGAATCGGCTCATGTCAATAACTCTGAATCCACAATCATCAATAAATGTACCATGTCACATCATTGAATCAAACCATTTACATTTCATTGTAGTGACTCGATCTTGAGAGTAGTAATCCAATAATAATATTTTCTCAAAAAGTCTATAATAATACACATCTTCATATCAGGGTTGACTATCTGATGCACTGTAATAATAGTCTGTTGCAGCAGTTAACATAATTACATCATTTTTTGTTCTCATTTTCACTACTTGATTAGTTGTAACAAATTTATACCCATTGATTATTAAATATTTGCATTCACAAACCAAATAATTGGGACCAAAATCCAATGCTCTTGATTATTGAGAAACGGAGTCAATGGGTAAACTCAAAAACTAAAATATATATGAATAATACAATTAAATTGATATTTATATTTTAATTTAATTAAAGTAATGGTTATACCTTTGATTTCAACCAAGCAGGAAACTCTTGGCTATGTAAAGCCTCTCTCCTTCTCAAAGGCAAAGATCTATGAACTCTACTTATAATTTATATTTTTTCCCTACATAAAATAATAATAAAATTATAAGTTATATTTGAAATGAAATATTATGATATAACATATAAATATCCAAATTACTTACTTGATATAGTTATTGAAAAAACCACAGTTAAATAAGACCGTGCGATGTGCCATATCCCGCTCATCAAGGATCAATGTATCCAATGTATATAACCCAAGAATTCCTCCTATTTAGAGAAGATATGAAAATGAAGGATAAATTTCCCTATACTTCTCATCTCCATTTCTCATTGGTCGTTTATGTCTTGTGATTACATCATACAAATACATTGAACAAAAATCCATACAGTCTTAAGTCAGATAACATCTGACAATTGAACCTTCTGGATAATTATTGTTTCAGACATAATATTTCATTGTGAATATATTTATTTTAGCAGGATACATCCACCAAAAATCAATTATTCCCCCAAGAAGTGTTTTAGTTGGAATATGGACTATTAAATGCAGCATGTAGGTGAAAACTGATAGAGGAAAAAATTCCAAATCACATAAAATTAATGGTGCCTCTTTCTTTATTTTTATCAAGAATTACTTGGATGACATTTTAGCACAAAGATATCTAAAAAAATGTCACAAGAGAATCATTTTTACCCTTACATTATTGGATATAAAATTTCAAATCCCTATTAGAATCAATTCATAAATAAGTCACTTATGTTGACTCAACTAGATATGTTGTTGGAATATCCATCAGGAACCTTGATATTCTCCAATCCTTCCAAAAAATGGTTTTTCTCTAATAGTTTCATCACATAAGAAGCACAAGGAACATTCCACTTGTTTTCACTGATACACACAAGATGCAGTTCTGGTCGAATACCCCAATCCATTAAGTCCCAACGAGATTGGAAGTCATATTTTGTATTCTCCTTGATATTTAAAAGAATTTAAATCAACATTTCACATATATTTTTCTTAATGTGCATTACGTATGAACAATGACATAAAAAATTGGAAGACCGATGTGAAAACTCAAAAAATATACTTCTCTTTTTTCAATTATAAGTGGATTTAGTGTTAACATTCTTACTCTTTTTAGATTTCATCTAACCTTTCCCTAATGAAAAAACTGAAATATTTAAATTCATTAATAATTTTGGTTCTTGACATACATTTAGGTGGTTTTTTAGTATCAATGGTATTATCAAACCTCTGATGATTCTTCCTATATTGATGATCCATTGGAAAGAATCGTCGATGCCCTATAAAACTGAAACTATGACGATATTTAAGACTTATCGATCGTGTATTATTCATATAAATAGGACATGATGTTTTTCACTTAGTGTTCTAACCATACATCATTTCATAAGAAGGGAAACCATTTATAGTCCATATAATGGAAGCACGCATCTGAAATATATTTTTTGAAGAAGCATCGAATGTGCGCACACCCATATCCCAAAGCTTCCTCAAATCTCTTATTAAAGGTTGAAAGTAGACATATATATCATTTTCAGGATCAAAAGGTCCAAATATCAGTATACTCAATAAATTGAAAGGCTCTTTCATACACATACATAGAGAAAGATTATAAACCTAAATAAAAACTATCCATGTGTTGTGAGCAGTAAGAATCTGACCAAACGGATTAAAAACATCACAGGATAGACCCAACCTAACATTATGCACCTCTACTATAAAATCAAGATGTTGTGCATAAAATTTCCTCCATGATAATTCATCTATAATATGAACCAACTCATCATTATTGTTGGGCAAAAATCCCTCAAGGTAACATTGCAGTATTTTTGGGTTGATTGTTTTTGTTGACAAAGAAGGTTTCCATGGAGAATTGTCGAGTTCTCAAGATGTTGTTGAAAATCCATGTTAACAAAGAACGATGACAAAGGAAAGGATGATCTGAAGGTGGTACAAAAAGAGCATTACAAGGTGGCGTCGTTTCCCAGTGTTTGCCAAATTTTTGGGGTCCAAAATTTGGAATTTGGTGAGCATCGCGAAAATAGGATTTCCATGAAGATCATAATTTAATATGGCAAAGGAATGAATTTCACGAAGATAGGATTCATGGTTTGGAAATCGTAAAGACCAGAATAATGGAGGCGGTGAGTCTTCGTGATTACGTCAAGCTTCGTGAACGGCAGAGGCTGAAGTGCATCGTGGCGGTGAAGGGCTTTGCGAGGGAGCTTCACGGCGAAGGCGCGAAGGAAAGTTGACGGTGATTCTTCGCGACTACGTCAAGCTCCGCGAACGGATAATTGCCATGGTGCTTCGCGATTTGGACAGAATTCCGGCTGAAACTTTGGAGCTTCGCGATTTGAGATGATGTGGCGTTGACTTCGTGCGGAAAGTTCGAGGGTCAGTGGAATCGCCTATAAATAGAGGCCGACCCCCTCAAGAGAAGGAGAGAGAATTTTCAGAGAAAATCCATTGCTCTTGGTTCGCAGAGGTGGTTCGCGAAGGCAGTGTGCTTCACGAAAGGGGAGCTTTGCGACGGCTATTCTAGCTCCACGAAAGGCGTGTGCCCCGCGTTGGCTTAGTGAGCTTCGCGGAGAGGCAGGAGCTCCACGACGGCCTAAGCATTGCGAAGGTATGTGCATCGCGAGAGTACTTCGCGATAGAGCTTCGCAAAAAGGTAGTAGCTTCGCGAAGGCTTGTTTGAGCTTCGCGAAATTGGGAGCCTAGCGAAGTTGAGTGCTTTGCGAAGGTCTTTCCAAAGGTAGTTTTCCCAGTGGATAGTGGCAAAGGGGTATTCATATACGGGTGAAAGTTGAACTTCAACAGAGCATCTACATACAGAGAAGGATGCATTCCTTAATGGAAATGAAGAGACATATAGGTCTATAAATTGTGAGTGAATCCCTTCTAGAGTAGTGAGCTTAGGAAGAGGAAGTAGGTGATCCTCTCCACTGGCAGTGAGCTAGAGAGAGAGAAACAGGGAGTGACCCTTGGGAAAGCAGTGAGCTGACCCTAAACGTTGTAAAGGCAGTGAGCCTGGGCATAGAAGTGATCTAGCCCGAACTTTGTAATCCACAGCTAGTGAAGCTTAGTGGAATTGGTACGACCGGCAACCTGTCGGCGTATGCTCCTTGGACGTAGCCCAGTGAGGGTGAACCAAGTAAAAATCTATGTGTCTGCCTACTAATTTGCCTGCATTGCATTTAAAGCATCATCATCAGATAAAGGAGAAAGTAAGTAATCATAACATACACACAAGTGCAAACAAAGTGACCCTTGTAACAAAGAGGTCAAGATCCAGCGGGGCAGGAAGAACTTTGAAAAATAATATCCATACCCTGATTCACCCCCCCTCTCAGGGTATATAGGCCCCTATTGGTCCTAACAATTGGTATCAGAGGGATAGGTTGCTTTTATCAGATTTTTTTGCTCCGACTTGGTGTAGTCGATCTGTGTGTTTAAAGAATTAGTCTGCTCTTATCTCAGTGAGCCATGGCAAAGAGAAAAACATCTAAGAAGAAGCAGAAGTCAGGTGGTATTCCTCAGTGTGGAAGTATGTATGGAAAAAGTGTGATTCAATTAAAATAATCAAATATTTTACTGAAGGAAGGTCTGGATGAATCTGACAGGGAAAGGATTGATTCACTCAATCATGATGTTGGAATGAGTGAAGTACATGATCATCAGAGTGATGCTGAAACAGAAGAAGAAATTGAAGGAAGAATAGATATGCGAGCTGAGTTGGAGGCTTCTCTTGAGTAGATAGATGTTTGGAGAGCAAAAACAAAGAAATCCAACAAAGTTGTTCACGATGCCAAACTCTATATGCAGCAGCAGGAAGAAGAGAAGTCTGAGTTGATGGAAGAAATTGAGAAACTCAAGTTATCAACACGAGATAACTCAGAATCGGTTAGTGAGTATAAGATTAAGATTGAAGAACAGAAAAGGGAGATCAATGGCTTGAATAGAAAAGTGAAAGATCAAGTCAAGTGCATCAAAGAACCTGATATTCCAATTGACGTTGGAAACACCGAAGAAGTCAAATCTAAAGATATCCGGATCAAAGTATTGGAGATTGAGGTCAACAAGCTAAGAGGCTTAAATCAAAGGCTTATTGACATAGTTACTGACCTAACAGAAAAGAATGATTCTAATGCCAATGAACTACAAAAGATGGCTAAAATGAAAGGAAAACAAAATGATGATGATTATGAAGAGAATCAAAAGTCAGATGAAGTACAGAATCTGAAAGCTAGAAATGATGATCTAGCAGCACAGTTGTCTGAAGAAGTTCAGAAGAATCGAAGCCTACAATAAGAGAATGAATCTGTCTCTAAATCTGTTTCTGAGGAAAAATTAAAAGTATTGAAGCAAAGTGAAATGGTGGAAAAGCTCACACAGGAACTAGAAGATGAGGTGAGTAGCGGGAAGCTTCTCAAGAAAGAACTGGATGTCCAACTCGAATCAAGGGAGATGAAGATTAAAAAGTTGGAAGAGGATCTATAATCAGTAAAGAAGGATGTGGAGAAATCCAATGCTAAAGGAATGCCAAAAATGAAGGATACCTTACACTTTCTATTTGATCATCCTTCAACAAGTGATGATAAAATGAAGAATAGGTATGCTATTTTTGAAGAGAAACAACAGAATATTTTCTCAACTCAAAGACCAGCAAGTTTCGGAAAATATGGTATTGGATTCGATGAATCCCCTCCTGTGCATGACAGAAAGAGAGTCGTGAACAGTTCTAGAAATGGAAAAGATCCTGCAGGTGCTGGAGATAGGCCTAAAAGGACAATTACAAAAAGAAGTGATGACATGTTCTATTTCTGCGGGATTCACAGCCACACATCAAGATTCTGTTTAGAGGCTCATGAATACATATCAGGCTGTGAAAATAGAAACTTTTCTGAATCCCAGAATAAGAAGAAGCGTCCGGAGAAATCAGAGAGTAAAGTCTCTCAAAGGAAAGCATTTATAAAATGCTATTACTGTGGAAGAATGGGACACATCATGAATATGTGTCAAGAAGCTCAAAAGATCGATGCCAAAAGAAGAAAAAAAGTTGCATCCACATCTCTGCAGAGAAGTGATGAAATGAGATATTCCTTTAATAGAAAATGTTTCATATGTTCTGATCATGGTCATTTGGCCAGACAGTGCAGCAAGAAGAAAGCGGGGAAGGAAAAAGACCCGAGAAAGAGATTACCAACTCCAGTGCTACATAATGAGAAATTATACACTGGGAGACAAAGTGGTAAGGTGAAAAATAGGCTTAGA
The DNA here is from genome assembly GCA_963277665.1 of Viscum album. NCBI lineage: Eukaryota > Viridiplantae > Streptophyta > Magnoliopsida > Santalales > Viscaceae > Viscum > Viscum album. Next base: position 305,995,414 of record OY728158.1, read on the forward strand.
GCCTCAGGGGAATCACATGGATCTGAACGAAAGGTGTATCAGTCACCTCCTATGTTGTACTCACAACCACTCTCAAGGAGAGAATGTGAACAAACCTGGAAGTTTAAGGGGAGATCTACTCCAGCTGTGATAAAGAAGAATGAACGTTCAATGGAGGACTCACCACCAGTGAAAAAGAGTATGGTGACTCAGACATCTGATAAAAGAAAGATGAATAAAGAATGTGTTGAAAAATTTGCATGTCATGTTCCACAGCGAAAAATGGAGGAAGGTGCAAGATCCTTGCAATGGTGGAAGAAGCAGGGGAAGATGGAAAGTAGAGAGGTTCCTACCCAAAGAAGGAATCAAGGGAAATGGAATTTCGGTGGAACATCAAAGACAGAAATGTGTACTAGTGGGTTTAAACCCCAAATGGTGAAAAAGGCTAAGTCTATCGAATCTACATATCAAAGAAAGGCTCCAAATATGGGTAAAGAATGCTTAGTCATATGGCCAGAGCAGTTGAAGTTGGCAAGGCAACTAGAAGAAGCAAGGAAAGAGTGTGATGCTCTGCAAGAAAGAATCAAAGGGTTGACCCATCAGGATCAACCACAATCCTCATCTTGAGGATTCAGGAAGAGAATCCCCTCTCCCTATGTATATAAATGCTATTAACTGATGATCTGTGTGTTTCGGGTTTTAGGGAGATACAATCCAAGGGGAAGTGGCATCTAAGTATGTGAAGTGGAGAAGTGATATGATCTATAGTTTCAATTGATTCAAATCAGGTACTAGAGTTGAAGAAGAAAGGGATCAACAGAGCACAATAGGAAGTGATTGTGTTATTAACTCTATCTCTTGTTTCCTACATCGAGTTCCAACTCAGTAGGCTTAGAGATTTGGTTAATAGCTCAATGATGAATGCTAGATTGGCATAAATCATACAGGTGGAAGATGAGAATAAATGATGCAGGAGAGGAATGACGTTTATGGGTCTAAACAGTGGGCCTAACCCCAGGAAATGTTGTATAACATAGGGGGAGCATTTAATAAAAAATCAGATGCCAGATCCGTCAAGGAAATAATTGGATGACCCGGCTCAGGTGTTGTCTATCGAGATAAGAAATATTGTGGGAGCAGGAGTAATGATCAAGAATTTCATGCTTATTTATTTTGATCTAACATTGTGGTATCAGTTGACTATTTTCAGGATACCAAGAAGCTGCGAGAAGTAGTTGAAAGGAATGATGCCACTGAAAAATGAGTCAGTGAACAAATTCCTGATGAAAGTGATGAAGAAGTAAGTAACACATGGAGAGAAGAAGTGGCTGATAATGATTCAGAAGAAGCCACCAATGATGAACATGAAAGTTTCTAGTTTGTGCTTACAAGAAAGCCAAAGAGCTGAGCTGAAATTGATAGACAAAATATCATTGGTGATCAGGCAGCTCCTGTTCAAACACGAATAATGAAGTCACTGTAGCAGACATATTTCCTACCTCAAGTAGAGCTGAAATGATTTGTTAATGCAGCTGACGTTGAAAACTGGGTTCATGCTATGAATAAAATGCTTGATCAGATTGCGAAGAACCAGATGTGGGAGACTGTTTCGAGGCAAGCAGATAAAAACGTCATTAGGACTAAATGGGTCTATTAAGACAAGATGAATGAATATGGCACAGTGATTCGGAACAAAGCATGACTGATGTGCAAAGGAGACTCCCAGATAGAGGGAATAGATGGTGATGAGACATTTGCACCGATTGCAAGGCAGGAGACAATCAGATTATTCCTAGCCATTGTAGGGAAAAGAAAGTTCAAAGAGTTCCAGATGGATGTAAAGACTGCATTTCTAAATGGGTTTCTGGAAGAAGAGGTGTATATTGAGCAGCCATATGGTTTTCTCATTCATGAGGATGAGAACAAAGTTTGCAGGCTGAAGAAGGCGTTATATGGGCTGAAACAAGCACCAAGAGCATTGTACTGAAGGCTATATCAGTATTTGAAGAAGCTTGGTTTTCAGCATTACACAAGTCAGGAATGACACATTCATTTCTCATTCCAAATATGCCAAGGATTCTTTGGAATGATTTGGAATGGAAAATTCCAAGGAGATGAAGACTCCGGTTTCTACCCGGATGAAATCATCAAAAGATGACAGTGGCAGGGCAGTTAATCTCACTGAAAACAGGAAGATTATCAGCAGTTTTCTATACATGACCGCACTAAAGCCTGATATTGTTTTCGCCACATGCCAAGCAGAGAGATATAAGAGTAATCCCAAAGAAAGCCACATGATTATATTGAAAAGAATACTTTGGTATATCAGGGGCATGGTGGATTTCGGTTTGACATATAATGACAAATCTCATACAGAGTTATTGGGATATACTGATGTAGACTGGGCTAGATCAGCAGATGATAGAAAATCAACGTTAGGAGGTGAATTCTATCTTGGTGGACTGTGTATTTCTTGGCTAATCAAGAAGCAAGATTGCATTTCATTGAGCACCATAGAAGCTGAGTATATTGCGGCCACTCAAGCGTGCACACAATTATTGTGGATGAAGAAGCAGCTTGAAGATATGGGAGTTGAAGTGAAGTCTCCGATCGGAATCCAGTGTGATAACTCAAGTTCTATAAATCTCAGCAAAAATCCCGTCCATCACTCTAGGACAAAGAACGTTGTGATAAAGTATCATTTTATCAAGGAGAAAGTTGAGCAGGGGATTGTGAAGTTGGAGTATGTGCCTACAGAACTACAGGTTACAGACATCCTGACAAAGGCCTTACCCAAGGCAGCATTTGAGAGACATCGACTGGCTCTGGGAGTTCAGTCGACTCCCTGCACTTGAAATAGTGTGGATGTGGAACCCCCCCCCCCCCTCTCCCCGAGGTATGGTGTGTTTTTCCCTAATGTGATGATTTGTGTTCTCTACTCTGTTACAGAGTACAAAGGAGTGACCTTTGGGTTTGTTGACAAAGGGGGAGAAAAGTGTTTGTTAAAGGGGGAGAAAATAGTGATTATTCAAGGGGGAGACAGTGCAGAGATTTGATAAATCATAATTGATATGGGGAGAAGCTGATAGGTGGAGTAGCCAGAAAGGGGGAGCAATGCGACAGGGGGAGAGATTTTTAAATCTGACGATGCTAGAAGTGATCGATCAAAGCATAGAAATCACGACAGTTGAGGATCGTGATAAAAGCAGAACAGTGGTGTTGGAATGGTGTGAACAGGTTTCCAGCTTTCACCAATTGGGATCAGTGTGGTTCAACAATTGGTATCAATTTAAGAATTGGTATCATGTTGGAATCGACAATTGGTGTTTGACATGAAGTGATTCATTGATGATCTTTTCATACTACTCTTGTTTCTCACGCCGAGCATTGCTCATGTGGGCTTAGAGTACGTGTTAAGTGAATCCTTGAACGCTATCAGAATCGCAAGAGGCGAATGGTGGTAGCGGCTGAAATAAGACTTAGTGAGGTATCAACATGCAGAAATTCATTCTGAGCAGAGTTGTGAAGAGTTGTCAACAAACCCAAAGGGGGAGATTTTTGGGAAAAAATCCCTCAAGGTAACATTGCAGTATTTTTGGGTTGATTGTGTTTGTTGACAAAGCAGGTTTCCATGGAGAATTGTCGAGTTCTCAAGATGTTGTTGACAATCCATGTTAATAAAGAACGATGACAAAGGAAAGGACGATCTGGAGGCGGTACAAAAAGAGCAGTACAAGGTGGCACCGTTTCCCAGTGTTTGCCAAATTTTTGGGGTCCAAAATTTGGAATTTGGTGAGCATCGCGAAAATAGGATTTCCATGAAGATCATAATTTAATATAGCAAAGGCATGAATTTCACGAAGATAGGATTCATGGTTTGGAAATCGCGAAGACCAGAAGAATGGAGGCGGTGAGTCTTCGCGATTACGTCAAGCTTCGCGAACGGCAGAGGCTAAAGCGCATCGCGGCGGTGAAGGGCTTTGCGAAGGAGATTCGCGGCGAAGGCGCAAAGGTAAGTTGACGGTGATTCTTCGCAACTACGTCAAGCTTCGTGAACGGATAATTACCATGGTGCTTCGCGATTTGGATAGAATTCCGGCTGAAACTTTGGAGCTTCGCGATTTGAGATGACGTGGCGTTGACTTCGCGCGGAAAGTTCGAGGGTCGGTGGAATCGCCTATAAATAGAGGTCGACCCCCTCAAGAGAAGGAGAGAGAATTTTCAGAGAAAATCCATTGCTCTCGGTTCGCAGAGGCGGTTCGCGAAGGCAGTGTGCTTCGCGAAAGGGGAGCTTCGTGGCGGCTATTCTAGCTCCGCGAAAGGCGTGTGCCCTGCGTTGGCTCAGTGAGCTTCACGGAGAGGCAGGAGCTCCACGACGGCCTAAGCATTGTGAAGTTCTGTGCATCGTGAGAGTGCTTCGCGATAGAGCTTCGCGAAAAGGCAGTAGCTTCGCGAAGGCTTGTTTGAGCTTCGCGAAATTGGGAGCCTAGCGAAGTTGAGTGCTTTGCGAAGGTCTTTGCAAAGGTAGTTTTCCCAGTGGATAGTGGAAAAGGGGTATTCATCTACGGGTGAAAGTTGAACTTCAACAAAGCATCTACATACAGAGAAAGATGCATTCCTTAATGGAAATGAAGAGACCTACAGGTCTATAAACTGTGAGTGAACCCCTTCTAGAGCAGTGAGCTTAGGAAGAGGAAGTAGGTGATCCTCTCCACCGGCAGTGATCCAGAGAGAGAGAAACAGGGAGTGACCCTTGGGAAAGCAGTGAGCTGACCCTAAACGTTGTAAAGGCAGTGAGCCTGGGCATAGAAGTGATCTAGCCCGAACTTTGTAATCCACAGCTAGTGAAGCTTAGTGGAATTGGTACGACCGGAAACCTGTCGGCGTATGCTCCTTGGACGTAGCCCAGTGAGGGTGAACCAAGTAAAAATCTCTGTGTATGCCTACTAATTTGCCTGCATTGCATTTAAAGAATCATCATCAGATAAAGGATAAAGTAAGTGATCATAACATACACACAAGTGCAAACAAAGTGACCCTTGTAACAAAGAGGTCAAGATCCAACGGGGCAGGAAGAACTTTGAAAAAGAATATCCATACCCTGATTCACCCCCCCTCTCAGGGTATATAGGCCCCTATTGGTCCTAAAAATTACCTTTAATTATATCAGCATCATTCCATCGCATATTGGATGATATTTCTGCAGACATGAATAGGTTTTGAAGCCTTAGAATCAATGGAAAGTGCCACGTGACTTTCTTTGGCATAGGAGATGGTGTTCCATATATATTTTCCTTTTATCGAGATGTACCACTTTCTTTATAGTCATTTAGGTCATCTATTTCCTCCCAAAATAAACTGCAATCTTTTGGACAAACATGAACTTTATTAGTAGAAAATCTAAGCTTCTTAATTAACTTTCATGCCTTATAATGATTTGAGGGAATATCTACACCATTAGGAAGCAAGTCCTTTAAAAGGGTAATAATATAATCAATGGAGGTATTATAAATTCTATACATGGTTTTTCCATGATATAACCACATTAAAAACTCTAACTTGGTCATTTTAGTATATTCCTAATATACTGGAGTTTTAGAATCATCCCTTAAAATTTTCACTCTCTCAACATCATCATCTTCAATGTTTTCCTCATGTGTATTGATATCATTTCCTTCTTTCATTGGCATAATATCTCTCTCATGATGATGTAAAAATGGAAAACAATAAAATATCAAATTCTATATACCACTTCTTTCTTTTCATTCAGGAATAGTAGAATATTTTTCCATCTCTCTATGGTGATACCAAAAATAATAGTTTTTTTGAAATCCAACTTTCGTTATATGGTAGCTAACTTCTTCCCAGCTTAACCATGGTCTTCCAACACAATTATAGCATGAAAACTATATATAGCCTCCATATGAAGCACTGTTAAATGAAAAATCTAAAAAAATCCAAATTATTTTGAAACTCAATTGAAATTTAATCGGTATGATACATCCAACTTTTATCCATTCTATTACAAGGGAAAAAGATATGTTCCAATCAACAATGTAAACCATAATTAAAAAATTCATTACAACCAAATTTAATATGAAAGTTATCAAATCATAATAGTTATCTAGCAAAAAAAGAATAAGAGAAATAACATATGCTATAAGAGATGACTACAAATAATGAACCAATTTGGTTATCCCTAAAATTTAAGAATTCACTGTCATAGTGGATAAATTGAATAACTTTGAAACACTATTATCCATATTATTCTCTTATACTCACTTATGTTTTAATAAACCAACCCCATATATCTATCCCTATACTCGATTTGGTCTACCACAAGGCTTAAATTTCATTCCTGATTAATAAGGGCTAGTAACAAGTTCCAAGGACATCAACTTACACAGTGGAAATTATTTCACTTGAATAAAAATAAAACTAAAAAAATAATTCCATCAGGGAACCTAGTATGAAAAATTCATATATTTTTCATTAATACATATGAAATAAAGTTTTTTTGAAATAAATAACATTCAAACATAGAATAATAAAATAATGAAATATTAGATGTATTAGAAAACATAAATGTATAAAATATAAACATAATCACTGTCTTTTAAATATATCCAACTATCATAGAAAACATCCAAAATAATGGAAAAAGGGGATTTGAAGACCAAGAGGCTAGAAACCTAAAAATGTAAAAAATCTAAAGTAGAATAGAATAAAAAACTACATCTACCCATATCCATGTGGAAAATATGAATATCCCATCTATTATATCATCTAGTCATGAAAAATACTTCAAATACCCATTATCTCAAGGTAGATATTTTTCATTACATTCATGAAATGAGACCAAGTCTATATACACACAAATTGTGTATAAAGGTTATCAGAATTGATTCTATTTAGGATTTTACAAAATTCTCTATGCACAACCTTTAGGAAAAAAATATGAATTTCTGTTTTGAAATTCATATAAGAAAAGAAACCATTTAATTATATTAAATAAAATTAACAAAATAAAATCACATATAAATCATGTTTACTCAAAATGCACATTCACATAAATACATTTATAAATAAAACAATTCTATTACATAATTTATTCCTAGACATCATCGTAGATTAACCACTGTCCTAATGAAGGATTTCCATGATCCATTTAGTCAATACATAAACTAAATGTATACCTCTAACCAAAGAATGATCCTAGACTAGAGGTGAAGTAACTATCTAGTGCATAATCTAAACTAGTGAGGGTATCCCAAAAGGAATTATCCAAATCATAATCCTAAATTAATCTATCCTAGCATGAGTGTAATTAAAATGATGGAAAATCTAGTAAATGTGTAACCTAACCTAGAAAGTGTACTTATTTCTAGAACCCCCTTGAGTATAGAAGTCTCTTCCATGATGTTTTATAAACAGATTCATCAATAAGTACAATAAAAACATTTAAAAACCACTCACCTCATCTCTAATAACCCTTCAATTAAATATCCCATTTTCATATTTAAATCCAATAATAGTTAGTTTGTATAACACTATTTTTTTTTATCATGATAAATCATATCATAAAAGGGGAAACAGTATAAAGGAAGTGAATCATGAAATTAAAACTCTATTAAAACAAGAAAAACAACCTCATACAATTGGAAAACATTTATTAAACAATTGTACTAAATTTTTATAATTATTATTAAATCATTCCATAAATACAATATTAATTATTTCATGATAACCCAATATTGACATTTCATAAAACACATAGTATATGACATTTACTCAAAATATAATTTATAATAAACCATATCTCTTACACATATTTTTATATTATTTTTAAGATAAATATAGATAAAAAACACCAAAAAAATAGAGTTCTGCTTTATTTAGGAAATTAATATTGTAATACATCACTTTTGGGGTTTAGTGGGAACTTGTAAAACAATAAATACACAACAACTTCCAACCAAACTCCAAAACAAATACAAAATAGCAAAAGCAGGATACCTATACTCAAATGGCCACACACACTACCACTCTAAGGAATAGCACTACTACAATGCTAAAAAGATAGGGAAACCAAAAAAAGTTACGAAACCAAAAAGAACATTAAACCAAATCTATAAAAATTTAAAAGAGTTGGAATGGTTTACTTCTTGGCATGAATGAAAACTCATAAAGTCTAGAATGTAAAAATAAGAACCAAGAATCACTAAATTTATATTTATCTAGTATAAAACAAATATTTTCTTAGATAAATCACATGATAACATATATATAAATGAAAACAATACTAAGCAGGAGAGAAGAAATATTCGAAACTCACTTATGCGATGTTGAAGAAGATTCTAATCAAAAAATGATTGAAATAAAGGAGATCATCGGTGGAGATGGGAGGTCGTTGCTCGCTTGGGTGAGAGGGAAATTAGGGAAAGGGATGGGGGACGTCGAAGATCACCCAAGGATAGGAGGGGGATGTTGAAGATCACCTGAGGAGGGGAGTGGGGGATGTTTAAGGATAGTTATGGATTCGAGTGAGGAGGAGAAGGATCTTGATTGAGGATTCCTATCTAAAGATTTATACCCATGATTTTTTTAAAAAAATCTTTGATGTAGCTCAACCTATACCAATGGTTTTTTAAAACCATGGGTCTAGGTTTGGTAATACTATATATGCCCATGGTTTATCTAAATCTTGGGTATAGATCTGTGGGTATATAGTGGTTTCCTAGTAGTTTCAAACTCATATATTTGATGTTTTTCAAAAGGGAAAAATTGTTTTGAATTCATACAATCTGAAAGATAAAAAAGTTATCAAGGTTATTGGAATAGGTACATGTGTATATTTATGGGTTAATATCACCAATATCCATTTATATAAAGAAGTACTATGTTGTCTTCATTGATGAATATAATAATATGTCATGGATTACAGTGATAACTCATAAATATGAAGTATTTTCTTACATTACATGATATCAGAGATTGGTGGAGAAGATGTTTGGAAAAAAGAACTTGAAATTTTGAACCAAAAATGTAAGTTCACCAATATCCAAGTGTAGGTTTATCTTAAAAATAATGGGATAAGGCATTAAGATTTTACTATAAGAACCCCTCAATGAAATGGAGTTACTGAGAGGAGAAACCTAGTAATCAATAACAGGGCTCAGATGATGCCCACTGAGAAAGACCTACTAGAGATGTTTTGGAAAGAGATGTTACTTGACATAGATTTATATCATGAGTAAGGTCATGTTATGTTTGATTGGATAGAAAACCTCATATGAGATATGGCATGGGAAGTGTTAAACTTGGTTTATTTTATTTCCAGGTTAAGGGTTGTTTTCGAGTCCCACATCAGATTATTCTGACTTGTAATTATTTTCCTCTATCTATAAAAGAATGTATCCACCTCTCCTTGAGGTAGGTACTTAAACATTATAGATGGTATCAAAGTAGGGTTACTTCTAATAACCTTCCCCACCCACTTCTCTTCCGTGGCTTTCTCGATGCCCCATTGACCAGCCCTGCATGTGTGGCTATCCCGGCGCCCCATCGTTCTCCCTCACGACCGGCCCTCTATGGCTCTGCCTCCCTGGACGTGACGGCCATCCCTACACAAAATGGTCCCACCTCCCTACACACATTACCCTACTCGAATATCATAATCCCTCCCATTCATAAGTCTTATGTCGGTCCGACACGGCAGCCCTACGCCCCCTTTCATCGGCCCTCCCATCCAGCAGCCCTACGTCAGTCTGACAAGGCAACCTTGCACTCCATATCTAGCTCCTACACAACTCCCTTTCTCTTCCTCACTGAACTAATTTCCATTTTCCCCTATTCATCTTTCTTCTCCTATCCTTGTAAGGATCCTTTCAAGGATCTCTCTATCATTCTTCCAATGGCATAATCCTCCGTCCTTCCTTAGTTGATCACCTCCTCCACTCACCTTGCTAATGAGCACCTTGATTCAACTAACTTCTCTATCTATAGGAAGATGGTCCTTATGTATCTCGCTGGCATAGACCTCAACTCACACCTATATTCTCTTCCCCCACCACTATTAGATCCAAAGTACAGGGTCTGGAATCTTATCGACAGCAAAAAAAATTATTTGCTTGTCAGTTAAATGGACCGCTCTGTTAAAGATGGCATCCAGAAAACAAACATGGTTAAGGAACTATGGGACTCCTTAACCCTCATGTATTATAAAACCAATAATCTAGCTCTAGTTTCATACATTCTTCACCACCTATCCATTATCTGTCAGCACCACCGTCCGTTTTCAGTATATTTCATTGTGTGGAAATCCCTTCGTAATGAGTTACTTGAGCTATGGACCCTTCCTAAAACACCTAAGGTAGCATTGGACCAGTGAGACCAAATATGTATCTTCATCCTTCTTCATGGCCTTGATTCCAAATATGAAACAACTTCCACAGAGATGTTTGAAAGCCCCTCCTCTCTTGAGATTCCATTGGTTTATCATCGTTTTGGCAAAGTTCATCGGGTACTTACCCCACCTAATCACAATATAGATCCTACTACCCTCCTCGGTCATGGAAATGGGTGTTTTTAAGGTACTCATGGATGTGTTTGTGGTGAGGTCCATAATCTTCCTTTATGTCAACATTGTGAAAAGCTAGGCCTTCTCATCGATCAGTGATGGGTTATTTATGGATGCTAGTCTCAACCACCTCGACAAGTTCAAACTATTGTCATTGATGCTTCCCCATCAGCTTCTAATCTCTCACACACCCTAGACCTCTCCATGGATAAGCTTCAACTTATACATACTCTTCAGGTTTCTTCGCTACCTGGTTCTTCTTCAACTTCTATTACTCATACTGGTGGCCCCACTACTTGTGTCACTCATCACCCACCTACTTGGATGCTTGATTCAGGTGCTTCTGATCATCTCATTGGTGATGCAAGTATGATATCTACTTACCATGGATATACTGGCCCCACATCTATTATTGTTGTTGATGGATCTACTATCCCTATTTCTGGATTTGGCACCTGCTCCTTGAATTTCTGTATTCACCTTCCTTCTATAGCACATGTTCCTCAAAGTCCTTTTAATCTTCTATCCACCAGTAAGCTCACAAAGGACTTTGAATGTAATGCTATTTTTACACCATTTGATGTTGTGTTTTTTGATCATTCAATGAATTGGGAGCTTGGTAGTGATCGTCTTCATGATGGGGTGTACATGTTTGATAGTCTGACATCTGTAGCCTGCACGACACTCTCTTCTCATGCTTTAGATCTTCATTCTTGATTGGGACATCCACCTACCTCCACCCTTCATAATATTTATCCTCAGTTTAGTCTATATATTTATTTTCATTGTGAGTCATGTAAGTTTTCAAAACATCATCGCAAATATTATATTTCTCATTTGGTAACACGGGCCTCTAAACCCTTTGATTCAGTCCATTCAGATGTATGGGGTCCTTGAATGGTCCCGAGTCAGTTAGGGTGCCGATATTATGTATCCTTTATTGATTAATTCTCGCACATAACATGGATTTACCTTCTTCATGATCGTTATGGGGTGTTTACTAACTTTCGAAACTTTTAACATGAAATTCATACTCAATTCTCCACCTCTATTAAATGTCTCCACTCAGACAATGGATAGAAATATTTATCCACTTCCTTTCAGTAGTTTCTCGAGGATCATGACATACTTCATCATACATCATGCCCTAATACACCTTAGCAGAAAAGAGTGGTCGAGCGTAAACATCATCATATTCTAGATACTACTCATTCCATCTTATTTCACATGCAGATGCCTCTTCATTTTTGGGGTGATGCTATCATTACTACTACCTACCTTATAAATTGTCTTCCTTATTCTATCCTTCAGGGGTAGAATCCTTTTCAGGCTATGTTCTCCTCTCTCCCCCCTCACTTGCTTCCACTATATTTTTTTGGGTGTCTTTTTTATGTACGTGACACTCGTCCTAGCCTCTCAAAATTTTCTCCAAAATACCTTCGTTGCATCCTCTTGGGATATTCCCACGCGCGGTTAATGATGTTTTTCTCTAGACATGTGGTGTTATATAATCTCTGATGATGTCTCCTTTATTGAGAACTATCTATTATATCCACCCTCTTCCCATCCAAACACCAATATCGATGACTATATTCCTCTCATTATCCACCCAACACTACCTCATGTGTCTCAATCTACTAATCTCCGTTTTTGTACCGTCTACTCTTGTCAACCATCGAACATGTACCCCATCCAGACTGAGGACACCATCTTCCCAAATTCTTCTAACACTCCTGCTCTGAAAATAGACGATCTGCCAATTACATTACGTAAAGGTACTTGCTCTTGCCAGAATACTCCTTTTTTCACAAATTCATATAGAGACCTCTCTGGTCTGGAGACAATATATGTTCCTCACACGGTTGATGAAGCCAAATCTCACCCTGGGTGGCTTCAAGAAATGCGAGATGAATTGCAGGCTCTGGAAGACAATCACGCATGGGATCTGGTTCCCCTTCCGATAGGTAAATAGGTGGTCGGTAGAAAATGGATTTATATGATATGCCTAAATGAAGATGGAACTCTTCATCACCTTAAAGCCAGGCTTATGGAGAAAGGATTATCCTAGACATATGGTGTTGATTATTTTGATACATTCTCTCCGGTTCTGAAGATGAAATCTATTTGATTATCCATTTCTCTTACTACTGCTCATCATTGGCATGTTCATTAACTTGATGTCAAGAATAAATTTCTACATGGTTTTTTTGATGAAGAAGTTTACCTGTAACAACCTCCTAGTTTCCTTCTCCACCTCTCCTTGAGGTAGATACTTCACCATTCTACAAGAAGAAACCAACATTGAAACACTTTTGAATGTATGGAAGTAAATATTTTATTCTCAACAAGGAGAAAAGCCTCTAGAAATTTGAATCTTGAGGGGATGGAGGATTTTTTTCTTATCTATTCACCTATGAGAAAAGTGTATAAATGTTTCCATAAGAGACTTAGAAAATTGATGACGGAAAATATGCCACTATTGTAGAGAATGAGCATATTTTTCAACAAAATAGTGAAGAAATTTCAGAAGAAAGATTTGTCAAGTTAAGAAACTCAAGGGGAGTACAAGAGCCTGCTGATGATTCAAATGAAAGAACTGTTGATGAGGAATCCTAATCAAGTTCTTCAACATTAGTGAAGTTAATGTTCATATCTGAAATTGATGAAAAATATATTATTAGTGACAAGACAGCTCCAATGAAAACATGTAGGATAAAGTATCTATAACAAACAATTATTTTATCACAAGTTTAGCTTAAAGGTTTTCATAAGGTGGCTCATAATGAGAGTTGGACAGTGCCTATGAATGAGGAGTTTGATCAAGTTGAGAAAAAACAAATTTGGAAGAATGTTTCAAGGCTAGAAGATAATAATTTCATCAAAACCAAATAGATTTTCCAAAACAAGTTGAATACAGAAGGCATGGTTATTCAAAACAAACCCCAACTTGTGCGTAATGGATACTCCCAAAATGAAGGCATTAATGTGGATTTGACATTTTCTCCCATGGAAATATTAGAAATGATCTAATTATTCTTGTCCATAGTGGTGTTAAAGAATTTCAAGGTATTCCAAATATATGTTGAATGGTCAGATAAATTTCTCATACATGAAGATGAGAATAAAGTGTGTCGATTAAAGGAGGCACTTTATGGGTTGAAGTAAGAATTAAGAGCCTAGTATTTTATCCCTCGTCAATATATGAAAAGGTTTGGATTCTAATGTGTAGGATTTGATCATAATATCATTGTGAAAATGAATCATGATCAAAGGATGATAGTGATTATCTATGTGAATGCTATAATATTTGGATGCATAAATGAGACTCAATGCAGGGAATTTACTGAATTCATGAAGAGTGAATTTGAGTTGTCCATAATTGGTGAATTGAAATTTTTCCTTGGTTTTCTAGTTATACAAGGAAGGAATTTGACTTTCATATCACAATCTAAATATTCTAAGGAAGTTCTAAAAAGGTTTGGCATGGAAGAAAGCAAATCAGTGACAACACCAGTTGTTACCCGGATGAAGTTGTCAAAAGATGATGATGGAAATATGGTTTTTTTAACAAGAAAAACATTATTGATATCCTGTTTCCATGTGAGGAATGTCGCAAACATCATCAATAGGGAATCCACAAGTTGGATGCTCCATCCATACAAAAACAAAACCAAAATAGTTAAGACAAGTCCACAAATACATTAGAGGCAATACAATCTCTCTGAACACTCCAAACCAAAGAAGAGAAGTTAATGCAAGGGTCATTTTATAAAAGAGCTTCAAGATGAGAGATACTTTGATATATCAAGCGCATGATGGATTTCCAATTATTATACATAAGAACAAAGCAATAGGAGTTGTTGGAATTTTCAGATAAGGATTGGGTAGGTTCGAAGAATGATAAAAAGTCATCCTTAGGTGGTGCATCTTATCTTGGAGATTTTCGTATTTCTTGGTTGAGCAAGAAACAAGATTTAATATCATTGAGAACTGTAGAAGTTGAATATATTTCCTCTACTCAGGCTTGTACAAAATTTTATATATAAGAGAGCGTCTTGAAAACATAGGTACTGAACTGCATTCTCCAATTCCAATTTATTGTGATAACTCGAGTATAAAAAATATAAAAAAATAGTACATCATTTTGAATGAAGCACATTGAGATAAAGTATTGATTTATCAAGAAGAAAGGTTATTAAGAGATGGTGAAATTGAAATATGTGCCTACTCAAGATTAGGTTATGGGTATCATTAAAAAGGCACTATCCAAGGAAGATTTTGAGAATCATTGGTTGGATCTTGGGGTTCAACTATCTCCATCCACTTGATGGCTTTGGGAAGGGACCCCCACTCACTAGAAATCTCAGTGAGTGGTTATTGATTTCTTATAATGACCTTAAAGAAGTGTTCTTGGGGTTCGTTGATAATGGGGGAGAAATATATACACTTAAAGAGTGAGAAGTGTTTTCTCAAGAATTTAAGGGGGAGAAATACTTAGGAGTTTACTCTCAAAAGGGTTTCCCAAAAGGGGGAGACCACACATTCAAGAGAAGGTGCGGACTTAGGGGAGAGTACATAAATGTTTTATCATGGGGAGAAGGTACATGTGCAATGAAGTACGTAAGGAGCATAAGGTATGTGCAATTTTTCAATTGATAAACTTTTCATTTAACTCTTGTTACTCATGACAAGCATGTCTCATGTGGGTTCAGAGTGAATGATTTGTGATTCATTGAATACACTATCAAGTATATTCTAATATTTAGGAGGTGTCTGCCAAAGGTGTTTGAAGATGATAAAGGGCTATTTTTTAGGAAGTTATCAAAAAACTCAAAAGGGAGAGATTATTAGAAAAAATCCAAAAAAGTATTTTTGGGTGATGTTTATTAACAAAGGTGGCTAGAAATTTTTCAAAATACTCAAAATATCATTGTGAATTCATGATGTAAAGTTTCAAGGAGTTTGGAGGAAGTTAAAGAGGTTTTGACCAGAGAAAAAAATAAGTTACAACATTATGGATTGCGTAGTAATTTGTTTTTTGTAATGTTGGACATTAAGAGTTGTGAATTGCATCATGATTATTTAAGGAAAACTGTGATTATTTTGTGGATGAATTTTGATGTGTTTCAAGGAAATAATTGCATTATAACAAGTAATTATTACACTGTGATTTGTCACATATGGTTGAGATTAAAAGAATTGTGTATGGTTGGTCATTACGGTTTGAGGTTCACACTGAAACGTTAAATCATGATTTGTTGATGAAGAATTTTCTTTAAAAAGTAGTGTGGGGTTGTTCGTTGCAATCTGTAGTTCACGCCATAATTGAAGGTTATGGAATCTATGAAGAAAGGGAATTGTGTCGTGATGAATTGTGTCACAAGTGTAATGCAATTACCATATATATCTTAAAATAACATAGATTTTGAGATGAAGATATGGATTAGGTTGTAATCTTCAGAGGGATTAGAATTTGAAGGCATTACGCCATAATACAAATGATTATACTATAATGGAGTCTCGGTTAGTAGAGTTTGAAGAATTCAAAATCCATCAAACTCGGAGGCTTTGGGGTGAGATAAAGAGATGTGACTTAACCCTTTTTGAACGTCTTTGGCTATCTAATATGGGGGAAGGATGGGTATCATGATCTTGAAGACTATGAACAACTTGAAGAGATCCTAATCATTGATTGTATCTCATGAAGTGGAGAAAAGGATTGTGAAAATAGCTGGAACGTGGAACAAGAGAAAACTGAGAGGAATTCCAGATATTGTAAATCAAGATAGCGAGTTCACTTTGGATCTTATACAAGTAGGCGCTTAAGTGAATTTTGATACATCACCACATCATCAATATATGCTCATTGGATGTAGCTCGGTATGGATAAACTAAATAAAATTATTTGTGTCATGAGCTTTTATTGCTTTCATATTCGGTGAGAAAAATAAGCGTGTTCCAACAATGGAATAAGATCATTGAATGGGATATTTTAATTCGACATACTCTCCTTCAGCCCCCCCCCCCCCCCCCAACACGCCCATTATAAAAGGCTTTTGTATAAGTTGATTGCATGATAAATGAGCAAGTCACGTACGGTTACATGGAGTTCAAGAGTTGTGTGGTAAGCTATGCTAAAGACCCACAAATTGAGGGATATTATTTTGCCGAGTTGACAGGTTCCCCTTTTATGTTATCTGAGACTTTCATCACAGCAAATGAAGATCACCATACTGGTACAAGAGTTTTCACTTGAAATGTTGTAAACAAGTGGAATGCTAATAAAATTCAGGAGGCGTTGAAATCTACTCTCTTGTAATCACTTAAATGATAGTAGTGGTTTTGTGTGCCCTGGGTTAATCTAAACACATCAAACACAGTCTTCGCGTTATGGTCAACCAATATAAAAAATGTATGCTTACTATTCTCGTTTCATTTTTATACACATGGCTACCTATCACTAAGAGTAACATAGGTTAATTTAAAAAAGATGGTAATGTTATAAAAAGAAGATAAATTATATTGCTTGGAAAATTGATCACAGGGAAGTTGAAATAAATACGAGGATAAACAGATAAAATATCCCATCACTAAACCATTCTCTGCACCTCCAAGCAAATACTAGAACCGTGCATTAATTCTGAGGCACCACCATCACACTTCAAGCTTCCTTGGATACACCTCTGCGTAGTCTCTAATTCTTTGCTTGAGGTGCTGGGAAATGTGAAATAAACCGCAAAAAGAGTGAAATTAAATTTATAATAACAAAACCTAAAAAATTAGACGAACGATTAATAGAGAGGTCAAGTTCAGAAACAAAACCTTCACTTCTTCATGTAGCACAACAAATATTTTCGCCAGCCGTTTCTGTTTCTGCAACAACCCAAATCACCATGAGTCAAACATGAAAACGAGTTTTCTTTTTCCCCAAAACTCTCATTTTCATTTACATCTTCAGAAAACGAAAACAATGCAAATTACAATTGCAAGTGAATTGATTTAAATCGGTTGCATGATGAACAGTCCACCATATGCTACACATAGGTAGACATAAATCAAAATCCCATAAAGTATAAGAATAACAAACCGCTCCACATTGATGATAAGATTCTAACAACTGGCTCAAAAATTTATAATATCTCTGCGTGTCCCTGGTTTTTGCGGCTTCCATTTCCCTTCCCAATTTACTAAAGCCATTCCTGCAGCATATAATATAAACAATGACCTGTCTAATTCATTAAACTTGCATAAACAGGACGATGAGCGAGATGGGAGTGAAAATACCTATAATTCTCAAGGATCTTGTTCAAGGAAATGTAACTGTCATACTTCTCTTCGTACTCATGCACATATTCCAGGTACCTGATGGTGCCGGCAGCCAAAAACTAAAACCATGGCAATGGGACAACATGAAATAGCATTCAATAATTTTAAGTAAAACCATGGCAACTTACTGAGAATAATCTTTTATTGGTCCCCTGAGCTCAGGGTCATCCTTTTCATATTTAGAATAAGGACAGCTACTCTCATCTGAAGAAGACTCCTTCCTCCTCCCTCCATTGGTATAAATTTCCATGGAGCTCGAATCCTTTTGGCTACCATTCACCTCTGATTTTGTACTGATATTTTCTTTAGAAGGATAAGCCGGGCCGTGTCTAATTTCACTTTGCTGTTGCAGGCTCGCTGCTGCTTTCTTCGGAGTTTTTCTGTACTCCACAAGACCAACCTCTCGGCTCAATCCTGCTTCATTCTTTCTTGATCTGCTACCGTCATTTGTTAATTTATTTACCTGGGGTCCAGCTTCAGCATGACCAACTGATGTCGAGTCTTCTGCTCTACATTCAATGCCTAAATCAGGAGAGGACATTTTTATTAAATCTAGACATGCCTTTCCAACTGGTTTTCCTTTACTGGAACCTGAATTCAGGCTATCAGAAGGACCCAATCTATTCTCCAACTGTTTAGATGAAGCTTTTCGTTCGAATTTCTTCCCAGGCCCTGGTGTTCCCTCAGGCAAGGGTTCTCGAAGCTCCCCCAATTCCAGATCCGAAAGCTCTCTCTGAAGAATTCTACCCCTGTCCTTCGGAGACAATCCTATCTGTGAACTTGCGCCTTGCTTGGCCTCCGCAAGCTTTCTAGAAAATTCATGTTTTCTAACACCGACATCTTTGAAAATTGTGGGGGGCATTTTATCATTCCTGTAATCATCTTCAACCTGTGAGTCTCTATACACTTTACGGTTTTGTGTAGAGAAACCATCACCCAATCCCACATCACGCTTACTAGATGGCCGTATTCCAGAAACACCACTTTCATCCCTATCAGTTCTACTCATCATTTGGTCAGTGACATGTGATAAACCGTTACGAGAATCTAAGTGTTGGGCCTCCCTGGCCGGTTTGGGCTTCTTAGCAAGTACAGGGTTCCCATCAAAATGCTTCACATCAGAAGCCTTCCTGTGTTTACCTCTATGGGATCTATCCGTTCTGTCAGATTGGTCATGTTTCAGGTCTGCTCTGCTTGTACCTTCCATTTCAGCAGAGGAACCCCTCACATGAGCAAAATATTCTCCATGCCCATCCTGATACGGTGAAACGGCTTTGTTTCCTTGAACAGGTGTTTCACGTTTATTCTTAGAATCATGACCAGTCACAATAGCTATTTCAGGTCCATCGTGCTTTTCATCAGCTTCACTTTGTGGTGTCGTGCCACCTTCAGGGGTTCTCCGAGGACTAGACAATAAAGATGATCTTGGATCAGTAGCTTGCGGTTTAGGCTTGGATTCCTTATCATCATCGCTAGTCATGATGTCCACATCCTGATCAGAACCCTGCTTGCTGTTTGAAGCATCACTGTCACTGCCACTGCTGCCACCATCACTGCCAACAGGGCTTCTACTCTTACTCATGCTTCTACTATGGCTACCACTGTCACTGCCAGAATCACTGCTGTCACTCTCACTATCGCTGACACTTCCACTATCACTTGAGCTGCCTGTTTGGCCCTCGCTATTGTCTGAAACCTTCGTTTCACCAAACAAATCAGCTAGGTGGCGTTGGGTGTCAATTCCTTCTGTTGGAGTAGGTTCCTCTCCAAGCTCAGAGTTCAGCAGTGCAGGTTCCTCTAAATCATGAGTGGAGGGTTTCTCTGCAAAGCCTGTTTCTGAAGCAGCTCCATGGTTGTGATTGTCTTCAACAGGTGGTGTTTGCCGATCATTGTATTCCATGGGAAGAGATTGCTGATGGTTACTATCCACAGGTGATGTTTGCGGCTGATTGTCTTCGGGAGAACTTGATAAACCAAACACGAATTACAGCCATGCCACAAGGCAAAGGAAATTCCATGTGCAGGACTTTAAAAATGAAAAGAAAAACAACGTACTTTTAAAATATGACATCACTTAATTTGAATACTGACTACACCTTTGCTAAATGAACGGTGTTTGGTTAGTGATAGAAAGAAAGGTAGTTTAATATAATTAAATTAAAAAAGTAGATTATAATTAATAAAAATATATAATATATATTCTTATAATATTATACTAATAATAAATAAATAAAAGAAAATAAATATATTTATTTTCTTTCTTTCTCTAGATTTCCAGATGGTTCCTTCCATTTCTTCCCATAAATGGGAAGAAATAAATTCACACTAGGGAAAACTGGGATTTCAATAGAAATTCTGTTTCCAACCAAACGTGCAAAGGATAGTGAAAAGGACACTTTTTCTTTCCATTACACCTCCTAGCCCAAGCAACCAAACAGGCCTGGGATCTTGGGCTAAAGAGGTCAATATAACATGCATAGTGCTAGTGATAAGGCTCTGAGACCCAGTGGTTTCATTATCGCCATTCAGGGTTGGTTCCATGAAAGTGCTTTAGGAATGACATTATGGTGTGGCCAAGTGTGGACTTAATTTTCATCACCCTTTCATTCTCAAGAAAGACCACTCCACTAAGGTGGTGAGAGACTTCAGATGGCCTAATTAAAGCACCAATATATAATAATGCAAAAATAAAAGAAAAAATGCAGGTGGAAGCCTAAAAAAAAACAGCTGTAGTCTGTCAATGACACCATCCAGCGCCCAACTGATAATGGTGAAGGGCCATGATGTATTCTCAATATGCTCGGCATTTTTAAAGGGAGTACAGGGCCTATACCCAGTCTACCTAGAACACATTTGCAGCCACCATGAACCATCTGTTGCAGAGACGGCTTATGTCTATCCCATCTCCTTGATCTATTGACTGTTTTCAATTTCAAAGTTCTCTAATCATTCTTTTCCAAAAGGATACCCTTAACTTTCATTCAAGCTTGTTTGGGTAACATTCATAATTAATTCTCATCCTCAAGCAGATGGCGCGGATATAATACTTAAAAGGTCATAACTAAACCTTACGATTCAACTGGATTCACACTTCAGAAAATTCAGTTTTCAAATTATGATTAAACACCCATGTTTTCTTAAAAGGAAACTGTTATGTTTATACAAAACTCAAATCCATGGGTTTGAGGGGGGGGGGCATAGATTAATAAGGAATGAAGTGCAGAAGCATGCTTTCAGATCAATTACAATCCTACATAACAAAAAAAAACAAGAAAGTTGCAGAATTCTAAATAAAATTATGTCAATAAAATCAAAACAGAAAAGAGAGGACCACATCAAGCAAGGCATTTTTCATTGAATACCTTTCACTTCCAAGTGAAGGTTTCTTGAAGCTGCCCAAACCCACTCCTGGTTTTAGAATATACCTACCCGGAGCTTGAAAATTTGCAATCTGAAGATCAGCATTAGATGAAAAAATATATAAAACCAGTGTCAGATTCTAACAATCAATCACACCAAGGACTTCAAAGACATACTTTTTTAAGGATGGGTTCAATCTTCTTCACGGAATTTGGAATCATGTCTCCAAAAGCTTTCTCCAATGCCTACAAAAAAAACTTTAAATTAAAAAATGAAGAAAAAAACTAAGGCAAATGAAGAGAATATGGTGGCAGTGTCACTTGTCACTTGATAGCAATTTAAAGAATTTTCTATGAATGAATGACCCGGCCAGAGCTTAAATAAAGTGCCCGCAACATTTCAGTTTACAAGTAATAGGCTTATCATGATGTAGCCAAGAATGACAACCATACAATACTCAAGTTTGGATTTATAGAAAGATAATGTGATGATATTATCCATTTTATGGTCTGTTTGACAATACTTCAAAAATATATTTATGACATCTGTTACTCGTAGTAAGTGTTATGGGAAAAACAATTCCCCATTACCTATCAGAAAGGTCGCATTCGGTCACTTTTTAAAATGATTGTGTTTAAGTGTTCAAGTGCAAGTGCTTCATTAAAAATCCAACAAACACCACTTAATTTTTTAAAATCATTTATTATAAATGATAAATGCAATAAACACTTTTTCAAGGTTTCATTTGATGAAAGTTCATGAAAAGAGGCTATACCACTTATCATTTATGAAAGTTATTTTTGGAAAAAAGGCACTGTTGATTTCATTTCTGAAAAAACACTTCGGTTCCAACCAGCAATCTAAAAACACTTTTCCCGATGAACTTGTAGTCAGTGAAAAAGAGTTATAAATATTTTGATTTAACTGTCATTGAACAGAACCAAGGTATTGTCAACGGCCCATGGATTTCAAAGAATGATTAAATAATTTCAGAACAAACGATAATATGCATCTGGGGAGGGAGAAGGATGAATTCTTGAACTTAAAGTGAGACAAATTCAAACAATGACAGGCTGGGCTTTATAATTCTGGCATTGCTGACACCTGCTGCAGCATCAGCCAGTAATAATTGGGTTCCCTCACCCCTCCTTTACATTTTAACTAATAATTAAACAATAATTCCATTGATA
Organism: Viscum album; assembly: GCA_963277665.1. Classification (NCBI taxonomy): domain Eukaryota; kingdom Viridiplantae; phylum Streptophyta; class Magnoliopsida; order Santalales; family Viscaceae; genus Viscum; species Viscum album. The sequence continues at coordinate 306,017,848 of OY728158.1, forward strand.
AAAATATAAAATATGTGAATACCTTTAGGCTCATTCCTTTTTTATTCTCCATGAGCAGAGCAATTACCATACTTTGCAAATCAGCTGCCGGAGCACCTAGTTTCCCTTTATGTCTCAGTTTTTCTGGTATCACAGCACTAGGAGCCTTGTTGGGCATTTTTTTTTCCAAGTTCATAGCACTCCCCTTACTCAACTCTGGCAAAGAAGTTTCAGTGGCTGTGTGGCCCTTAACATTTTTGGCTCCAGCTGGAGATGCTGATGCACCAAATTGCTCAGGTGAAGAATGTGGAGGCAAATCCCTGCCTTTTGCAGCCATTACAACTGATGGTCCAGCTTTAAAAGCAGGTTTTGGAGGAGCTACAACTTCAAAAGGTGGCCACAATCATAAAATAAAAAAGGAAATCCAAAAACCCCGGCCACATTGAGATATCAAATAATAACTCTTTTAGTTATAACTAAAACATTAATGTAGTGCCTTCCAAAAAAAAACTCTAAATCCAGCAATCGCAATGATTTGAATCCAAAAACTTGGATCAACTACAGGAGTTGCATAAAGTTGGGTGTTACCAAGGCGACCAGTGGTGCATCTAAATAATAACAGTCAATTGGCAGAGAGAGAGCTGCTGGAATTTTTCTCCACGGAATAAATACTATTGAGAATGGAAAATAAGCGGATTTGATGAACTGCAAAATCTACCATACCTTGCATTGGTTCAGCCTTGCGCTTTTTATACGGAGGCTCTTTCTTTTGTCTGAAACCGGATTTCCATGAATTAGCTGCAAATAAACAAATGATATTAGGTATTTCACACAAATGATAGTGCAGTTCTACAACATCAAAAGATTAATGTAACCAGCCACGTCTTTGTCATTATACATCAGACATTCTTGTCACCAATAGAGTTTTTTATTATTTTTGTCCCTTCATGAGCCACCAATTGGAGATAAGTGTGAATCGAAGGAAAGAGGGTATTAAAAAAATATGTGGTTCCAAGATCTACCATCTGCATCAGCTATTGCCTTCATTTGATTCTTCATAGATGGGTTTGCAGGATCCAAGACGATGGCTCTGTAACAAGAGACATGCCTCATTATTTAATAATGGTACAAATACTGTATGGTCAACATGTTCCTAGACAAATTTTACATTAATTTTGGAAAAATACAATTACAAGATGATGCCAACACTGAGCGTGGAAAAAATCATTAAGTTGACATGCAATATAACACCATAATGCAAGAAGAATCTTATCCAGGTCTAATAGAACCTTTAAAAAATTAAGTCTTGCAGGAGCTTAAAGTAGGGAGATGATTTTCCAGATACCACAGTGGGACAATTAGCATATGAAGAACAGTCTGGAAAAAAACCTGATATATGCATAATGTTGGAGTCTGTATCCCACATCGGACTTGAGGTCCGGTGTGGTCTTTACCATTTGTTATAAAAGCACCCCAAGGGCTCCTTAGAGAGCTGACCTTGGGGGTTCCGGTCTCTCCTATTTTCTCCTACTACATGGTATCAGAGGAGGTTTTTTGAACCCCCAATCCCACCCTCCCTTTTTTTTTCCCCTTTAGGGTTTCTCGTCCGGGGGGCGGCGGCCTCAAGGCCCCGTAGGGTTACCGCCGCCGCCCCTCCGCCTCTGCCCTGCCCAGCTCCTCTCAGGCCCTCCCTCCCGGCGCTCCTCTGATCCCGGCAGGCCCTCCCTCCCGGCGCCCCTCCCCTGCGCCCCCGCCTTCCCTGCGCGCTCCCGCTGTCCGCTCTCGCTGTCCCTCCCGAGCGCGACCCTCCCGCTTCCAGCAGCCGGCCTCCAGCTCCGGCCGGCGACCCCTCTCCGGCCGGCGACCCCTCTCCGGCCGGCGACCCCTCTCCGGCGGCCTCTCCCGTCCCGCTCCCCTCCCGACGACCTCGCCTGCTGCTCTCCGGCGGCCAGATCCGGACAGCTCCGGCTACTCCGGCCAGATCCGGTGATTTTCGGCCAGATCCGGCCAGATCCGGCGATATCCGGACTGTTCCGGGCAGATCCGGACTGTTCCGGCCTCCACCCGTGCCGGCCACTCCACGCAGGGGGCCTCCTCCGGTTTCCAGCGCCGCCTCCCGGCCTCCTGCACCCTCACCAGCCTCCTCCTGCGGATCCCCGCCTCGCCGGCATCTCCCGGCACCTCCTGGCAGCCGCATCTCTCTCCGCCGGCACGTCCATTCGCTGGCGCAGTAGCTCGACATCCTCGGCTTTGGGCCCGTTGGCGCCGCCAGTCCCGCAACAATTCTGCGGAATCCCCGCCTCCCGTCGCCGGCCCCGCAAGTGCGGTTTTCCCGGTGCTAGTTTGGATTTCCCGGCGTTTCAACGACCGGCCCCACTAGTGCGGCATTCCTGGCGTTCCGTCAACCAGCCGATCTGAGTGGTTTCTTCTGCTGCGCCCGCAACCTCATCCATCCATCATCCTGAGGGGGAGCTTCGATCGTGAGGGGTCGCAGCAGCCTTTGCAGCGTTCTTTTTTATTTTATTTTTATTTTGTCATGTTTTGTAATCAAGCTGGGTATGTCCAGCTTGAGGGGGAGTGTTGGTCTCTGTTTTTCTTGCTTTCTTTTCATTATGTGTCCAAGCTAGGTACACCTAGCTTGAGGGGGAGTGTTGGAGTCTGTATCCCACATCGGACTTGAGGTCCGGTGTGGTCTTTACCATTTGTTATAAAAGCACCCCAAGGGCTCCTTAGAGAGCTGACCTTGGGGGTTCCGGTCTCTCCTATTTTCTCCTACTACACATAACAAGCAAATGGAAGCAATAATTGACTTGAGAAAATATTATTCATGAGTGAAAAAAAAACTTATCAAATACGACAATTGATTTGAAAAAATTCTTTCACGACAATGATTCATCATTAAACAAAATTCTTTAATGACCATTGGAGTAAAACTAACAAGTTTATGTAAGAGGAATTTCACCAGTATGCAAAAAAATGGACACAAATAACAAAATAAGGCAATCTGTAGCAGAACAATATATAAATATAATGTCACAAAAAAATGATGATGAATTCAAAACTAACTGGCGTGATTTCAGCTTCTTCTCAGCTTCTTCAGACCGCATTTTAACATGGTTCTGAGTTGACTCGTCTAAAATACGTTGGACATTCACCTTACGCTGGGCACACCCAGATTCAACAAGCAAACCATTTCCATCTTTCCCACTTTGACGTTCTTCATAAATATCGCAGAGATCAGGCGATTCATGTGACCATGTAAATCTAAAATTCTTACCACCCACTTCAATAGCCTGGTACAATGTGAAAAATCTTAAATCATGTAAGAAAATAAGCACACGTGGCATGACACAGATAGCCACAGGTGTCTGTCAAACCTTTAATATTCACAAGTCTAAAATAATGGGAGACAGTGATGCCACAAGCCCAGAAAAGCATTGGTGTTTGTGGACAATGTAAGTTTAGTTGAAAAATCATACAAACATCATTTATATAAATTTGAAATGATAAAAAGGGAGAAATGAAGACAAGAAATAAAGGAAATTTTCTTCACAAACCGCAGCTATTACAAGTAAACCCTCAGATCAATTGCTCTTTTTGCTAGAAATCTAGTTCCATGTTAATTGAACTATGTGTCCAGAAAGAAAGCAATTAAAAAGCTAGGTCAAGGACTTCCATCAGTCGATATATTAACCACAAGGGACTGCCTAGAATAGAAGAGTACTCAGTTCATTGGAATTGTCGTTTTTAGTAATTTCGATGGAGAAACTGATAAGTTCCAACATCATTGCCACATTACAAACTCTTTTATTCGGACAAGAAATGACAATTAAAAAGGTCAAGGGATTCCCATCAGTTGATGCATTAACTTTGATGGACTGCCTATAATTGAAGTGCACAGCCTATTGGAAATGTCATTTTCTGAAATCTCAATGGTGGAGAAACTGGAAATCTCCAACGTCTTTGACATATTGTAAGCTTTTTACTCTGAAAAGAAGCAACAACAGTTGATGACCAGGAACGTTAAACATGAAAACCCCATTTCAAATATAAAGGCTTCACTATGATTGCGCACTTGGTGAGTAAATATGAAAAAAATATCTGTCAAAAATAAATAAATTGTTTGCCTGAACAGCGGTGTTCAATAGGGTAGATCCAAGGAATTTATACATCTGACAAGACCAAGAAGGGCACTCCCCCCCCCCACCGGGTGTTACATGTGCTGCTAGGAAGCAGACTGCTTAGGTATGCCCAAATATTAAAAGGGAAGCTAGCATTTTTCAATAAACATGCTCAGTGATTAAAAGGTTGTTTCAAAGCATTCTGTTTTATCTATTGATGTCTTCCTTTTCTTGGTATAGAGGCCTTCTCTTCCCGACCCACTTCATACATTTCCGGCCTGGTGCGGTCTCTTTTGTTTATCAGTGAAAAGAAAAGCACTACATGTAAGACTACGCTTGAACAAACAATAAAATGACTTTACACATGTTTGAAATATGTACTAAAGTTCAAACCATGCCGTGGTGGTATAAACCACGTTGTGGTTTGTGCTGGCGTAAACCACAATGTAGTGAGGGGCACTACGCCGTGGTTTAGTGCATGGCAGTTTATGCGCAATGCTACAATGCATGATTTGGCCTTTTTCTCCCAATGCACGTCATCATGTTCAGTTGGATCATCATGTGATGGTGACTTGAGGAGTTTGAACATCCAAATCAATTGTTTAAACATTAAACAATTGATCACAATTATGAGTTGGAAGTTGCAAAGAGTTGTAACTTATGAAACTTCATGAAACGTTATCATTCAATAGGCCGAATGTTTGAGAAACGTTTTAGATCCTTGTATGCCTATATAAACAGGCTCATGATATGTGAATTGGATGTACGTGAGACTGTGATTCAATCATTGTAAAATTTCTTGAGCCAAAGCACACTGATGATCTAATTCTTCTTCAAGCCTTTAAACCAAAGGTTCTACATACCGTGGCTTGAAGGAAGTCCTTCCCAAGCGTTGGGAGAGACATACAGCCCGTGGATACCCCAAGATGAAGGAGTCTGTTGGTTGCTTCTCAAAGATCTCTATCAAACTCGTGTAGAAAAACTTCGACTAACCAATTCATCAGAGAAAAGATACACGTTCTTCATTAATATTTTATTCAATCCAAAACGTATGGATGGATCATTGGCAAAACATATTTTTGTTGATTGTTTCCACTGCGTTTGGACAAAGGTTGTCCCCTCCAAAACTCTTCAATGGTATCAGATCCATTTTCATATCCTTTGGATTAAAGTTTTAGATAGACGAAGAAACTAGTAAAACAAGTTTTTTCAAAACCACGATGTATTTTTTTAAAACAGTCGTGGTTATTGATGTTTTACATAACCACGATGTGTTTTTAGGAAAAAACAAGCATGGTTTTATAAAAGTTATAAGACCGAATCGTGGTTTGTGAAAAACAGGCATGGAAATAGTTTCCCAAAAACAGAGCATCGTAAAATGATAATATCACATCATCGTTATATCGAAAAACGGTCATGGCTAGTATCAAAATAAGATTTCCATACAAAAAACCTCGACATAGCTGAAAAAACCACACCATAGTTTTAAAAGTACGACTTTTGAAGGTTTTGCCTGAAGCAATTTGACCCAAAGAAAAACGAACATGGTTTCCCTTGGCAGGTGTTGTCATGTGGGAGAAACCATGTCGCGGTTTAAATAAAAAACGGGCGTGCTTTTTATATTTTAAAGAAAAAATGTTTTTCTTAAAATCCTCAAAAACCTTTGTTTGTACCAAAAACGTTTTGGTGGATGTGATCGAGATTTAAAGTGGAATTACATGGTTAATCAATTATAAAATAAGGTATAATATAAAATAGTTTATATTGATTTTTGAAATGTTCATAAATACAAATATGAAATGTTCATATTAAAGGATTTATTTTAGAAATTTATTCAAACCATGCCAAAATGAGTTTTGGTGAATTTGAAAAAAAGGATTAAATAAAAATGAAATATGTGATATTTTGTTTATGTAAAGTGCGTATATAAAGTATGAAATGTTAATATGACTATAAAAGTTTTCATAAAAATCATATATTTTGAAATGTGAAGTAGCGCATATTGAATACCATGTAAATAATAATATAAAAAGGCTCATTAAAATTAGGGATGGCAATTCATGTCATGTCATGTTGATCTGTTTAATATTTGTGTCGAGATGCCCAAGCTCAAACCCAAACCATTTATTAAACGGGTTATCTTGTCATGTAATCGTGTCACATCTTATTTATATGTGAAATCGGGTGTTTCGTTTTCAAATTAAATTTTTGGTTTTGGTTTTGGTTTGGCATGCAAAATTGTTTTCCAATTTTATTATTATGCAAATGCAAATTTCATTTGCAGTGCAGGCTTCTAGTTGGTTTCTGTGTGGGCTCTTCTGCTAGGGCCTTTGTTTGCTGGACTTGCGGGCTTTGGCATTCGATGTTGAGTTGGGTCGTCGCTCCGTTGCTTGATCCTGGTGCTCCCTCACAGGTTGATCCCTGACCGTTGATTGAGGCTGATCCGACGATGTGCTTCCTGGTTTTGCTTCTTCGGTCTCAGTATTCAGGCATGATCTCTGTGCTCTGCCTTGCCCCTATCAGAAGTTGCCGCGCGGCCTGTGTTTGTTCGAATCAATTACAACAGCCTGTCGTGCCAGTCGCCTCACTCGCCCTGCACCGTACGCGTGCCCGCCTTGGCTACCATGCGTGACGCCTCGCCTGCTCTGTCTGCCACTTCATTATTGTAGTAGTCTCGCTTCCTCTCTCGAGGTGTCGTCTTCTTTTCGTGAGGCGAGCGGCACTTCGGTATTTTTCATTCCAGTGAAAAGAGAACTAAAGAGGGGGGCTTCGGCTCCCGTTTACGGCTTCTATGCGCCCCTGATCCAGTGACGATCTCTGGTGGGGAGCTTGATTCTTGAGAGCTTTGTCTGGACCATGACATCTTCCAAAAAGTACATCCTTGGCATTGCCACCTCTTCTTCAACAAGTTCTCTGGGTTCTTGGTGTAGGCTCGGTGTTGTAAGCCTAACTGCTTTCCTTTTCTTCAATGTTGCACTTTATTTCTCCGCTTCCTCGGTCGATGTGGGGTTTGCGTGCATGAGTTCGTCCTGTTTGAGGGTGTATGTTACCATCCTCAGTCTCACGTTCACCGTGAGACCCTGGAGTGATAAGGGCCTCATGCACAGATAGTTTTTGTGGCCCATGTGTGTTTCTCTCTGTTATCTCTTCTATGTTTGTATGTTTGTTCTTTTGTTTTGCATAATAATAAATCACGATGGTGGTGTTCTGGTTGTACATGTAGGACAAATGAGGTCTGAAGCACGTAGATACATTGTGTTCTTTACCTTTTTTCTTTTTGTTATATGTGTTTTTGCTTCCATCGTTTTACTTCTGGTTATTGTTTTTCTTCTTCTTCCTAAATTGCATTTTTTTTACTAGAGCTTTCTTTCGATCCTTTGGTCGAAGTCTGTCGTTCGGATAGGCCTCCACCCCTCACAAGTGGGGTCAAAGGGTTTCTATCAAGTTAGCAATATCTTCGGTTAAATTATAAGTAGAGAAGTTTGATGGTGAAAACGAATTTAATCTGTGGAGAGTTAAAATGAGGGTGTTGCTTGTCCACAATGGACTCATAAATGCTCTCTTAGGTCCCAAGAAACCCGTAATGGTTGTGTCTGCCGAAGGACGGTCTTCCACCACCTATGTTGATGTCGACCCTAACATTCTCGAAAAAGCTCATTGTATGCACCTTTTAACCTTAGGAGATAGAGTCCTATAGGAAGTCATTCATGAAACCACTGCTAAGGTCATATGGCTTAAACATCTATATATGTATAAGTCCCTTCTTGGTCGTCTGTATAAGAAGATGTGACTTTATACCTTTAAGATGACCCATGGTTCTTCTGTTCGCGCTCTTCTTGATGATTTTAATAATGTTCTTCTTGACTTAGCTAATATAGATGTGAGTATTAAAGATGAGGATCCATCCATAATTTTGTTGACTTCTCTTAATGATTCCTTTAACATTTTAAAGGATTCCATGATGTACAGTAAAGAGTTTATTACTTTAGAAGAGGTGAAGGCAATTGTGTTGTCCTGTGATCTTCAAACATATGGTTTGAAGGAAGAGCTTAGGTGAGGTGAAGAATGAACCCCAATTAATGACCGTTAGGTCGGTTTCAAAACGACATTAAAGAACAAAAAGATAAAAACCGATTTAAGAATTTTCGAGGTTTTGAGTGTTGTAAAACCGGCCATATTAAAAGATATTGCCTTAATTTAAAAACTAAGGATATTATGGCCCAGTCTGATATGGTATACTCCGGTTTCAACACTGCGGATGTTCATTGATTTCTGTTTAACAGCCCTTAGTTAGAGTTAGGCGTAGACTCTAGGTAGTCTCTCTTCTACGATCCTACGACAGAATTAGTCTCCTATCAGCTTCTCGGTTTTGGTTATTGTGTGTTTCCACTGCCCTTTACTATTGCATTGTTTGAACTTGATGAGTCTTCATGTTCAATGTTTTTTTACCCCGAGAAGGCTGCTTTTAGTTGTGCAGGGGTTCGAGTATTCTTTTCAGCTACATTGGCTTCGGTGGAAACTTGGGTAATATGGGTAAACTTTGGTTTTAATGTTGTTGCTTAGTCTGATTTAATTTGTGAACATGATTGAATAGTATGATAGCAGTAGAAAGGTGGTACGGGCATCACATGTGCCATTTTGGCACATGCTAAGTGGCATTGTATAGACTTACGTGTTTTTGTTTATAGAAATCTACTTGAACCAACCAATAGGTTAGGCCTTGCAAGCACGTCATAAATTGTTCGTTTTCATTTTATTTGAAAAGGTGGAGATTTGTGAAATCGGGTGTTTTGTTTTCAAATTAAATGTTTGGTATTGGTTTGATTTGGAATGCAAAATTGTTTTTCAGTTTTATTATTATGCAAATTTCATTTGTTGTGTGGGCTTCGGTTTGGTTTCTCTTTTGTTTCGGCCTTCGTATGCAAGACTTGCGGGCTTTGATGTTCGGTGTTGAGTTGGGCTGATGCTCCATGGCTTGATCCCAATGCTCCCTCGCGGGTTGATCCCCGGTCGTTGATTGAGGTTGATCCTCCAACCGCTGAGGCGCGCTTTGTGCTTCCTGGTTGTGCTTCTTCGGTCTCAGTATCTGGGCACAATCTTTGTGCTCTGCCTCGCCCCTATCAGAAGCTGTCGCGTGGCCTATGTTTGTTCGAAATCAGTTGCGCCAGCCGCTCATGCTAGCCGCCTCACTAGCCCTGCACCATATGCGTGTCCCACCTCGGTTTCCACGCCAGACACCTCGCCTGCTCCGCCTGCATCTTCATTATTGTTGCGCAGCTTCCTCTCTCGAGGCGTCACCTTTTCATGAGGCGAGCATCTCTTCAAAAAAAATTGTTCCAGAGAGGAGAGCTTGAGAGTGGGGGGGGGGGCACAGGTTCCCGTCTACGACTTTTGCACGCCCTTGCTCCAGTGACGATCACCGATGGAGATCTTGGTTTTTGCGAGCTTAGTCTGGACCACGACATCTTCTAGAAAGTACAGCCTTGGCAGCGCCACTTCTTCTTCGACAAGTTCTCCATGTTCTTGTTGTAGGGTTTGTGTGCATGAGTCGGTCCTGCTTGTGGGGTGTATGTTACCATCCTCGGTCTCGGGTTCATCGCGACTTCCTGGAGTGGCAAGGGCCTCATGCACTGACAATTGTTGTGGTCTGTGTGCATTTCTCTCTGTTATCTCCTCTATGCAATGGTCTAGACCTTTTTGGTCTTTCCTTTGTGGTTTTTCGAAGCTTGGGGGCTTTGCGAGAGGAAGCTTGGAGGTGTTTTGGGGGCTCGAGTTGAGCTTTGGGCCATTTCGGGGATCGCCACGCTGTGGGAGTGGGTGTGGTGGTGACCGTTTTGGAGCTAAGGTCGCAGGCCAGCTGTTCTGGCTGATCGCGGTCAACCCTTGGACGTTTTGAGTTGGTCGTGTTGCGGTTGGTGCCCCATGGCCAGTGAAACGACTTGCAGGCCATTTTGGTGGTCGTGTTGGCTGAGAGTTCTCCCTGTGCAAAACGGGCAGTTTGGAAAGGCTCAGCATGGGCATGGTGTCGAACGTGGCACTTTGGGGGCACACCTGTGTAACATGGGGAGCTAGAGCTCGCCACATCGTGGCCTTTGGCGTGATGAGATGGAAACGGTGAAGGATTTTTCCCCATGTCGTGGCGTTTGGTCATGATGGGGGTCAAGGCGATTTTAAAGCAATTTTCAAAACATGCAGAAAGGGGGGGAAACGTCCGCAAGAGATTCGGATCTCCTTTGACCGAGGGAGACCACGACTTGGAGGGTTGTTTCCACATCTTGGTGAGGCCATTCAAGATTCCTCTATAAATAGAGGGTTCGGCCTCCCTTATTCAGATTTCCCTTCTTCTCCGAGCTTCGGCGACTCCAGACCCAGTTAGCACCCTTTGATTGTCTCTCTTGAGGGCTCTAACCTTTTGGATTGTGGAGAATCAAGTGCCCTTGATTCGAGGAACCTTATTCTCTCCTTTTTCTCACTTTTGTTCTTCCCACTTGTCCAAATGTTCGTTGTGGTGAAACCCTTTGTTTTGAGCTGAGTTCTGAGCATGGATTGGCAATGGAATGTTGTGGTTAGGTTTCGGCAGGTTTCCCTTTGTGTTGGGTGGAGTTTGATCCCTCGATTCCTCTATTGCAAGCAATGATCCTCTTGAATGCTTTGAGATCGAGGTACGGGATCTGAGTTCTCTCTTTTCATATGCATTTGTGAATTGATAATGCTTTTGCTTTGGGTGGATGGTAAGAAACAACATAACAAAGATAATAAACTAGACTTATGCAATTGAATGGGAATTGTGGGAATCACGTGTTATTGATTTCTGTCATATTGCTATTGTCGATCCATGGTGAGAACTTGGAATTTGTTATCTATGGCATGTCTTTCGTGTTGTGAACTTAGGCCCTGACGTGATGGCTTGTTTGAGAATACCCTTAATATGTTTAAGCACTACAGTCGGTAAATTAAAAGAATGTTGTGTGGCTTTGTGGTCTCGGTTGTGTGCGGTTTGGTGGTCTCAGTTGTGTTCAGTAGTGATTTGATAGCGATGGAGTATGACAGCATGGTAATAACCGGTAAAAGTTATATGGGTTGGAAATCGATTGAATACGGCTGATAACGAAATGAATTATGAACTGGTAAATAGTAAAGTTAGTGTGAGAATGGTTTGTGATTAAATATGGAACCTAACGATTAAATGAAATGGCTTAATACTTGTATTGAATTAGTGGCAGCGCTTGGTGGCGTAATGGCGGTGATTGTGGGACGATGGTGGTTTTGTTGAGAGATCCCTATACTGGGTTCGTGTATTATATATTATGCTTATATTTTCTTTTAAGTTTTCTTTATGCACCCCATCTGAGTCGCATAACCCTACTGACACTCAAATGTTATAGGGAGGGTGTTTTCCCCAACATCCCAGATGACGAGGAAACGGATGACTGACTACCCTCTCTTCCTCGCTCTCCCTTCAGCAACAACTTCTGGCGATGCAGATGGTGGACGAGATGATATGTAGCGGGAGTCATGCATGGTAGGAGGGCATGAGGTTGATGTCTTTCATGTTCATGATACCCTACTTCCTTGGTTATGAGATATGTAGTTGGGGCTGCGAGACGTGATATGCGATTGGGGCCGCGAGACGTGATATACGGTTGGGGTCGTAATTGGTGAACGTGTCACATGGGACGATTGACGTTGAATGAGAGCAGCAAACCAATGGGAAAGTAGATGTGGGGCGCCTTGAAATATCTCTCTTGATATTACGTTACTATATATAGACGCGATATTTGGTGAGTGAACTTGGTGAAGCTGGGGGACTAGTTGACCTACTAAGTGCTTGTTACTTTTAATGTTTGTTCACTGGGGCATTAGTACCACGAAAGACCTTGAGTATGATCCTACTCAGCATACCTATTATGTTCAACCAATATATATATATATATATAACTATTTTACAGGTTTCCATAAGGATTTTGGTGATCGACCTGGACAGTAATAGCTCGGCAGATTGGATTTGTCGTGGTGTCGCTGCCATAGGACTGTTTTGGTATTTTACTTTGGAGACTTTTGTATTTGATTTATATTGCATGCATTGTGGGATATTGGTTATTTTTCATGTGTCATGTCGATGGTCAATTAGTGGTGGGGTTTTTTTCCCTGGGTTTTATTGAGGGCAATGTCTCCCATCATGTGTGTTTATACCCTTGGTGTTAGACGCCAACCCGGGACCTATTGAAGGCAGGCCTCGGGGGTCACCTTCATCTTCACTACCGGCCCAGGAGGGGTTTCAGTGAGAGAGGGTCATGACAGGGTGGTATCAAAGCAAGTTTAGAGTTATGATGGTGAATGGAGTTGGCACTAGTGAGGACTGCATGGGTTAGTAGGGCAACAGTACACATCGAACTGAATATGTGGTGAAAGCGGGGAGACCGGCTAGGACGCAAGATTTTAGGGCCCCTTGTGATTCGATGCAAGGACGTTGATCTCTCTAAACATACCTAGCAAAGCAATGCTGCTTGCAGGGTAGGAACCTAGGAGAGGTACATGTTGCATGCTTGAATTCTGTTTTGAATAAGGCGATCTTGGAAAAAATAAGTGTTTTGAATTAAATGAATCTAAATAGACTCATTGCTACCGGACTTAGGAGTATCCTTTTCGTTGCAGAGATGTCGGTAGGTCGTCACCCGCATGTGGCTCAGGTTGGAGAGGTTCAGGAGGACGACCCAGCTGATTGTCGAAAGGTCGATCCTGAGGTAAAGGATAAGCAGTGGCAAAAGACGTTGTGTGCCTTTCAGCGGCAGAGCTTGGAAAAATATGATGGCGGAGTTTTAGCAAGAGGAACTGAAGATCATGTTTGGCCTGATTCGAGCCTGGGCCGAGTATCGGGTTTCCCTAGCAGTTAGTCAAGAACGTCAATAGTGGACGATACATCTCGGGGGGTGGAATGAGGCGTATGATTCCAAGATAGATTTCCAGAAAGAATTCTGGACGGTGTTTGTGTCGACGACGATGAAGGCGGCGAAGAGGCAGAAGCTGCTTTCTCTTCAGTAGAGGAGCATGAGTGTTCGGGAGCTGAGGATTCAGTTTAAGGATCTTTCACAGTTTGCCCCTGACGACTTTCCAGATAAGGAGTCCAAAGTGTGACGCTTGGAGGAGACGCTGCGTCCCGCCCTTTACTCTGCACTTGCCCCATTTACATTACCTATGTATTTAGGGGTGCAGAAGAAGGCTAGGGTGATGGAGAGGGTGCATGAGCGGGCTGGAGCACCCTCAGTTAGTTCCAGCAGGGTCCTCCAAGGAGCAAGTCGTCGGATGGAGGGTCGTAGATGTTGAGACAGTCGAGGTTCCGACCGGCAAGGAGACAACCCCAACAGTCAACTTCAAGTTTCTCCAGGGCCAGCAGTTCTCATGCATCTATCGGGAGATCTTCAGTCATGTGCTTTGGGTGCGGAGATCATGGACATTGGCAGTGGCAGTGGCCTCCAGCCCTGGGAACCGGCACGGCTTGGGTGGTCAAATTCCTTCTCAACTACAAGTGCAGCAGGGCCTGCCAGCATATGTCCAACAGCCTAGTCAATAGGCTTATGTTCTACTAGGAGCAGGTGGAGTTGGCAGAGGGTGTTGCAAAAACATCGAGAGCAACGAAGCAAAGAACGGATCACAGAAGAGTAAAAAAGAAAAAAAGAACAAGAACACAAAAATTTACGTGTTCCGGGCAATAATCCCTACGTCCACGGAGAGGCAGAATATTCACTATATGTCGAGAGCACAATTACAGAGTTTTTTCAGTAACCCTAGCCCGAAATGGGTTAAAAATGGAGATGACGATCCACTGTTCCACCAACTGTACAGAAAGTCTGCGTCACTACAGTGAAAAGCGGTCACCCAAGTCAAAAGTGTTACAGTGGCTGCCGGCTGAAAGTCCAAAACCAAGACGTGGTTGTAAAGGTCGTCAGTAGCGGGGAAGAGGATCTGGGAGGGGTTAGATGCATGCTATGGTTGTGCCGACGCTGGAAGGGCCAGAGGTCGTCAGAGATACAATCAGTTTATCGTTTACCCTTGTTTCTACTTTGTTTGATTCAAGAGTTCCGCACACTTCTGTTACACCCGCCCTAGTCCATGCATTGGGACTAGATGTTCAGAGGCTTCTGGTGCCCCTAGTGTTGACTACACCAGTTGGAGGTCATACCTGTTTGTTTGACGTGTTGGGGATGTAGACCGATGATGGGGCATCATCAGTCCTTTAGGGATTTCTTCTTGCTGCAGATACAATCATACAATGCCGTTATTGGCGTAAATTGGTTGTATAATGTGTGCGCGGTTGTCAATTGTTTTCGGAGGGTCGCGTTCTCTGATGTGGATGGTCAGCATGCAATTTTCGTTGGCGAATGAGGTCATCAGATGGACAACAGGCGTATGGAGCCCCTTTTTTCTTTGAAGGTTGAGTCATCGGTGATGTATGTGGGAGTTTAGACCTCTCTAAAGTTGTCGAAAAGTTTATGGATGTTTTTCCCAAGGAGGTCATGACACCGCCCCCTCAACGTGACATCGAGTTTGGAATAGAGTTACAACTAGGTGTTTCTCCGATTTCAATGGATCCTTATCGAATGGCACTCTCGGAGTTGCGGGGGTTGAGGATCCAGATAGATGACTTTATGCAAAAGGGTTCCATTCGGCCCAATGTGTCATCATGGCACTCTCGGAGTTGCGGGGGTTGAGGATCCAGATAGATGACTTGATGCAAAAGGGTTTCATTCGGCCCAATGTGTCGTCATGGGGCGCTTCAATGTTATTCGCCGAGAAGGCGGATGGTAGTTTGAGGTTGTATATAGACTACCGAAAGCTGAAGCAAGTGATAATTAAGAATCGTTATCCCCTCCCAAGGATTGATGATCTCTTTGACCAGTTGGGAGGGGCTAGCTGGTTTTCTAAAAGCGATCTGCGGTTTGGATATCAGTTGAGGGTAGGGGGTATCCCGAAAACTGTCTTCCAATGCAGGTACGGGCACTTCAAGTTTGTAGTCATGTCGTTCGGTGTCACGAATACACCGATAGTGTTCATGGGCTCATGAACTCCATATTCCGTAAGTCCCTGAGATCAGTTTATAGTCGTGTTCATCAACGGCATCTTTAGATAATGTCACACCCGCCGCTTTTTAAATTATTTATTTTATTAATTTTCTTATTATTATTGATTTTAATTTAGTTTTATTTATTTAGTTTTTTCTTTTTTCTTTTTTTTTTCTTTTTCTTTTTTTTTCTTTGTTTGTTAGGGTTCGGCTACCCCCCCCCCCCCTTCGCGTCGCGCCTTCCTCCCCTTTAACCGTTGGGCGCTCGCCGCCCTCCCCTTGGTCGGCCTCCGTTCGGCGAACCCCCCGGTGCGCCTCCTCCGATGAAGCTACCTCCGGCGCAGCATTTCCCCGGCGTGATCCCCCTTGCTGGATGCGTTTTCCAATCCCGACGAACCCCCATTGCTGCGCGGTCGAACTCCCCCCTTCCTCCAGCAACCGCGAAACCGCCGGCCTCCTCTCTGGCAGTCGTTTCCTCACTATCGTCCTCCTCTGGCGGCTCCTACTCCGGTAAGTTTTCCTTCCTCCTTGTAGGGTCTTGGTTTAGGGTTCCGTTTTTTTTAGGGTTAATTCTTGATAGTGTTGGTTCAGTTGTTTGATTTAGGGTTCAATTTGATCTTCGTGTGGTGTGTTTGTGGTGCGATTAGAGTTTCGCACCAATTTGTGAGAAATTCGGCATCAAAGGTTGGTGATTATGTGCATAACTTTTATTTGGATAAATATTTTGTTTGCTTAATTAATTTAATGTGTTCTTGATTTAATTTGTGTTGTGCGAAATTGGTTTTCAAATGAGTGTTATATGTGTTTGATTTTTAAGTTGCATATTTATATAAATGGGGTGCACTTTGGTGTAAAACCCTTTTTGCGTCTATTGTTAGTGTTTTATAATATATGCAATTGATTTATTAAATTGCTTTAAGGGCTGCGTATTGTGTTCTAGTATGGCGTTGGTGTGCGCTTAGTATAAAACAGGTTTTTTAGTGGGTTTTGTGGGTAAAGCCAAGTGTCACTTACTAAAAATTGTTTTATAAACTTTATTTATGGCTTATTAAATTATATCAAGGTACGAAAGTAGTTTTGAATAGATTTGATACGCAAGTTTTAAAATGGACTTTACATGGAAAAATTGGTGTAATCTTGATGCAAGCCCTTGTTGTGTTCTTTTGAAATGTTTTAATAATTGTGTCATTAATTTATTAAATTGAGTTTTGTTGTGCGTTTGGTTTTAAAGTAGCGTTTTTATATGAAATCGGGTGTGTTTTTTGAGTAAATTTTGTTGTGCTAATTTGAAGTGTTTTATAAATTGTTTAATTGGATTTATTAAATTATATGTGTAGTGCGTGGTCCATTCTATGTGGTTTTGAGTCATCGGGTCTAAGGCGACTCGCCTGCGTGTGCATAGATAAGTAAATATATACATGTAGGTTCCCTCGTTACGTGTATATTCATCCATGGCATTGAATGTACATGTATGGGGCTAGGTGTGCCTATGTGTATATATAAAAATGCATACGCAAGTGAGTGAAGACCGGTATGTGCGTATAAACATACCTGTAAGGATCCCCTTTGACATGTTCATGGGTCATGCGAATGTATGCATAGGGGTTAGGTGTCCTTATATGTATGCGAAGGCGCATATGCTTAGTGGGGGAGCAGCAGCTTTTAGTTAGAAAGCGCCAAGAGCCGAAGTGGACGGCTTGGTTCCACCTTGAGATAGGTTCCCTATGCCTTGATCTTTAATTAGAATTTCCATTTTTGCTTGGTGTTCTTTTAAAAGTATGTCCCTTACTTTAATATGAAATGCATATGCAATGTATATAAATATGTGTATATATAAATGGTTGTGGATCTTGAAAAGTAGCTTCCTAGATGTTTTGAACGTGAAACGGGTATTTTCAAAGACATGTGGCCTTTCAATCCATTTTATTATAAAAGTGTAATGGCATGTTTGATTTTCCAAATAAATTCCAAAGTGATTTCCAAAATGGGTTTCGGCGTGAACATGAGATTAAAGGGTGAATGTATTTTTGAATAGAATGATATTTTCATGTATGTTTGCTTGATAAAACTCACCACCACTTGAAATGAAGCACATGGGAAAACCTGGGTATCTAGGTGGACGGACTAAGACTAGTATGCTAGATGATACGAAAGTGATTTGTCTCGGTTTCGTCTAACAGGATTGACGCTACAACACTAACTAAACAAAATGATGATTGGAGACCACTAGGTTATGGGTGTGTTCCCTACTAGTGGCTCGTGTACGAGAACGTAGATCGTTGTGGTTCATATGCCACGTTTACACTGAGGTACGAGGATCCTAGATCCCCAACTAACACTAGCTGCTTAGGGATTTCACATGATGCTTGTGATATGATTTTCAATTCAGTTGTTTCATGTTTGTTCCCTCTTTTGTGAAAACCATATTTTTAATCTAAATTGGTCTCCTTTCATATTGAAATGTTAATGTATGCTTGGAACCTATTTTGAAAACGAAGTGGAAAAGAAATGCTTTTCTTGAAAAATGCAAGCCTGTTACCTGAATTTGAAAAGAATGAAAAACATTATTTTATTATGTCTTTTTTTCAAACTAGCACATTTTGGGTTTCTTTTTAAAGATAAGGGCATAGGGCGTTGTTGTACTCTGGCATTCCTATTGAGCATCTCGGTGCTCACGCCTACTTTATCTTTTCAGTTTCAGGGTCTAATTTTGGATCGCTCTTGCAGCGAGTGTGGTTTGTGTTCTGTGGTGACCCACGAGGTCACCTGAGGTATGTCTCGTTACTTAGCTTATTCCTTTTTTTTCTGTTGCCAGTTTGTTCAGTTCGCCTTCTTTTATTTATCTGTTTTGTTCAGTTTATGTTTATTTATCTGTCTTTTGTTATGGGTCAAATCGGTCCCAACAGGTTTATATTGATGTCTGGCACTAATTGCTAGCCCGTGGGGATCGAAAACGCCCCTCGGGCCTTACCGCGGACCGGGTCGGGCGCCGAGTCGGATGGCGACCCGACTTGGTTCATGACAGATACTCAAGATCAGAAGAGGAGCATGTCGAGTATCTCAGAGTTACCCTGTAGGTTCTTCTACACCACCAACTATATGGAAAGTTGTCCGAGTGAAAGTTTTGGATGCAGGAAGTGCATTTCCTTGGGCACGCGGTGTCCCAGTAGGGTGTGGATGTGAACTCGTCAAAGATAGAGGCAGTTGTTTCATGGGCAACAGCCAAGAACGTGGCATAGGTTCACAACTTTCTTGATCTTACAAGCTATAACCGCTGGTTTGTGTCCAATTTCCCTCGAATCACAGCCCCATTAACTACTTTGACCAGGTAGGACCAGGCTTTCATCTGGACCGATCAGTGTAGGGAATCTTTCAACTACCTTAAAGAGCACTTTGTAAGATCCCGGTTTTTGGAAAGGTATGTTTTCGTTATGTTTTGGTTGAATCCCTTGTTTCGGGGTTCAAGGGATGTTTCCTGAAAGTGTGAGAGGCCTTGGAGGTGTTCCGGAGGCTCGGGGCACGAAAGAAAAAAAATATGGGCAAGACAGGCCAGGGCGCACGGCCTGCGCACTGCCAGGCAAACCGTGCGGCCTGCCCAGGATAAACCGTGTGACCCTTCCTCCACCGGACAAAAGCATGCGCACGGTTTGCCAAACCGTGCGGCTAAATCGTGCGACCCCTCCTCCTCCGAACAGTGGCATGCGCACGGTTTGCCAAACCGTGCGGACAAATCGTGTGGCCACTTAAAGTTGGGAAAAATTACAAGTTTGCCACTCCGGGCTTTAAAACCCCACTCGGGATTTCCTCTCATTTCCTCCCTCTCCACCCTAGGCACGAACCAAATCGCCCAAAGGCTCCAAGAGACCGATCTCCATCGATTCTAAGGCGTTTTTGGTGCCGTAAGTTGCGAATCGAAGCTCCGGGTAAGGCTAATCTCATCCTTGCTTCTCTTTTTGGTTTAGGGTTTGTATTTTCTCTCCCTTTCGTTCCGAAGCTCTAAAACCCTAACTTTTGGGTGAGTTTTAGGTTGAAGCTCCAAAGGATGGTTGGATCGAGGTCTAAGGACTCGATTGAGAGTGCGTTCAACCGCAGTTTCGAGGTAGGTGGTCTACAAGTGATATCCCATAGTTATTTGGGTATTTGTGCATGTTTAGTTGTGTTCTTGATTTCCTTTGGTTATGTTTTGGATAACCTTAGCATGTTTGGTAATAATGGTGTTTAAAATGGAAAATGGGAACCCTCACGATCTCAGTGGGATGTGTTGGGATAGACTTGACCTAATTGGGGTCATCCATGGGATGTGCCGGCTTTTCCCGGATTTAGGGATTGATATTAAACAAGTGACCATGTTGTAATGAATTGTAGAGCCCTTGATAAATATGTTGGCATGATCGGTTGAACTTGGAATAGAAGTTAGGTGATGCACCTAGACTTGGCAATAACCTAAGGGTTAAAGTGGAATGGGTTAAATGATTGATTCATGGGAA
Source organism: Viscum album (assembly GCA_963277665.1). Taxonomy (NCBI): domain Eukaryota; kingdom Viridiplantae; phylum Streptophyta; class Magnoliopsida; order Santalales; family Viscaceae; genus Viscum; species Viscum album. The sequence continues at coordinate 306,037,494 of OY728158.1, forward strand.
TGATGAACGGGTTAAATGGGTTAATGTGTAAACTGATTAAAGACCATAATGGGATAGATTATGGGTTTAATGTTGAATGCTTAGTGAGATAGGCATAACACATGGGAATTGGGTGAATGGTTAAATGATGTGAAATGGTAATGTGTTAATGGGTTAAGGCATGATGTGGTTTCCCATATGGGTTGTGGTGAATAGTGTTTGCCGAAGGGCAATGGTTTGGATGGTTGATGGTTACTTATATATAAGCATGTGTACATGGCTTCGTAGAGTGGGGTATGACTTGAGGATCTACGCCCACGGGTCGAGTGAAGACTGAGGTTTTAAACTCCACCCTAAATGCACGGGTTAGGAAAGGGGACTGAGGGTCTATTCTCCTAACGGTTGCATCCACCCGGACTGAGGCTTCGATGTGAGGTTATGGTTGCTATGAGGGGTTAGTCCTAGTGAGATAGGATAACGATGTGTTTACCCTCTTGCATTTAATTGTTGGCCCCATGTAACATAATGTATGTGATTAACCCATGGAAATGTGATGAAATGGTAAATGGTGATAATGGGTGTGTAATGAATGGTAATGGAAGTGGCAATGGTTTGGCTCTAAACTGGTTAATGGTACCTTAAATAATTACTTGGCAATTATCATTCATATTCCTTTGCATGCACTATCTGTTTAGACTGAATATTTTGTAGACACCGTTGGTGGTGGCCTACTGAGTTGTACTCACACCCTGCTCGGGCCGCCGTTGGGTACCCGAGCAGACTTCATGTTTGCAGGTCAGGAGAAGGGCAAGGGTCCTTGCTAGATAGTTGAGTGGACATGGGTAGCACTTGGTGAAAGATCCGGACTTGGAGTCGGGACCATTTTGGGGATTTTGGTCGTTGTCTTTATTTTGGGGTTTTGTCCACTTTTGCACTTGTAGTATGACATGGCATATTTATTATTAGAAATGGATGTTATACATGTTCCGTGCTTATTGGTTATTGTTTCCGCTATTTGGTTTATTTTTGTTGTGGCTTACTCTGATAAAAAGGGGGTATAGTCTCCCCACTTGACTCCGTAGACCCTCGCTGCTGGTCAGCAGCCTTTGGCGTACGGGGAGGCGCGCTTAAGGTCATGTAACCACCCGGCTCGGAGCACCGGTTTAGTGGCTTCCGGGTCGGGGACGTTACAAAGTGGTATCAGAGGAGGTCTTTCTTCTCCTCTGAGGTCTTGTTATTTGGGATTGGTCGTCAAGGGTTAAGACGTGTCGGGCCTTGGTAACGAGCTCGTGCTTGGGAGTAGCTAACCCATGTACGAGGGAAAACCCAAGTCACCCTGGGTGGGAAATGTTGTTCTTGGTGGTGTGTTGTTACAGTTGATGATATTTCACCGTTGGGTGATGCACATGTGGTTTGATGTGACTGTTTTATGATATTTGGCTCATGGCCTTAACGGCACGAGGATTGGCATTCATGCATCGTTATAAGCACCTAGGAAGATAGGTGACATGCATTGTATTAGACACACGCACGGGGTGGGTGTGTGAGGCAGGAAAGTAGGGTGCATCATGCATTTCATGAAACCAAGAAATAATGAGAAGAATGAAATAAAACAAGTGGGTAAATGATGTTTAATGGAGTAATAGGGTTTGAAACAAGTTGGAAAATGTTGTTGGGTTAGCATATAAAAAGTGGGTTGTTGTAGCTGGTAAAGAGCTTTTGATAAAGTCGTGAAAGTTATGTGGTATGTGTGCTAAATCTCGTGCTTGGCATTGTAGAGAAATGCCACCACGACGTCGGTTACCAGTTGGGCAACGGGAGGGTGTTGCTGAGAACACTCCTCCAGTAGAGGAGCAAGAAAATGTGGCGATCAATGAAGGTAGAGAAGACCAGTTCCGAGAGAACTTGGCTCGCCTTATGCAAATGATGGATCAGGACCCAGAGCGGGTTGCACCGAGTATGTTTGAGCTGACCAGGGAGTTCCAACTGCAGCACCCTCCAACTTTCACCGGAGAGGGTGGGCCAGAGGCAGTGGAGTTCTGGTTAGAGTCTGTCCAGACGATACTGGATCATCTAGAGACCCCTGTCGAAAAGCGGGTGAAGCTGGCCACTTATATGTTGCGAGGCCAGGCGAGCCGTTGGTGGGACATTCAGGCTCAAATTGAGCAGGCTGAGGGAATGTCGTGGAAGGTTTTTCAGGAAAATTTTCTGGAGCATTTCTACCCAGAGACCTTGAGACAGGAACGGGCTGCAGAGTTTATGAGCCTGACTCAGGGATCGCTATCAGTGATGGACTATGTTAGTCGCTTCACTGATTTGAGACGCTTTGTCCCAATATTAGCAGGGGATGAGGCAGCAGTAGCAAGGCGTTTCCAGGATGCGCTGAGACATGAGATCAGGTCTCAAGTAAACATCTTCCGCTTGAAGAGGTTCGCAGAGATAGTAGATCAGGCACTGATCTCGAAAGGAAACCTGAAGGGAGCTTCGGGTAGTGGGCTTGTGGTGTCAGTGGGATAGACGAGCGGTGCAGCTATCGAAGGTCAAAAGCGACGCCATGAGAGCTCACAGCATGGTGGAAGTGTGCAAAGTGGTTGGAAGAGAGGGTCAGCCTCTCAGAGTGGAAATCAGGTGTTCTGCTATCAGTGCGGTAGGTCGGGGCATACACGTGGTCAGTGTCCTCGACCTCCGGTTGAGTGTCGTTCGTGCGGTCGGATGGGACATGTGCAGAAGTTCTGCAGGAGACCTCAGCAGGTGGGCGAGTATGATGGTGGAAGGTAGGTACCGGATACGGGAAGGGGACCAGTTGCCCCATATCAGGCAGGCAGTTGGAGCTCCACGGCTCGTGCTGGTAGGGGCGGTGGACGTGGAACTCCAGGGCAAGATCGCTCACGCCAACAGGGCAGTGCAGCGCAGGGCGTTCAGGCTGGAGCCCAGGGTAAAGGGGCAAGTCAGCTTCAAGCAGTTCAGTTTGCGCCCGGTGATGGCGAGGCTGTAACATCGACTGTTCGAGGTACGATCCTTGTAGCTTCTACTTTTGCTGGTGCGTTGTTTGACACAGGTGTCACACACTCTTTTATCTCTGCTCAACTTGTGGTAGCGCTGGGTTTACCTGTGGAGGGGGTGTGTGGGGTGATGTCAATTGACACTCCGTTGGGGGTGCGGGTTGAGGATATCAAGCAGTGCAAGGGATGTGCCTTGGAAGTTGGTGGGTATCGTTTTCTGTGGGACTTGTTCATTCTTGAGATGTCAGGGTTTGACCTAATCCTGGGAATGGATTGGTTGGTGTTGTATCGGGCGCACATGGACCGTTACCGTCGCAGAGTATCGTTCAGGTCGCTTGAGGGTGACGCTTATGTCCACCGTGGCGAATGGGATGTCCGAGCAGGGCGTGCGGGTCCGTTTTGTCAACAGATGAGTGGACTCACGGTTCGAGTGGCATGTCTCATGCTTGATGACAATGCAAGAGGGGAGCAGTCTGTTTTCCCTCCTGTGGTGGATCGGTTTCAGGACGTGTTTCCTGAGGATTTCTCGGGGTTACCCCCTGAGAGGGATATTGAGTTCACAATCGAGTTGCTGCCGGGAGCGGAGCCAGTTTCTATTCCGCCAAACCGAATGGCACCGGCAGAACTCCAGGAACTGAAGGTTCAGCTTGAGGAGTTGGAGCGTAAGGGGTTTATCCGTCCTAGTACGTCTCCTTGGGGATCTCCCGTTCTTTTTGCAAAGAAGGTCGATGGGTCGTTAAGGCTATGTGTTGACTATCAAAAGTTGAATCAGATGACGGTGAAAAATCGGTACCCTCTTCCTAGAATTGATGACATGTTTGATCAGTTGAGGGGTGCATCGGTGTTTTCTAAGATTGATCTGAGGTCGGGTTATCACCAGTTGAGGGTGAGGTCTTCCGACATACCGCGGACAGCTTTCCGGAGTCGGTACGGGTTGTTTGAGTTTGTGGTAATGCCTTTCGGCTTGACCAATGCACCGGCGGTGTTTATGGCTTTGATGAACCGGATCTTTCATCCCTATCTAGATCGGTTTGTGGTTGTCTTTGTTGACGATATTTTAGTGTACTCGAAAACTCACGACGATCATGTCCAGCATCTTGACATTGTCTTGGGTACGCTAAGAGAGCATCGGCTATACGCTAAGCTATCCAAGTGTCAATTCTGGATAGGTGAGGTACATTTTCTGGGTCACATCATCTCGGAGGCAGGTGTGTCAGTGGATCCAGAGAAAGTGCAGGCAGTTGTATATTGGGAGCAGCCCAAGAGTGTTTCTGATGTTCGGAGTTTTTTGGGTTTGGTCGGGTATTACCGAAGGTTCATTCAGGATTTCTCTCGCTTGGCAGCACCACTTTCGGGCTTGACCAAGAAGGGAATCAGGTTCGAATGGTGTGAGGCTTGTGAGAATGCCTTCCAAGAGTTGAAGAAGTGGGTGACAACCGCACCTATCTTGATCTTACCTGAGCCGGGTAAGAAGTACATCGTGTTTTGTGATGCGTCCGGAATTGGACTTGGGGCTGTGTTGATGCAAGATGAGCAGGTGGTGGCTTACGGGTCAAGGCAGTTGAGACCCCATGAGCGGAATTATCCCACTCATGACCTTGAGTTGGCTGCAGTAGTGTACGCCTTGAAGTGTTGGAGGCACCATCTGTTGGGAGAACGGTTTACCGTGTTTACCGACCATAAGAGTTTAAAGTACATCTTCTCACAGCGGGATCTGAATCTTCAACAGCGAAGATGGGTTGAATATCTCCAGTCTTTTGACTTTGAGTTGGTGTACACGCCGGGAAAGGGAAACAGTGTTGCTGATGCTCTAAGCAGGAAGGTTCAGAATCAGATGGTTCAGGAGTCCAGCACCGAGTGGAAGGTGATGGTTTTGTTTGCAGAAATGCACCTGGAGGTGCAGGAGGAGAGTGGTCAAGTCACTCTTGCTTCCTTAGCAATGGAGTCGACGCTTATAAGTCGAGTTAAGGAAGGTCATCTTGATGATCCTGAGTGTTTGATCATGAAGGAAAAGCTTAAAGGTGGGGAGCTACCTTCTGGCTGGGCCGTCGGTGTAGACGGTGTTGTTCGTGTTCGTGATCGTGTGGTTGTGCCAAAGTGTGTGCGGGAAGAGTTGATGCGTGAGTTCCATGCATCAAAGTGGGCAGTGCATCCTGGTTTGACCAAGATGTACCGTGATCTCAGAAGGCAGTTTTGGTGGCCTGGAATGAAGAAGGAAGTTGCGGGCTTTGTGGCACGGTGTCTTACCTGTCAGCAGGTGAAGACCGAGCATCAACGCCCAGGTGGTTTGTTGCATCCATTGCCCATTCCAGAATGGAAGTGGGATGATGTGACAATGGATTTTGTCGTGGGTCTTCCGAGGACGCCGCGGAAGAATGATGCAATATGGGTGGTTGTGGATCAGTTAACGAAAGTAACTCATTTCTTACCGATTCAGGAGACCCATACAGTCGACCAGTTGGGTGAGCTGTATGTTCGGGAAATAGTGTGGTTGCATGCTGTGTCGCGGACCATAGTTTCGGACCGAGATCCGCGTTTCACATCGCGTTTCTGGCAAGGGTTGCAGAAGGCGCTTGATACGCAAGTGTTTTTTAGTACGGCTTTCCACCTGCAGACGGACGGGCAGTCGGAGCATACGATCCAAGTGTTGGAAGACATGTTAAGAGCTTGTGTCTTGGACTTTGGTGGTTCTTGGGAGAGACACATATCGTTGGTTGAGTTTGCCTACAACAACAGTTTTCAGGCTACGATTCAGATGGCACCGTTTGAGGCACTTTACGGGAGGCCATGTAGATCTCCGCTTTGTTGGCTAGAGGCCGGTGAATCCGAGTTGTTGGGACCAAGTCTCGTGCAGGAGACTTCAGAGAGAGTTAAGTTGATCAGGAAGCGAATGGCTACGGCTCAGAATAGGCAAAAGTCGTATGCAGATCGGAGGCGTAGACCTCTTGAGTTTGGGGTGGGTGATAAAGTGTTCCTTCCGGTGTCGCCAAGATTGGGTCACCGTCGGATACGAAAGCAGGGTAAGTGGGCGCCCAGGTATGTGGGACCTTTTGAGATTGTGGAGAGGATCGGACCAGTGGCCTACCGATTGGCTCTTCCACAGCGGTATGGTGAGATGCATGATGTGTTTCATGTGTCGCAGCTTCGACGGTATCACCCTGACCCATCTCACGTGGTTGATGTTGAGGATGTGGAGCTTGAGGCTGATGCGTCCTTTGAGGAGCATCCGGTTCGTGTGGTGGATCGTAGTGAAAAGGTCTTGCGAGGCAAGGTTGTGCCATTAGTGCGAGTACTATGGCAGCATGGGAAAGTTCAGGAAGAAACTTGGGAGCGGGAATCGGATATGCGGGCTCAGTGGCCCGAACTCTTCTCTTCGGTGGATCAATGAGGCTTGGAAGCTCGGCTCGAGGACGAGCCGTTATAAGGTGGGGAGGTTGTAAGATCCCGGTTTTTGGAAAGGTATGTTTTCGTTATGTTTTGATTGAATCCCTTGTTTCGGGCTTCAAGGGATGTTTCCTGAAAGTGTGAGAGGCCTTGGGGGTGTTCCGGGGGCTCGGGGCACGGAAGAAAGGAAATCTGGGCAAGACAGGCCAGGGCGCACGGCCTACGCACGGCCAGGCAAACAGTGCGGCCTGCCCAGGATAAACTGTGCGACCCTTCCTCCTCCGGACAGAAGCATGCGCACGGTTTGCGCACGGTTTGGCAAACCGTGCGGACAAATCATGCGGCCACTTAAAGTTGGGAAAAATTACAAGTTTGCCACTCCGGGCTTTAAAACCCCACTCGGGATTTCCTCTCATTTCCTCCCTCTCCACCCTAGGCACGAACCAAATCGCCCAAAGGCTCCAAGAGACCGATCTCCTTCGATTCTAAGGCGTTTTTGGTGCTGTTGGTTGCGGATCGAACCTCCGGGTAAGGCTAATCTCATCCTTGCTTCTCTTTTTGGTTTAGGGTTTGTATCTTCTCTCCCTCTCGTTCCGAAGCTCTAAAACCCTAACTTTTGGGTGAGTTTTAGGTTGAAGCTCCAAAGGTTGGTTGGATCGAGGTCTAAGGACTTGATTGAGAGTGCGTTCAACCGCAGTTTCGAGGTAGGTGGTCTACAAGTGATATCCCATAGTTATTTGGGTATTTGTGCATGTTTAGTTGTGTTCTTGCTTTCCTTTGGTTATGTTTTGGATAACCTTGGCATGTTTGGTAATAATGGTGTTTAAAATGGAAAATGGGAACCCTCACGATCCCCGTGGGATGTGTTGGGATAGACTTGACCTAATTGGGGTCATCCATGGGATGTGCCGGCTTTTCCCGAATTTAGGGATTGATATTAAACAAGTGACCTTGTTGTAATGAATTGTAGAGCCCTTGATAAATATGTTGGCATGATCGGTTGAACTTGGAATAGAAGTTAGGTGATGCACCTAGGCTTGGCAATAACCTAAGGGTTAAAGTGGAATGGGTTAAATGATTGATTCATGGGAATGATGAACGGGTTAAATGGGTTAATGTGTAAACTGATTAAAGACCATAATGGGATAGATTATGAGTTTAATGTTGAATGCTTAGTGAGATAGGCATAACACATGGGAATTGGGTGAATGGTTAAATGATGTAAAATGGTAATGTGTTAATGGGTTAAGGCATGATGTGGTTTCCCATGTGGGTTGTGGCGAATAGTGTTTGTCGAAGGGCAATGGTTTGGATGGTTGATGGTTACATATATATAAGCATGTGCACATGGCTTCGTAGAGTGGGGTATGACTTGAGGATCTACGTCCACGGGTCGAGTGAAGACTGAGGTTCTAAACTCCACCCTAAATGCACGGGTTAAGAAAGGGGACTGAGGATCTATTCTCCTAACGGTTGCATCCACCCGGACTGAGGCTTCGAGGTGAGGTTATGGTTGCTATGAGGGGTTAGTCCCAGTGAGATAGGATAACGATGTGTTTACCCTCTTGCATTTAATTGTTGGCCCCATGTAACATAATGTATGTGATTAACCCATGGAAATGTGATGAAATGGTAAATGGTGATAATGGGTGTGTAATGAATGGTAATGGAAGTGGCAATGGTTTGGCTCTAAACTGGTTAATGGTACCTTAAATAATTACTTGGCAATTATCATTCATATTCCTTTGCATGCACTATCTGTTTAGACTGGATATTTTGTAGACACCGTTGGTGGTGGCCTACTGAGTTGTACTCACACCCTGCTCGGGCCGCCGTTGGGTACCCGAGCAGACTTCATGTTTGCAGGTCAGGAGAAGGGCAAGGGTCCTTGCTAGATAGTTGAGTGGACATGGGTAGCACTAGGTGGAGGATCCGGACTTGGAGTCGGGACCATTTTGGGGATTTTGGCCGTTGTCTTTATTTTGGGGTTTTGTCCACTTTTGCACTTATAGTATGACATGGCATATTTATTATTGGAAATTGATGTTATACATGTTCCGTGCTTATTGGTTATTGTTTCCGCTATTTGGTTTATTTCTGTTGTGGCTTACTCTGATAAAAAGGGGGTATAGTCTCCCCACTAGACTCCGTAGACCCCCGTTGCTGGTCGGCAGCCTTTGGCGTACGGGGAGGCGCGCTTAAGATCATGTAACCACCCGGCTCGAAGCACCGATTTAGTTGCTTCTGGGTCGGGGACGTTACACACTTGGTCAGTGCCCAAATTCTTTGGTTGCCTGAGGAGGGAGTGATGTTTGAGGTGTCTTACGATGCCTCACGTTTGGGCTTAGGATGTGTCTTGATGCAGACAATGATCTCTTATGGGACAAGGCATTTACGTCTCCACGTGCATAATTATGTCACCCGTGATCTGGAGTTGGCAGCAGCGGTGTTTGCCCCGAAGCTTTAGCGGCATTACCTCATTGGTGAGCCCTTTGTGATCTTCACGAATCATAAAAGCCTGAGGTATGTACTCTCAGCGTGACCTAAATACATGACAACAGAGGTGGATAGAGTTTCTCCAAAACTACGACTTCGAGATCGCCTGCACCACGGGAAAAGGAAATGTCGTGGTTGACGTGTTGAGCAGAATGTTGCGAAGAGATGTCGTTCAGGAGTCTAGAGATACATGGAGAGCGATGGGTGAGCTAGCAGCATTGCACCTCGATGCGAAGGAGGTTGATGGTAGGGGATGCTTGTTTCAAATGTCTATGAAACCCACCTTGTTGCGATGAGTGGAGGAGTCTCAGTGGGGAGACCCAAAGGTAGAGGCGATGCGGGACCGTGTTGTTCATAGTGAAGATCCAGAGGGGTGGTCAGAGGACGGCCAACATCGGTTGATGTTTCGAAGGAGGATGTTGGTCCCACTGGCAATGCGTGTGGGAGTTCATGAGTTTCACAATTTACCTTTGGCAGTACATCTTGATGTATCCAAGATGTATCATGGCTTGCGAAGTCAGTTTTGGTGACTCGGGATGAAACAGGCGATGACAGATTTCATGGCGCGATGTCTGGTTTGTCAGCAGATGGAAGTCGAGCATCGTGTTCTTGGGGGTTTGTTTCAGCCCTTCGACGTCCCCAAGTGGAAGTGGGGGGACATCTCGATGGATTGTCATCAGATTACCCCGAGCTCAATGAGAACATGATGTTATCTAGGTGATCGTGGATTGACTAGCAAAGCCGGCTCACTTTTTGCCGATCCAGAAGTCAAATACTGTAGATGTTCTGGCGAGACAGTACGTGGATGATTGGTGAGGCTTCATGGAGTTTTGAGGACCATCATTTCAGTCTAGGACACTCGGTTTACCTCACAAGTCTATAGAGGATTTCAACACGTTTTTGGCTCTCAGTTACACGCTTTCCACCCTCAAACGGACGGGCAGGCGGGGTGGACCATCCAGACGCTGGAAGATATGTTGCGGGCTTGCGTCTCAAATTTTGGCAGATCATGGGTGAGACACCGACCCTTGGTTGAGTTTGTTTATTGTAGAATGGGAAACCGCCTTACCTCAAGGTGAGGTGGAGACCTTCTTTTATAGATTGAGAAAGAGGAATACATACAGGAGTATTCCGATGTGGGACTCGGAAATACCCAAAATAATAAAAGAGGGTTTAACACTCCCCCTCAAGCTGGGCATGCCCAGCTTGGACCACGAGTCCCACAAAAAAAAGGAAGATGACACCAGACAAGGCCAGACACACTCCCTCTCAAGCTGGCTCACAGATACTGTGGATGCCCGGCTTGGAACTGAGCGAGGTCAGGCAAGCCCCTGGGAGACCTTTGGTGAAGATGTCAGCAATTTATATTAACAGTTATCACTCTTCCATTGGTATGACTCCCTTTAAGAAATTGTATGGGAGACTGTGTCAATCCCCGTTATGCTGGACTGAGGTTGGGGAGGCAGTATTCCTAGGCACTAATGTGGTGCATAGCACAACAGAGAAGATTCAGGTAGTCCATGAGAGGATAAAGGCGGCACAGGACCATTGGAAGGTTTATGTCGATCGGAGAAGGCCTCTGGAGTTCGAGGTTGAAGGCCATGTGTTCCAGAGGATTTCCCCTCATCACGAGCAACGAAGGTTTGGTCGAGGGAGTAAGCTCTCACCCCGGTTTGTTAGACCCTTCAAGGTGATGGAGCGTGTTGGCGATGTGGCTTCTCGGTTGGCGCTTCCCCCGCAGCTGGACAATGTTCATGATGTCCTCCACATGTTCCAGCTTCGCCAGTATTTTCACGATGATTCTCACATCATCGACTAGAGAGAGTTGAATATCGGGGACGACGCGGCATTTATGGAACGACCAATCAAGATTCAAGACCATCAGGAGAAGGTGTTGCGAGGGCATGTTATCCCCTTGGTTCGAATTTTATAGAGGCATTGAGGTATGGAGGGGAGTACTTAGAAGCAGGAGTCGCAGATGCACGCCCAGTACCCGAAGTTTTTTGTTCCCTAATGTTTTGACTATTTTGACGTTAAACTTTTTTTATGGTTGTTTGACTTCTTGCAATTATGTCTTGTGATCCTCTTGTTACGTTTTGAGGCATGGTTTCATCCATGTTTGAGAGGCATCTCCCCGAGGAGTGTTAATGGTTTAGTGTTTGTTTTCTTGATCTGGGTTTTGTTTTGATTTTCGAGGATGAAAAACGTTTAAAAATGTAATGGTCAGGACATTCCCGACCTCTCCTTTGTGGTTTCCCGAGGCTTGGGGGCTTTGTGAAGAAGCTTAGAGGTGTTTTGGAGGCTGGAGTTGAGCTTTTTGGGCCATTCTGGAGGTCACCACGCCATGGGAGTGGGTGTGGTGGTGACCGATTTGGAGTTGAGGTTGCGGGTTAGCCGTTTTGGCTGTTTGTGGTTTACCATTGGGCGTTTTGAGTTGGTCGTGTGATGGTTGGTGTGCCACGACCAATGAAACAGCTTGTCTGCCCATTTTAGTGGTCGTGTTGGTTAGGAGTTCGCCCTGTGTAAAATGGGCAGTTTGGAAAGGCCCAGCATGGGCATGGTGCTGAACGTGGCACTCTGGGAGCTCACATGTGTAACACAGGGAGCTGGAGCTCGCAACACCCTAGTCTTTGGCGTGGTGATAAGGAAATCGCAAAGGATTTTGAACCACGTCGTGGTGGTTGGTCGTGGTGGTTGGTCGTGGTGGCGGTCAAGGCGATTTTAAAGTAGTTTTTAAAACATGATTTGGATCTCCTTTGACCAAGGGAGACCGTGGCGTGGCGGGTTGTTTCCACGCTATGGCGAGGCCATTCGGGATTCCTCTATAAATTGAGGGCTCAACCTCCCTTATTTCGATTTCCCTTCTTCTCCGAGCTTTGGCTGACTCCAGACCCCCTCAGTGCCCTTTGATCGTCTATCCTGAGGGTTCTAACCTCTTGGATTGTGGAGAATCGAGTGCCCTTGATTCGAGGTACCCTCTTCTCTCTTTTTTCTCCCTTTCGTTCTTACCTCTCGTCCGGATGTTCATTGTGGTGAACTGCTCTGTTTTGGGCTGAGTTCTGAGCATGGATTGGCAACAGGATGTTGTGGGTAGGTTCCGACGGGTTTCCCTTTGAGTTGGGTGGGGTTTGATCTCTTGATTCCTCCGTCGCGAGCAATAACCCTCTTGAAAACTTTGAGATCGAGGTATGGAATCTTAGTTCACTCTTTTTATAGACATTTGTGAATTGATCATGTTTTTGCTTCCTTTGGGTGGATGGTAAGAATCAACATAACAAAGATAATAAACTGGACTTATGCAATTGAATGGGAATTGTGGGAATCGCATGTTGTTATTGATTTCTGTCATATTGCTATTGTTGATCCATGACAAGAACTTGAAATTGTTATAAATGGCATGTCTTTCTTGTTGTGAACTTATGCCTTGACGTGATGGCTTGTTTGAGAATACACTTAATATGATTAAGCACTAAAGTCCGTATATTAAAAGAATGTGTGGCTTGGTGGCCTCGGTTGTGTGCGGCTTGGTGGCCCTGGTTGCGTTTGGTAGTGGTCCAGTGGCGGTGGAGTATGACGACATGGTAATAACTGGTAAAAGTTATATGTGTTGGGAATTAATTGAATACGGCTGATAACAAAATGAATTATGAACCGATAAATAGTAAAGTTAGTGTGAGAATGGTTTCTCATTAGATACAGAACCTAAAAATTAAATGAAATGGCTTAATACTTGAACTTGGCTTGATTGGAAATCGATGTAAATGATGAATCTATTAGTGATGAACTAGGGAATCAGAATATGGAAAATGGGAATTGTGTCGTGGTTGTGTGTAGGATGCTTAAGGGATGATTGTATTTGTAGAGTGGCAAATTCTCCTTACCTCAATGTGAGGTGGGGACATTCTTCTATAGATGAGTAAAAAGGAATACATTGTGAAGTATTTTGATGTAGGACTCGGAAATACCCAATATAATAAAACTGGGTTTAACACTCCCCTCAAGCTGGACATGCCCAGCTTGGACCAAGAGTCCCACAAAATAAAGATGACAGCAAAACAAGACCACACACACTCCCCCTCAAGCTGGACTGCTGATGCTGTTGATACCCAGCTTGGTACTGAGAGAGTCCAGACGAGCTCCCGGGAGGCCTTTTGTGAAGATGTCGGCCAGCTGATCCGCCATCGGAATGTGGCCGAAACTAATATGGTTCTACTCAAGATGATGGTGAAGTGGCAGTCCACCTCGATATGCTTCATCCGTTCATAGAAGACGGGATTCGAAGCAATCTTCGTGGCCGCCTGATTGTCACACCAGATATGAGCAGATGTCTGCGGTGGGAAGCCAAACTCATGGAGATGATGAAGCCAGAGGATCTCAGTAGCTACAGTGGTCATGGAACGGTATTCAGCCTCCGCACTAGATCTGGAGACGACAGTTTGCTTCTTACTACGCCCAGAGATGAGGTTACCTATCAAGAAAACGGCATACCTAGAAGTAGACTTGCGGGTAGCAAGGCAACCAGCATAGTCAGCATCACAGAAGGCCTCAACATTCAGATGAGCGTGATGTGAGTACCGAAGACCACGGGCAGAGTCTTTCTTGATGTATTTGGCAATGCGGAGGACAGCATCCCACTGAGATTTTGTCAGATGCTCCATGAACTGGCTTACTTTGCCAACAGCGCAGGCAATGTCCGGTCATGTCATGGTGAGGTAATTAAGTTTGTCAACCAGACGACGGTAGCTCTCGGGATGAGCAAATGGCGTCGTGTCATCATAGAGAGAATGTTCCCCAGGCTCAAGAGCAGTGTCCACGACAGTTGCTTGACTCAAACTCGCATCCTGCAAGATATCCATGGCATATTGAGAAAGATGGTGTTCGTAGAACGGGAGACCTCAATGACAAGGAAGTATGTGAGAAGACCAAGATCTTTGGTGTGGTAGTGTTGGTGAAGGTGCCCCTTGAGTTGGGCGATTACAGTGGAGTCGCTCCCTGTGATGATGATATCATCAACATATACCACCAGCAGGATGCAGCCGTTGGACGTTGTACGGTAAAAGACTGTGTGATCCTTCATACTGTGAGAGAGTCCAAAGGCGGTGATGACGGTGCTGGAGCAGCCAAACCAAGCACGAGGAGACTGCTTGAAACCATATAGAGATCGACAAAGTCGGCAGACATGGGAGTCGGCTCCGGAGGCACGAAATCTGGGGGCTGCTACAGATAGACCTCTTCGTCAAGAAAGGCATGGAGAAAGGCATTCTTGACATCTAGTTGATGAAGCGGCCAGTGATGATGAGCAACCAGAGAGATGGATAAGCGGACTAAGGTCATCTTGACAACCGGAGAGAAGGTCTCAAAATAGTCGATGTCATAGGTCTGAGCAAAACCCTTCACCACAAGACGGGCTTCGAGGCGATGAAGAGTGTCATCGGCATTGAGACGGACCGTATAGATCCATTTGCAGTTGATCACCTGTTTTCCTTCTGGAAGGGGGACCAGATCCCAAGTGTGGTTGTCATCCAAAGCCTGTATGTGACGTCCTGACCCGAGAGCCACTGAACGGTGCCCCAAGCCGGTTGGCCACATGCCCTCAAGCGCGTTTCCCCGTACGCCAAAGGGTGCCGACTAGCAATGAGGGTCTGGTAAGTCAGTCTTGGGGAGATTATACCCTCTGTTATCAGAATAAAACACCAGCGGAAGCAAATAAAAATAACCAAGTACGGAAGCGTATAAATAACCAGAACAATACCATGACATGTGATAGTCAAAAACCAGAAAATACAATACTCAACTGAAAGGTAAAACATGTTATGACAATGCAAGTGCCAAGTGTCTACAATGCAACTCAAAGTAAAGACACAACGACTCCAAAACGGGTCCCGAACTACGTCTGGTTCCCTCTCTCATGCTTCAATCCCAGACAACAACTTATCCCAGGGTCTTGCCCTTATCCCGTCCTGCAACAACAAAGATTGCTCAGGTGCCGATCAGGCGGCCCGAATAGGGTGTGAGTACAACTCAGTAGGTCACCACCAACGGTGACTAAAATGAGTCCAGTCAAAAGATAGTGCATGCAGATTTATGAAGCAATAAATACAATGCATAATTTAAACAGTTATCACATTGTCATTTAATCTTTAATCATCACATTAGGCCAATTCAATTCATGTTTCTCATTTGAATCATCATTCATTATTATCATTCATTTGGTGTAGATCATCATACCTAGCACTCCAAATCTCAGTTGAAACATCAATCATTATTATCATTCATTGGGTGTAGGTCGTCATGCCTAGCACCCCAAATCTTGTTGAGTGTAGGTCGTCATGTCTAACACTTCTTTTCTCAATCGGTGTAGGACGCCATGCCTAACACTCCATAATCTCAAGCTTGGATAACTATTAGAGAGGAACGCCATGTCCAAGTCCCAACTTCTAATCGGTCTAGAACGTCATGCCTAGCACCACAAAATCTCAGTCATTTAATCATTCTTTAAGTCATAAGAATTTGCCACATTATTCATTTACTAATCCAACGACTACTTAAACATTTCAAAGTCCATTAGTTAATTTAACAATTAACTAAGCATATAACTCATTAATTAATTTATCAATTAATTAATCAATCAACACAATTCTCTTTCCATAATTAATTCTTCACAATTAATTATCCAAATCAAAACCCAACAAGTCATAATTAATTCTCACAATTAATTATCTTAGATCACATCATGGCACTAATTAATTCTCACAATTAATTATCTTACATAGCCAAACATAGTTCCGTAATTAATTCCCCCTAATTAATTATCTTATCACAATCAAATCAATATCTCAACCCATAATAAATCTCCAAAATATTCATTTGGGCATACCCCCCTTTGTTTGTTATGTGATTTAATTACCAAATAATCACCAAGGCAAACTCGATTCAATTTCACATTCCTAAATACTCCAATTTAGGAAATCAATCATCAAGTGAATCTAACATATCATAAACTCACATTCACTTATCATAAAACACGACTATGGGAGTTTGATTTAGACCACCTACCTCAGTTTATTGACGGAAGTTAGCCCAACGAAAATCCCCAAAATCCGAGTTGCACAACGTCGTTGATCAAGCTCCGGATCTAAATCCCTAAAACCAAAATTAAGATCAAAGACATCAAGATCTTGCAAATCTAGATTTAGATCTACAATCCTAGATCTAGATCTTAACTCATAGGTTTAGATCCAAGAAAAAGTTGGAGATCGTCCATGAAAAGACCTAGAAAAGATAAGAGAAAGAACAAGAGAAGCAACGAGATGAAATCCACATACCGGGAGAAGAGCGGATCTTCAATCCGGGCTTTCAGTCTCAAAGAACAGTGTTCGGATCGCCTTGGAATCTCTCTGAGAGGCTTTGGAAACACCTAGAATTCGTCAAGCCCGAGCCAAAGTCGAAAATATGGAAGTCTAGGGGGTTCGGGTGATTTTAAAAAGGATTTTCAGAATTAAAATCCCACACGCACGGTTTCCTAGGCAGAGGCGCACAGTTAGGGCAAACCGTGCGGACCTCTATGTCCAGTTTCGCACGCTTGGCACGGTTTGGTCGCACAGTTTGTCAAACCGTGCGCAAACCATACACAGCCCATTGTCCTTAAGTTTTCCTTAAAAGTTCACCCAAACGCACCACAAGCCACTACTCCAAGTTAAAGGTACTTAAAAGCTTCAAAAAGTGCCTAAAAACGCATCCGATGTGACTCCAAAAAAGATCGGGATCTTACAATCTCCCCACCTTATAACAGCTCGTCCTCGAGCTGCACTCCAGAACTTCTCTAAGATTCTGAGCCAAAAAGATTGAGTCATTGAGCCCTCATGTCTGCTTCTCGTTCCCAAGCTTCCTCTTGAACATTTCCATGTTGCCATAACATATGAACTAATGGCACAGTCTTTCCCCGTAACACTTTCTCACTGCAACCCAGCACACGTATCGGATGCTCCTCAAAGGACGCATCTGTCTCGAGGTCAACCTCTTCCACATCAATCACATGAGATGGATCGGGGTGATACCGTCGTAGTTGTGACACATGAAAAACACATGCAAAGCGTTGTATTTCTGTGGAAATGTTAATCAGTACGCCACTGGCCCGATTCTCTCCAAGACCTGAAACGGTCTCACAAACCTGGGCGCTAACTTGTCCTGCCTCCGTATCCTGTGGTGACCCCCAATCTAGGCGACACCCGAAGGAATACACGATCACCCTCTATAAACTCTAGGGGTTGTCTTCGTCTATCAGCATACGACTTCTGCCTACTATGAGTCGTAGCCATAAGTTTTCGAATCAACTATACCTGCTCTGATGTCTCCTGAACGAGACTCGATCTCAACAGCTCTGACTCACCCACCTCTAACCAACATAGCAATGATCTACAAGGTCCACCATAAAGTGCCTCATATGGTGTCATCTGTATAGTTGTCTGATAACTGTTGTTATAGGCGAATTTCATTAAAGCCAAGTGTTTTTCCCAAGAACCACCAAAGTCAAGCACACATGCTCGCAGCATATCCTCTAACACAAGTATGGTACGCTCCGACTGCCCATATGTTTGTGGGTGGAAGGTCGTACTTAACCAAACCTGTGTACCAAGCGCCTTCTGTAAACCCTGCCAGAAGCGTGAAGTAAAGTGCAAATCGCGATCTGAAACTATAGTCTATGGCACCCCATGCAAACGAACTATCTCTCTCACGTACAGTTCTCCCAACTGCTCTACTGTAAAGGTTTTCGTGATAGGCAAGAAGTGTGCTACCTTCGTTAGTCGATCCACAACGACCCAAATAGCATCATTCTTCCTAAGAGTCTTTGGAAGTCCTACCACAAAATCCATAGTCACGTCATCCCACTTCCATTTTGGAAGTAACGGCTGCAATAGGCCTTCAGGTCATTGATGCTCTACTTTCACCGGCTGACAGGTGAAACATCTTGTTACGAACCCTGCTATCTCCTTTTTCATTCCTGGCCACCAAAACTATTGTCGGAGGTCACGGTACATTTTTGTCACCTCAGGATGTATTGCCCACCTTGAAGCATGAAATTCTCACATGAGTTCCTCTCGCATACTTGTAGGCACAACAACCCGATTTTTTCACATAGATGATCTCATCCTCATCTATTTTCCGGTCTGAAGGTGTCTCCTCACCTTCAAGGCTTTCCCTTAAGGCTAAACACTCTGGATCCTCGTACTGTCTATCCATGATCTGTCTCAAGAGCGTAGACTCCACTGCTACAGAAACCAGAGTCATCCCCTCCTGACTCTCTTGAACTACTACATGCATTTCTGCCAGCAAAGTCATCGTCTTTCACTCTGCACTCAACTCATGTACCAACTGAGTCTGAGTTTTCCTACTCAAGGCATCAGCCACACTATTCCCCTTTCCGGGTGTATATGCCAGTTCGAAATCAAAGGACTACATATACTCTACCCATCTTCGCTGCCAAAGATTCAAGTCGGGTTGTGAAAAGATATACTTCGAGCTTTTGTGATCCATAAAAACCATAAACTTTTCACCCAAAAGATAGTGTCGCCAACACTTAAGTGCATCAATCACTGCTGCCAACTCAAGGTCATGCGTAAGTTAATTCCGTTCATGTGGCCTCAACTGCCGAGACCCATAAGCAACGACTTTATCCCCTTACATCAACACAACTCCGAGCCCGATCCCAGAAGCGTCACAGAACACCGTGTACTCCT
The DNA here is from genome assembly GCA_963277665.1 of Viscum album. Taxonomy (NCBI): domain Eukaryota; kingdom Viridiplantae; phylum Streptophyta; class Magnoliopsida; order Santalales; family Viscaceae; genus Viscum; species Viscum album. The sequence continues at coordinate 306,056,092 of OY728158.1, forward strand.
CACCCGACTCAGGTAATACCAAAATTGGTGTCGATGTCAAGCGCTTCTTCAACTCCTAAAAAGCATTCTCGCATTCTTCTGTCCAAACAAACTTTATCCCTTTCTTTGCCAAACTTTATCCATTTCTTTGTCAACTCCGGCTTCGCACGCTTGGCACGGTTTGGTCGCACGGTTTGTCAAACCGTGCGCAAACCGTGCACAGCCCACTGTCCTTCAGTTTTCCTTAAAAGTTCACCCAAACGCACCCCAAACCACTACTCCAAGTTAAAGGTACTTAAAAACATCAAAAAAGTACCTGAAGGCGCGCCCGAGATGACACTAGAAAAAAGTCGGGATCTTACTGTCTCCCCACCTCATAACAGCTTGTCCTCGAGCTGCACTCTCAAACTTCTCTAAGATTCTGAGCCAAAAAGATTGGGTCATCGGGCCCTCATGTCTGCTTCTCGTTCCCAAGTTTCCTCTTGAACACTTCCATGTGGCCATAACACATGAACTAACAGCACGGTCTTTCCCCGTAACACTTTCTCACTACGACCTAGTACACGTACCGGATGCTCCCCAAAGGACGCATATATCTCGAGGTAAACTTCCTCCACATCAATCACATGGGAAGGGTCCGAGTGATACCGCCGTAGTTGTGACACATAGAAAACATCATGCATTGCGCTAAATTTCTGCGGAAGTGTTAATCGGTACGCCACCGGCCCGATTCTCTCTAGCACCTCAAACGGTCCCACAAACCTGGGCGCTAACTTGTCATGCCTTTGTACCCTATGGTGGCCCAATCTAGGCGACACCCGAAAGAATACACGATCACCCTCTATAAACTCTAGGAGTCGTCTCCGTCTATTAACATACGACTTCTACTCTGAGCCGTAGCCATACGTTTCCGAATCAACTGCACCCGCTTTGATGTCTCCTAAACGAGACTCGGTCCCAACAGCTCTGACTCACCCGCCTCTAACCAACATAGCGGTGATCTACAAGGTCTGCCATAAAGTGTCTCGTATGGTGTCATCTGTATAGTTGTCTGATAACTGTTGTTATAGGCGAACTCTACTAAAGCCAAGTGCTTCTCCCAAGAACCATCAAAGTCAAGCACACATGCTCACAGCATATCCTCTAACACCTGTATGGTACGCTCCGACTGTCCATCTGTCTGTGGGTGGAAGGTCATACTTAATAGAATCTGTATACCAAGCGCCTTCTGTAAGCTCTGCCAGAAGCGTGAAGCAAAGCGCGAATGGCGATCTGAAACTATAGTCTGTGGCACCCCATGCAAATGAACTCTCTCTCTCACGTACAGTTCTCCCAACTGCTCTACTGTAAAGGTTTCTTTGATATGCAAGAAGTGTGCTACTTTCGTTAGTCTGTCCACAACGATCCAAATAGCAACATTCTTCCTAAGAGTCTTTGGAAGTCCTACCACGAAGTCCATAGTCACGTCATCTCACTTCCATTTCGAAATAGGTAACGGCTGCAATAGGCCTCCAGGTCGTTGATGCTTTGTTTTCACCTGCTATCTCCTTTTTCATCTTGTTACGAACCCTGTTATCTCCTTTTTCATGTTTGACCACCAAAACTGTCGTCGAAGATCACGGTACATTTTTGTCACTCCAGGATGTACCGCCCACCTTGAAGCATGAAATTCTCGCATGAGTTCCTCACACATACTCGTAGGCACAACAACCCTATTTTTCACATAGATGATCTCATCCTCATCTATTTTCCAGTCTGAAGGTGTCACCCCACCTTCAAGGTTTTCCCTCAAAGCTAAACACTCTGGATCCTCATACTGCCTGTCTCTGATCCGTCTCAACTCTGGATCCTCATACTGTCTGTCTCTAATCCGTCTCAAGAGTGTAGACTCCACTGCTACAGAAACCAAAGTCATTTTCTCCTGACTCTCCTGAACTACCGCATGCATTTCCGCCAGCAAAGTCATCATCTTCCACTCTGCACTCGACTCATGTACCAACTGAGTCTGAGTTTTTCTGCTCAAAGCATCAACCACACTATTCCCCTTTCCGGGTGTATATGCTAGTTCAAAATCAAAGGACTGCATATACTCCACCCATCTTCGCTGCCGAAGATTCAAGTCGCGCTGTGAAAAGATATACTTCAAGCTTTTGTGATCCGTAAAAACTGTAAACTTTTCACCTAACAGATAGTGTCGCCAACACTTAAGAGCATAAACCACTGCTACCAACTCGAGGTCATGCGTAGGGTAATTCCGTTCATGTGGCATCAACTACCGAGACCCACAAGCAATGACTACCCCCTTGCATCAACGTAGCTCCGAGTCCGACCCCAGAAGCGTCACAATACACCGTGTGCTTCTTCAAATCTTGGAAAGCATTCTCGCATGCTTCCTGCCCAAACAAACTTTACCCCTTCGTCAAACCAGTAAGCGGTGCAGCCAACCGGGAAAAGTCCTGGATGAATCTCCTGTAATAACCAGCTAATCCCAGAAAGCTTCGAATATCGAAAACATTCTTGGATTGCTCCCAAGAAATCATTGCCTGCACTTTTTCTGGGTCCACTGTCACACCTTCTTCCGAGATGGTGTGCCCCAAAAAGTGTACCCTGTCAATCCAAAACTGACATTTAGATAGCTTGGCATATAGTCGATGCTCTCTCAGTGTACCCAGGACGATGTCAAGATGTTGAGCATGATCGTCATGAGTCTTAGTGTACACTAAGATATCGTCCTCAAACACCACCACAAACTGATTTAAGTACAGATGAAAGATCATCTTCATCAAGGTCATAAACAAGGCTAGAGCATTAGTCAACCCAAACGGCATTACAACAAACTCATAAAGGTCATACCTGCTCCTGAAAGCAGTTCTTGGTATATCAGAAGTCCGAACTCTCACCTAATGATACCCTGATCTCAGATCGATTTTTGAGAACACACTTGCCCCCTTCAGCCGGTCAAACAGATCATTGATACGCGGAAGAGGATATCGGTTCTTCACAATCATTTTATTCAACTTCCGGTAATCAACACACAAGCGTAGACTCCCATCGGCCTTCTTTGCAAACAAAACTGGTGATCCCCAAGACGATGTACTTGGACGGATAAACCTTTTATTCTCTAACTCTTCCATCTTGACATCGTCCTGGGTACACTGAGAGAGCATCGACTATATGTCAAGCTATCTAAATGTCAATTTTGGATTGACAGGGTACACTTTTTGGGGCACACTAAGATATCGTCCACAAACACCACCACAAACTAATTTAAGTACAGATGAAAGATCATGTTAATCAAGGTCATAAACACGACTAGAGCATTAGTCAACCCAAACGACATTACAACAAACTCATAAAGGTCATACCTGCTCCTGAAAGCAGTTCTTGGTATATCAGAAGTCCGAACTCTCACCTGATGATACCCTGATCTCAGATCGATTTTTGAGAACACAGTTGCCCCCTTCAGTCGGTCAAACAGATCATCGATACGCGGAAGAGGATATCGGTTCTTCACAATCATTTTATTCAACTTCCAGTAATCAACACACAAGCGTAGACTCCCGTCGGCCTTCTTTGCAAACAAAACAGGTGATCCCCAAGACGATGTACTTGGACGGATAAACCTTTTATCCTCTAACTCTTCCAACTGCGTTTTGAGCTCTTGAAGCTCAGTCGGTGCCATTCTGTAAGGTGAAATAGATATCGACTCAGCCCCCGGCATGAGCTCAATAGTGAATTCAACATCTCTCTCAGGTGGCAACCCTGAAAAGTCTTCAGGAAAGACATCCTGAAACAGTTCTACTACTGGTAGAAGGACGTCTTCTCTACCACTCTCATCATCCAACAAAAGACTAGCAACTTGGGCTGTGAGCTCTCTTAGTTGCTGAGTAAAAAGCCCAGCTCTGCCTGCATGGATATCCCATTCTCCATTAAGGACAAACTGGTCACCCTCAGGAGATACAAAGGTCACTCTCCTGCGGTAACAATCTATGTGGGCTTGGTATGCGACTAGCCAGTCCATACCCATAATCAGGTCGAAGCCCGTTATATCAAGGACATAGATATCCCAAAGGAAATGATACTCTCCGATCTCTAGCGAACATCCCTTACATAAACAGATATCCCTAGTCCGTGTTCCCAACGGTGTATCAATATTCATCATCCCGCTCACAGACTCCACCTCCAGGTCAAGCCATTAACAAGGTTTGCAGATATAAAGGAATGAGAGGCACCAGTATCAAACAAGACAGTAGCTAAAGTAGAAGCAACTAGAATAGTACCTCTCACTGTCGATAGACCAGCCTCGCTCTCCACAAGTGTAGGTTGCACTGCATGTAACTATTCTGCCCCTCTTCCCTGTGGTGTCCTCTGACTCCCCTGAGTAGCACCACTCTGCTGGTACAGGCGCTCAAACTCTGAAGCACCACGCCCACTTCCTCTACCGCCTCTGCCAGTAGAACTCCAACTGCCAGACCTATATGGTGTAGAAGACCCTCTTCCCACACTCTGACTCTGTGCAGCTGCTCCCTCAGCACCAGCCTGCCGCTGCTTCCTGCAAAACTTCTGCAGGTGTCCCATCTTGCCACAAAACCGGCACTCCACTGGTGGTCGAAGAGAATGTGTACGATAATGCCCCTGCCTACCGCACTGGTGGCAAAGCACATGTGAAAGATCCAGTGCAACTATTCCTCCTGATTGTCCACCTTGTTTTCCACTGTCCTGACTAAGAATCTCATGACGGTGCTTCCTGCTTTCGGAAGGCACACTCCCTGATCGTCCAGCTACTTGTCCAGTACCGGAAGCCTCCTTCAGGTTCCCCTCTGAAATGAGAGTTTGATTAACCACTTCTGAAAATTTCTTCAGCCTAAAGATATTCACCTGAGACTTAATTTCACACTTAAGTCCGTCCTGAAATCGTTTTGCCGAAGATGCCTCATATGTCGCCAAAGCTGGAGCAAAACGCTGTAAATCTGTAAAACATTCAGCGTACTCCATTATGGACATGCTTCCTTATGTCAGATGCATAAACTTTGAAGCTTTCTCAGGTCTCAGCGTGTCTGGATAGAAGTGTTCCAAGAACTTCTCCAAAAAGTCCTTCCATAACATATCATCAGTTTGTCCAGATCGTACCTGAATGTCCCACCAACGTTTCGCTGAACCCCGTAGCATATAAGCAGTCATCTTGACCCTCCTCTCAGCCAAAGTCTCCAAATGGTCAAGTATCGTCTCTATGGATTCAATCCAGAATTCAACTCCCTCAAGTCCACCCTCTCCAGTAAAAGTAGGAGGGTGATGCAGCTGAAACTCCCTTGTCAACTCAAACATGCTTTTCTGAACCCGCCCTGGGTCTCTCTCCATGAATTGCATGAAATGGGCAAAGTTCTCCCGGAACTGCTCTCCTTCCACAACTTGCACCAATGGTGCCTCAAGCTCCCTATCTGGAAGTTCGTTCCGAGCCATACCCCTTGGTCTCTCCCTCAACAAGCATCGTGGAGGCATATTTCTACAAAATCAAACACACGTCTTAGGTCTCATAACACAACCTTATAACATTTACGTAAGAGGAGAAACTAACACAACAAGTTTCAACATATCCTTTCCCCCTTTTTCACGCCACACAGTCAACACCGAGGCCCTTTCACTACCCTTAACCATCCTACTCCCAGATCTGGGTTAACAAGGGCATATTCATTCTCATTAATTAATTCATCCATTAATTAATCACATTATTTCAAATTAATTAATTCAACAATTAATTAATTTATTATTCCCATTTCATCGATTAAGGTTCTCATTAGACACCCATTATTCTCATTTTGCATCATTGTTTCAATGACACATCAAGGAAAATAGTTCAAATTCAACAACTTACCCATAACCCATTTTCCCGTGAGTGCCTAGAATGATGCATGTCACAACAACCCTGAGTGCCTAGAATGATGCATGCAGACTCAACTATCGTGCCTCTTTAGGCCACGAATCAAAATTCAACAATTTTCAAAACAAATATCACATCACACCACAAGCGCGTCATCCAAGGTGAAATAATATACAACTGTAACAACAAACAGCAATCACAACAATCCCTCCCTGAATACTCGGATTTTCCCCCGTACATGTGTTTGCAACTCCCATGCACGAGCTCATTACCAAGTCTCGACTCTTCCTAGTCTCTTATCTACCTTTTCCCAAAACAGTAAGACAAAAAAAATAAAGAAAAGAAAACTCATTTGATACCACTTTGTGACGTCCCGACCCGGATGCCACTGAACGGTGCCCCGAGCCGGTTGGTCACATGCCCTCAAGCGCGCCTCCCCGTACGCCAGAGAGTGCCAACTAGCAGCGAGGGTCTGGTAAGTCAGTCTTGGGGAGACTATACCCTCTTTTGTCAGAATAAAAACACCAGCGAAAGCAAATAACAATTAATCAAGTGCGGAAGCGTATATAAATAACCAGAACAAATCCATGACATATGATAGTCAAAACCATAAAATACAATATTCAACTGAAAGGTAAAGCATGCTATGACAATGAAAGTGCCAAGTGTCTACAATGCAACTGAAAGTAAAGACACGACGACTCCAAAACGGGTCCCGAACCACGTCCAGTTCCCCCTCCCATGCTCTAATCCCAAACAGCTATCTATCCCAGGGCCTTACCTTTATCCTGTCCTGCAATTACAAAGTCAACTCGGGTACCGATCAGGCGGCCCAAATAGGGTGTGAGTACAACTCAGTAGGTCACCACCAACGGTGTCTAAAACGAGTCCAGTCAAAAGATAGTGCATGCAATTTAATAAAGTGATAAATACAATGCATAATTTAAACATTTATCACATTGTCATTTAATCTTTAATCATCACATTAGGTCAAGTTCAATTCATGTTTCCCAATTGAATCATCATTCATTATCATTTATCATTTGGTGTAGGTCGTCATGCCTAGCACCCCAAATCTCATTTGAATCATCATTCATTATTATCATTAATCATTTGGTGTAAGACGTCATGCCTAGCACCACAAATCTCGTGAGTGTAGGTTGTCATGCCTAGCACTCCAATTCTCATTCGGTGTAGGTCGTCATGCCTAGCACCACAAATTTCAAGCTTGGATAACTATTGGGGAGGAACGCCATGTCCAAGTCTCAACTTCTAATCGGTCTAGGACGCCATGCCTAGCACCACAAAATCTCAGCCATTTAATCATTCTTTAAGTCATAAGAATTTGCCACATTATTCATTTACTAATCCAACGATTAGTTAAACATTTCAAAGATCATTAGTTAATTCAACAATTAACTAAGCATATAACTCATTAATTAATTCATCAATTAATTAATCAATCAACACAATTCTCTTTCCGTAATTAATTCTTCACAATTAATTATCCATATCAAAACCCAACAAATCATAATTAATTCTCACAATTAATTATCTTAGATCACATCATGGCACATAATTAATTCTTACAATTAATTATCTTCAATAGCCAAACATAGTTCCATAATTAATTCTCCCGAATTAATTATCTTATTACAACCAAATCAATATCTCAATTACAATGTCTCAATTACAAAATCAAATCTCCAAAAGATCTATTTGGGCAACCCCCATCGTTTGTTCCGTGATTCAATTATCAATTAAATCACCAAGGCAATTCACAAGTCAAATCCATATTCCTAATTACTCCAATTTAGGAATTCAATTATCGAGGGAAAACTAGCAAACTCATAATCATGACTATGGGGGTTCGATTTAGACCACCTACCTCAGTTTATTAACGGAAGTTAGCCCAACGGAAATCCCCAAAATCTGAGCGGCACAAAGTCGTCGATCAAGCTCCGGATCTAAGTCCCTAAAACCAAAATTAAGATCAAAAGCATCAAGATCTTGCAAAACTAAATCTAGATCCACAATCCTAGATCTAGATCTCAACTCATAGGTTTAGATCTATGGAAACGGTGGAGATCTTCCTTGAAAAGATCAAGGAAAGATAGAGGAAAGAACAAGAGAATCAACGGGATGAAATCCACTTGCCGGGAGGAGAGCAGATCTTCAATCCGGGCTTTCGATCTCAAAGAACGGTGTTCAGATCACCTTGGAATCCCTCCGAAAGGCTTTGAGAACACCTAGAATTTGTCAAGCCCGAGTCAAGGTCGAAATATGGGAGTCCCGAGGGGTTCAGGTGGTTTTAAAAGAGATTTTCGGATATTAAAAACCACGTGCACGGTTTCCTGGGCAGAGGCGCACGGCTAGGCAAACCGTGCGCCAACCGTGCGGACTCCACTGCCCAATTTTGCACGGTTGGCACGGTTTGGTCGCACGGTTTGTCAAACCATGCGCAAACCGTGCGGACTCCTCTGTCCAGTTTCGCACGCTTGGCACGGTTTGGTCGCACGGTTTGTCAAACCGTGCGCAAACCGTGCACAGCCCACTATCCTTCAGTTTTCCTTAAAAGTTCACCCAAACGCACGCCAAGCCACTACTCCAAGTTAAAGGGACTTAAAAAAAACATCAAAAAGTACCTGAAAACGCGCCCGAGATGACACCAGAAAAAGTCGGGATCTTACACCGAGTGTCGGTCCAACCTCTACACGCCGTGTATCTCAAAAGAACATGTCGTGTGTATAGAGAAAGACATGTCATGTGAGATGGCAAGACACGAGCAGACCTGGAGCAAGTAAGACACGCCGTATACCCCCAGAACACGCCATGTACTTTCTCCAGGGCGGGTTGAGGCCCTCTGTTTCTTCAGTGTAGACCATTATCAGTTAGGTGTGTTTCATTGATCATCCCCGCGAGGGTACAGTGTGACATTACGTCTTTAGCATAGGGTTGTGATCCCCTCTACGGGTTTATCACAGATAGAGTTTCAGGAATCCCTCTGTAAGGCCTGAGGTGGGATCCTCTATCATACCGTCTTCCCTAAGTGGGGTTTGAGGAATCGTCGTGACCAACATACACGGGCGTACGATCCTCTCCTTAGCGGGTTTTCCAGATTGGGTTTGCGGCTCCATGAGCCCTGTGTGTGGTCCCCTATCTATGTATCGATCTCTTCAGTGTTCCAATGTGTACTTCATGACGAGGCCCGACGAGCACGACCTCTCGGATGTGCGTCATCAGTGATAACATGGTTTGTTGAGTGAGATCTCCCGAACGAGCGTTACCTTGAAGCCTCAAGCAGAATCCAGTGGCTGGCAGCATGGTTGTGACCTCTGTGAGATTTGGAGTTTATCATGAGTATATCTGGGTGTTCTTATTGTTATGCCTCATATTCTGATTGATATATCTTCGTGTTGATGAGCTGACTCTTTTGATGCTTTATGTTTGATGATTTTGAGGGTGTCCTACTGGGTATTATTATAATCACCTCTGCATGGGTTCTGTCCACACATGTCGTGTCTTGTGCAGACAGCAAGCCTTTTTAAGGAAACCTAGGATGACCAGGAGCAGGCGGAGTATAGTTTGGGCCAGACAAACCGTGGTTCGTACCAGGTGTTGCATTTGACAACAGTTCCCTCCTTAGAAGGTTGGACTTTTTTACAGTTTTGGTGGACTTGTATTTAGCCCTTTATGTTTTCCAATACTTTTGTAGTACTCTGATGTGGGATAGATGTTATGTATACATTATGGTATCGGTTGTATTTTACCTTTCAGTATTGTATGGGTATTTGGAGATGTGTGCGTGTGAATAGATACTTTAGGATAAGACCTCCCATGTGACTGATATGTCTTCTCGGCGCTGGTCGTCAGCCCCTGACCTATTGGAGGCGGGCTTGGGGTGCCACACTCGGCTTATCGCTGTCCGGGTGGGCCCCAGTGGGTCGGGTCATGACATGTATGATGACTATAACATATGGGCCCTCGATTGAGATGGAATGAGGAAGTGCGTGACCATACTTAGATATATGATGTGCTTATAGATTTGGATGAGAGGCATGTGATGTTTTCATCCATATAGGTGAATGAAATGAGATGTGTTCATTCGTTTGGTCACTCTATACTCGGAGAATTGGAAACATATAAGTGGGACATGCTCTATGTCTTGTGATCATTCGATGTCATGGACAAAGTGATAATATGATTATGTATACTTGTATAAGATACAGCTGGTGGACAAGGATATAGAGATACATAGGTTTGATAGAGACTACACCGGATCCTTTTGTAACTTGAGTAGAACTGACATTTTGCTAGAGACCACTTTTTTACTTACAATTACAATTATGGATTAGAGAATTCATAATTATTGTCAACACTGCAAAGGCCAATGGGATCACACTTAGAGGTTGTGTGAATGAGGATTAAGTGTTGTTACAGAGTGATCGTATAAAACTTTGAGAGCCACCCCAAAAGAAATATGGAGGATATCCAGAAGAAGTTTTGGATGAATTTTCACAAGTTGTTACATATGATGTAACATGTGATAAAAATGAATGATAGCTTTTCTAAAAGAAGTTTTGAAAGATATCCAAAAGTGGTTTTAGATAAGGTTTCACAAGTTGTGACATATCATGTGACATAAGGAGAAAGTGCGCTAAGTTTATGAGCCTTTAGTGCAAGTGGGGGATTGTTTGAAATATGCACTAAAGCTCAGACCACGTGGTGGTATAAATCATGTCGTGGTTTGTGCTGACGTAAACCACAATGTAGTCACTACATCATGGTTTAGTGCATGGTAGTATGCTTTATGCGATAACGCGTGATTTGGCCTCTTCCTCCCAATGTTAGTTATCATGTTCGATTGGATCATCATGTGATGATGACTTGAAGAGTTTGAATGTCTAAATCAATTGTTTAAACATTAAACAATGGATCACAATAATGATTCGGGAGTTACAAAGAGTTCTAACTTATGAAACGTTTTCATTCAATAGGCAGAACATTTGAAAAACGTTTGAGATCCTTGGATGCCTGTATAAACAGGCTCATGGTTTGTGAATTGCATGTACATGAGACTGTGATTCCATCACTGTAAAGCTTTTTCAACTGAAGCACATTGAAGCTCGTGTTTTTCTTCAAGCCTTTAGTCAAAAGTTTTGGCAGATCGTGGCATGAAGAAAGCCCTTCCCAAGCATCGGAAGATTCATCAACTCGTGGATACCCTGGGAGGAAGGAGTCCATTTAGCTGCTTCTCGGAGATCATTATCAAGCTCATGTAGAAGAGCTTGGACAAAATGGTTCATCGGAGAAAAGGTACGCGTTCTTCATTTATATTTTATTCAACCCAATACATATGGATGGATCTTGAGTAAAACCAGTTTTGGTTGATTGTTTCCATTGCATTTGCACAAGGGTTGTCCCCTCCAAAACTCTTCAATACAACCTCATCATTATCCATGGTGAATAACAAACTAAAACAAAATGAGAGCACCCTAAGGTCATTGTGGAATAGGCATTGGGTGCCTCCAATGAATCTAAAAAAGCAAATCACAAGGAAGCCTATCTTGTTCCAGATAATTATAGAAACCGTCACAATATATTTTCCCTCTAAATTATCAGAAAATATACTGGCTGGGATAATCAAAGCAACTCCATGAAAGAAACAAAATGGAGCGGAAATTAAGGCATGCAAAAATTCATTTCCTTATCATGGTTGTGTGCACCACCACCAACATCACAAGCTTGACATTTTCCATCAGCAATAATTCCAAACTATTGACTCAAATAAACACTGAAATCGTCATTATCATGAACAACCAGAACATATTTTATGGATCCGTGTATAAGAGGAACACAAAAACGCACCACTAAAGATTCAAAAATATATACGTATTTCAAACCCGGCAGGTGGAAAAAACTTCTGGGGCTGAGCAAAGGTTCGATTTCATAAGATTATTAGGTTTAGTGTCCATGCATTTGAACAGAAAAGAAGAAGAAAAGGGATCCATAACAGACAAATTTTAAATTCCAAAAGCAAGGAAACCACAATAGAGAATGAAAATTAAGCAATACGCTTACATTCCCGGCAGCATTACTGGCATTAGAATCAAACTTGATCCTGGCAGCCCCGCCGTGGGCCTCAGCGCGTTTAATCTCGTCAACGAGGTCTGGCGCGAGGCGTATGATCGCAGCAAAAGGAAAAGAGGAGTTACCGGTGACGAGGTTGAAGGTCTCTTCGACAGCCGGCAGGGCCTTGGAAGGGGGTGACGAAGCTGAAGGGCGCGTGCGAGGAGCGGCGGCGCCCCCGCCGAGGGAAGGACGGCCTGCTTGTGCGGGGGCACGGTGGGAAGGCAAAGGAGGCGGATGGAATGATGACTGCGGACGGCGGCCGCCGCCGCGGCCTAACTTTCCTGGGCCGCTTCCGAACATTGCTTTATTGTCGACGAGTGAAACAGAGAGAGTGGGCAGGCACGGAGTCGAACCAGCAGAGAAACCCGTGAATAGAGAACATGGAGAATTCGGTATCTAATTATCATTATTATGGGCGCGTGATTTTCATCACCGATTTCAAAAAAAAAAACATAACTATATAAATTTAAAAATTATTAAAAAAATTAATTATGCTGTATGCCTACAAATAAAAAACATTCTGTTGTGTGCCACCATCACACCGAAAAGATGTTAATGAGTAACGCGTCCCGTATGAGAGTCCTATACTGTTTGGTTATTATTTTAATTTTTTGCATGTAAATTTTGATTGATCGGTTTTATTTATTATGTTAAATTTATGTATGTACTGTCTAATTAGTCATTTTTATTTATTTATTTTCAAATTATCAAAGCATTGTTTGATTGTGATTTTATTTTATTCTTTTAAATTTATGCACATACGATCTAGTGGTGTAGTTTTTCTTTGTTTATTTTATTGTATCAATACTCATGGGAATGATTTTAGATAAAGTATTGTGGTGTACATATTCATTTTGTCATTTAAATGTTTATGTGAGATTTATTAATATATTAGTTTGATGTGATTTTTATTTATTTTATTATTTAAACACTCTTTTTAAATTTTTATTAATCTCCTAACATAACATGTTTTTTAAAATTTTCTATTGAAATTCTTATACAAATCTCATGCTAAAAAAATCACATTTCAATGATTATCTTTCCTTTCAACGATTGTACTTTCAAATGTTATTGTGCCTCGTGCCCATATGGTCATATTCCCCTTGTATGGGTTCTTTTTCCTCGGCTCCCCCACTTCAAACCATAACTTCAATTCATACAACCTTATCTCAAAAGTTTGTTCTCAAGTGAAATGTCTGGTTTGTTGAAGGTAATGATTCTTCACTTAGTTTCAATTTTTATAGTTTTTTTATTGGAAACTACCCACCATTGTTAACTGTTTTTTTTTGTCATTTTTCCACATATTTATATCACTTAAAACAAATGTAACAACATGCCTGTGTTCTGTAAGAACCCGTTTTTTTCAGAACCCGTTTTTTTCACTCAGATATGAATCTTTTAAATTTCAATCTAATTTTTTTTTTACCTAATATGGTCTAAGCGGTTAGAAAATGTCTCAGGGGTGTCTAGGGCAAATTCGGAGCTCGAAACCCCTCTTTTTAGGAAAAACAGGCTTGACGCACGGTTTAGAGTAAACCGTGCTGGAATGTCGCACGGTTTGGCAAACCATGTGTCACGTTGGATGCGCAACAGTAAGTACTCGAGTCCCCTTGAGACGTTCTCTTTCTCTTTTGCTCTCGACCTAGATATCGTGGTGTGGGCGCTTTTCTCCTTTTCTTAGATATACTCCGATTCGAGCCAACTCAAGGGACAATATCGAAGGAGAAGGATCATACAACCCTAAGGTGGGTGGTCTGTAACTCATCCCTCAAGTTCGTTGATTTTGGATTTGTCGTGTGGGGCCCACCGATTTCATCGGATGTCGTTATTTGAATTTATATTTCATGCTTATAATCATTAGAACCGCATCGTTATGCTCTCTCCATATATGTAATTAAATGTTGGTGGTTATGCCCACAACTCCATTAATCCCATGTAGGTGTTATGTCATAATTGTTGTTTAGTGTTTTGGCACGTTTGCGCCACCGTTTGGGTGTGTCTTGGTTAGACCTTCCTAAGGGTAAGCGTTTCTATATTAAATGGCTTGTTTGTAATGAGAAAAGCACAATGGCAAGTACCATGTGTGCTCACCACTTGTCCCGCCTAAGGTAAGTGCTTCAAATTGATAATTAAATGTGAATGATTAATTGGTTGCATATCCGTAGCACCCCTTACCACATTAATGGAAGGTAGCGGCATGAACCTTAAATATGGAATATGCTTCAAATGGAATAAATGAATGGTTGCATGCTACTTAACCTTATCACACTAATGAAAGGCGAGACTTGAACCAAATGACTTGATTAAAAGGTTGCATACTACTTGATCTTATCACACAAATGAAAGGCAAGACTTGAACCGAATGAAATATTACACGACTTCATACTTAAACAGGAATGACCCGACTCGAGCTCGCCTTGGATTCTGATCAGAGAATGCCTTGAGCACTCAGAAATCCCATTCTGATTCAAGGATACAACTTACTTAGGCTGAGACCCACCTAGATCACAATCCTTGTCTATTCTTTGGATGCCCGATATGACACTCTATGATCCCTTACATATCATTACAGGATGCCTTGAATACACTCCTTGGACCCAACACTGACAAGTAGGTTCCATGGTTAAAGCCCATTGGACCGAGTCTCCGCTTAGCCTCATTTTACCTCGAAAGAACTCCTTAGACTCAGTATGCGTCTCATTGTGGAATGTCTTGAACTATGCTCCTTGGATTACACTCTTACCTCATGTCAGACTACAGTTATTACTGAGTTAACGACCCTTGAGGTCTACGTCGCCTTGGTTATTACCTCGAGACATCATTATTAAATATCATTATAGGTCGCCTTGTTACATCCTGGAACCTTTACTATTATTAACATGTGACATATTATAAACTGGTAACAATCAAATGATGAATTGGTACATGTTCCACTACTGGAAAAGGGGTCTATCCCCATGCAGCTATACCCACGGTTTAGAAAAACCACGGGTATAGGTGTTTTTTATTGTCTATACCTATAGTTTTATTAAAATCGTGGGTATTCAATCCCCAATTTCAACCCACCATCGGGCTTCTCCTCCTGACTCACTCTTTTCCATCGGGCTCCCCAGCTTGAACCCTCACCTCCCCGACCTTCGCCTCCTAGTCCTCTTCTCCCCTCCCCGACCACCACCTTCCGGCCATCCGACCTCCACCTCCCGACCCTATCCTCCCTTCTCCGACCTCCACCTCCCAGCCATCCGACCACCGCTTCCCAACCATCTCCTCCCCTCCCCGACCTCTGCATCCCGGCTCTGCCTCTGCTTCTAACCTCTACCTCCCGGCCTTCACCTTCACCTCAACATCCCAGCTCCGCTTCCCTGCCCCCAGCCCCTCTCAACTCCCTCGCCTTCAGCAACGCCCCCCCTCCCCCCTATCAACTCCCTCTCCTCCCGCAACGTCCCTGCCTAATTCATTGCATCTAGGTTTGGAATTTCTTCTCCTTGCTTTTTTATTCTTTCTAAACTAATCACTTATTCGTATATCAACAACCTCAATAAGTTGACTACACAATTGCTCTTTTACATTGTTTATTTAATAAATAAGCATTCATCTTAGAGGTAAATTCTACTTCCTCACATTGTTATTGCAACATCCTTTTTCATTTACAATATTTTATACCACTGCATTTTGTTCTGTGAATATAACAGAAAACACTATTAATTTAGGATCATGTTGTTGAGGTCCTTTATAATATTCCCTTCCCACATAAACATTCCAAGAAATCTCCCATATGTTCCTCCCTATTTTATGATCCATAAGTTATTTCATTGTAGCTGATTATTCATAGTAGTGGAAGTAAAAATTTTCATGGATTTCCTAGCTGTTTGAGCCCCTATCATTGAATACAGGTAATTAAGAGACTGATTTTTATTTCCCATTGGTAGCAATATTCTCTATCTAGGTCACCTTATATTCTTGTTCTACCATGGAGCTGATTCTATCTGTACACATTTAAGATTCCTTAGTTACCAAGGATGTCTATTTTTCACCCTGTTGAAGCCTTGAGTCTAGGCAGTGCATTACCTCAATATTAAATTTTTGGAGATCCACATTTTCATGATTTTTTGTTCTACCAGACTCATATAAAGTTTCATCGTAATACATATTTTCAATGAATAATGTACTTCCTTAATTTTCACCATCGCGTGATCCATATTGTTAACCAAACCAATGATGTAGGGGCCATATTTTCTTACTACCCATGATGTATCATCAGTCTCATATTGTGGAGACCGAGGTTCCTCTCCATAGAACATTGAAAAATCACGTCAACTATTGGTTAAAATTGGTTCTCATATAATTTCAACCACATTCGTTTCCAATTTTGAATTTAACTCTAGCGTCTTGCAATCATCAACTGCACCTGACCACTCATGAGACTGCTCTATAATCAAGTACGACCCTTTACTGTCGAGTTGTAGTTTGTTCTCCAGGAACTGAGAAAGTCCAGTGAAATACCTATAAAATTACACCATCTCTTTCACATCTTTTTCCCAGTGCTAGTGTCGATGCATGATGTTATCCACCACCAAAGCCATCTTCTCTACCGAGACATTCAATTCTTCTATAATTGTGACAACATAGTCTAGGAACTACTCCAATCCCCCGAGATTGAATTCATAACTCACATATATCTTTTATTGAGTTTCCCCCTTAATTGATCACTAAAACCCCCTCGTGGTTCTTTCCTTTTCACTATAAAGGATATATTATACTATAAAGAAAAATATTTGGGTCCATACCTTCCACAACACCAATAAAACCCTTGAAATATTTAACTTTCAGGTTGATTCAAGATCAATCCAGCTACATGTTCTAGTTTTCATGATGTAGTGTAAGCCTACTCCACAAGTGAAACAATATATTGTATCTCCACACATGGGTGGCTCCAAGATTACATCAAAACTCAGCGAATACATGCTCATGCACAAACTTATCATGAAGAATATATCCAAGATCCAATGTCCCACATTTAATCTATACTATCCCCACACATCTCAGAAACTATGCATTCGTATTCTATATTCCAATCTCACCAAGCATAGAGCAACCTTACTGTTTCTTGAAACCATGGGCGTCTCACCATGTCAAACCATGTAAATGAAAACTCATAATTATATCATCATTTTACAATTCAACTATAATTCATTCATAATCTCACCATTGTTCTAAAAGCTTATTCTGAGTTATAGGGCCATGCACATAATCAATTTTCCATTGAAAATTGTAAATTCTATCGAAACACTAACTGACATAGTGTATTCATTTCAAGATCACTAGGTATCTCCATATGCCTTAACCCAAACTCCTCCAAGAGTGCTATTACCCATGGGCACCAGACATTCTATCCACCATGAATACAGTTGTTCTACCTGACATGTACCGATGTCACCTAGGCTAGAAATCTGAATGAAACTTCCCTTCCCGAAACCATCCATAAGGATGAAAGAACTAGCACATAAGTACTTATCTCAGAGAACCCAAGTCACCTAACACACCTATCAGAAATACATTTTCAAATTTGTGTGAATTGATATCATAAACTGAAGTTTTTACTTATACCTCACACACCTAAATGTTCCTAAAAAATGTCCAACTAGTCTGATGGGTTGCCCTTAAAGGTCGGAATGTACTAAATTCCAAACATGGAGTCATGCTAAATAAGGTAACCAGTCTCTCAAACCTACTCCACACATTATGCTTAACAGTGGTCATAACTATGGGTTGCACTCATCCACATCTCAAGGTAACAAGGCATTTAACATTCCAAATACTTTTATGTTTCAACCACCCATTGAAATTAATTTTGACCTACCCACTCATAGGTCAAGCATAAACCAATACTTTCACAGGTAATCACTACACATCTCAAAACAAGCTCACTCACATTGTGACCTACATAAAAATTCACTGTAGTTTTAGAGCCTCCTTTCATAAGGATACCACATAACTCCATCACTCTCAATATCCCCAACCACCCAAACATAGGGTCCACATATACTACCCACCATGTCACCAATATATATATATATATATAATTCATAATTATTTTCATTACACTTTAAAATTTTACATTAACCCAAAAATTCCACAATAAGGGCTTAGATAAATGAAATTTAAATTAAATATTATAGATAAAAACACTCGTTATGTTGTAATTTGAATTTTATTTTAGATGGTGCCTCATGATAATAATTGTAAAATCAGAAATCCCCCACACTACTCAAGGTGAGGAGAGGGCCCTCATTTATAGAAAAGATAGGGAAGTTACAAAGAGAAGTTACAAAGTAAGTGGGGCAGGAAGTTACAAAGGAAGTGGGGCAGGAAGTTACAAAGGAAGTGGGGCAGGAAGTTACACATACTCCAACACTCCCCCTCAAGCTAGGTGTACCTAGCTTGAACACATAATGAAAAACAGACAAATCAATAAAAAAACCGCAACACCCCCACACTACTCAAGGTGAGGAGAGGGCCCTCATTTATAGAAAAGATGGGGAAGTTACAAAGAGAAGTTACAAAGTAAGTGGGGCAGGAAGTTACAAAGGAAGTGGGGCAGGAAGTTACAAAGGAAGTGGGGCAGGAAGTTACACATACTCCAACAATAATGTTAAGGAAAATAATAATATACTTTAACCATTTACTTTTACCCAAAACTCCATAGCTATGCCTCAGTTAAATGAGATTTCAATTACATGATATTTAGGAAAACATTATTTATGTAATAATTGGAATTTTGTTTAGTTAGAACCTTTTGATAATCTCTCCAAGTAGTCATAGAACATGTCTTTTATAATTTATGGGATTGGATATGTAAGATGAAAACATAAACTTATATGAAAAAAAACATAAAAAAATTCTCAAACACCCGAAATAACCGACTCAAGTCATATTTCACGTAAACAATAAAATTCCATCATGCACAAGAATGTTATATGCTAGATAAGATTCTTGAACACACCCCCACTTGTCATACTATTCCATGAGACGAATCCTATCAATCCTTCACCTCATAATCAAGTGTATCACCTATGGTTAAATTAGATCAATTATATAATTGAATAGTATAAATAGAAATTTAGTCCTAAATAACATGGACTTTCCTCATACATGGGTTGGCTAGTCCCAGGGAAAAGCTCCATACCATGTCTCGACACATTCTTATTCTATTTTGTACCTTTCCAAAATAGTAAGACTAAAAAAACCTCTAATAACATTTTACTATGTCCTACCACCACATACCACCAATCGGTGCTTGAACCATTGGTAGATATAATACCCTAGGAATGTCTCCCCATATGATGGAGGATGATGACTAACAGTGAGGGTCTCAAGTAGTATGGTGGGGAGACTATACCCGCATATTCGATTAAAAAAACAGTAGAAATAAACATACTAATATAAATGTAGGTTGAGAAACCCCCTTCGCCTCCTTAACTCAAAGTGAGGCGGAGGCATGCTTTTATAATGAATGAAAAGAACCACATCGGACTACAAGTCCGATGTGGGATATAGACTCCAACACTCCCCCTCAAACTAGGTGTACCTAGCTTGGACACATAATGAAAAGAAAGCAGCAAAACAGACGTTAACACTCCCCCTCAAGTTGGACATGCCCAGCTTGATGACAAAACATGACGAAAATAAAAAGAAAGCTGCAAAAGTTGCTGCTCCCCCTCACGATCGAATTTCTCCCTCAGGATGATGGATGGATGATGTCGCGGACGCAACAGATTAACCACTCAGACCGGGCCGATGGACGGAGCGCCAGGAATGCTGCACTAGTGGGGCCGGTCAATGAAACGCCGGGAAATCCAAACTAGCACCAGGAAAACCGCACTTGCGGGGCCGGCGACGAGAGGCGGGGATTCTGCAGAAGTGTTGCGGGAGCTGGCGGCGCCAACGGGCCCAAATCTAGGTGGTCGAGCTGCTGCGCCGGCGCATGGGCGTGCTGACGGATAGAGATGCGGTTGTCGGAAAGATGCCGGGAGATGCTGGCGAGGCGGGGATTCCGCAGAAGGTGGCCGGAGATCCAATACTGGAAGCAGGGAAGCTGTTGGGGAAGGAGGCCCGGGAGGGAGCAATTGCCGAGCTGGAGCACTGTCGGTCGCAGGAGGAATCCACCAGGAAAGGGAGGGGCGGGGATGCCTGGCAGAGGAGCAGCCATGGTGGATAGGATTCGTCGCTGGAGGAGATGGAGGAGGTCGGCCAGAGGCGCCGGAAGCAGCGGATGGAAGGGGAGCGCCGGATGGGGAACGGCTGGCCGGCGTGCGCAGGGAGGAGGGCCGAAACCGGACAGAACCGGGAGGTCAAGCCTCGGGCAGAGGATACACAGGAAGGGTGGAAGGAGCCGCCGGGATGGGAACCGCCGGGATGGGAACCACCGGGATGGAAGAGAGGGTGACAGGAGAAGCGGGAGCCGAGACTAGCGCGGGAGGGAGGGAGGCGATCCGCCAGGAGCCGCGCAAAGAGAAGGTGGGTCGGGAGTTGCGCGAGATGATGAGGACAGAACCACCGGCAGTTGCGGGATCCGGAAAGCCCGACGGGGAATGCGGGAGCTGTTGAGGAGGCCAGAGCAGGTGAAGCCACGTCGGAAGGAACGCCAGATCTAGAGAAGAAGGGCGCCGGGATGTGGAGGGCGACGCCGATATCTGCAGTGGGACGATCCAGCGTAGGACTGCCAGGAGAGAGGGAGACCGTCGGGATTTGTTGCGCGACGGGAGAGCGCAGGGAAGCCGCGACGGAAGCCGGGATGCCGCTAGGAAGGAGGAACCGGCAGGGAAGCGTCGCACGGGAATGAGGGTCGACGCGCAGGAGGGAGATCCGACAGGAAGGAGTTGCCGGCAGGGGGGGTCTACCGGGAGGGAGGGCATGCGCAACCGGGATGAGCAACGGAGGGCGGGGGGCGGCCGACCCATTCTGAGAGCCGCCGCCCCCGCACTTGAAAAAAAAAATTGAAACCCTAAATGGGAAAAAAATATATGAGGGAGGGATCAGGTTGGATCAAACCTCCTCTGATACCATGTAGGTTGAGAAACCCCCTTCGCCTCCTTACCTCAAAGTGAGGCGGAGGCATGCTTTTATAATGAATGAAAAGAACCACATCGGACCACAAGTCTGATGTGGGATACAGACTCCAACAATAAACATATGTAAATAATACATTTAATGACACAATGAAATGTTTCAATAATAATCAAAATAATCCATGCAATAAAAAATTAATTTTATGCAATACATTCAGGTAGTCATAATATAACCAGAATATTAGAAGATAAAACTATGAAAACTATGACAAATGGTCTTGAGTGTCAACCTGGACCCAACACCCATGCTTAGTCCTAGAAACCATGAAATCAAAAACATCAGGTGCTTTCCCAAATCTAAATATACAATACAATAATGATAACAACTCAGGTGCCCAAGTTCCATGGTAGAAAGTGCAAGGTTTTATTATAACTTGGTAAGACTCCAAAAATGGTGTCCCTAAAATTAAAATTCAATTGTTTTTTTCATTGAGATGTGATTTAATAATCAATTATTGATTATCGTATTAATATTTGACAAATTTATAATTTAAGTAAAAGTGTAATAAAAAATTACTGATTCTTGGTCTCTATAATGACGCTCAACATCATTTTGTATCTACTTTTTCCATCACTGGAGAGTCTATAGTCATGGTACATGTAAAATCGTAAATGGTAACAATGTAAAAAACCAAGGAAACCAAGGGAATAATAATATGAGAGAACCCAGATGGATCAATAGAGCATTCTATCTCAACAAACTCATACAAAATACAAAAGGGTGAACCTTTCCATTCTTCCAAATCCATTCTTCTAGTCTAAACTCAAGGAATCATCCTTGACATTTAGAAGAACGGTAGTATTATAACCCATAGATTACAATGTAGGTATTCCAACCAAATAGATCAAGTTTAATCCAGTTAACTCATCATTCAAAATTAAATGAGGGTACACCATAAGAATCCAAAACATTAATCGATGACATTTGATGCATAAAACATTACCTAAATCCCAGGGGAGATTCCCCTGGACATTTCACTTCAATTTCCCTCATTTTCATTTCTTATGAGAACCCTAATCATGGTGTGCGTAAAATTTAGTGTTAGATATTAATCTAATAATGTGCATTTTATTTTTCAATTGATTTTAAATTCATTTATTTTACCATAACAACCTTTTCCTTTTTAAGAGTCTTGTTGTGACGTGTTCTACTTTGTATGCAGTAGGTGTTTCTAGGTAATTATTTTATTAAAAAAATTAATGAAGTGATTTAGTTTATTAAATTCATCTTCTAGAATATTTATACCAATATTTGATACCCATTATTGTTTTATATAAATTATCTAAATGATTTTCATTCTTGGAGATGAAGTGGTTTTCTTTAAATTTCTTTTCCTTCTTTGAATTAAATTTTTACCCACGGGAACTATTAAATTAAATGAATATGGGGATCGTTTACATTATTTTTGATGATGGGTGAATGTTTTTGTGTCCCTTGCTTTTTAAATGAAATAAATCATGTTTAAGGGTGTGTTTTAATGTTAAAAGTTGATTTTTTTATGTTACACCTAAGGGAGGAAAAACTTTTTTATCTCTCCCTTAGTTCAACTATAATGACACATACCACTCTATCATAGACATGGAACCTTTCTTGGTCCATTATGGTTTACCTTATTGATCACCCCTTTATAGGATAGAGGTAATAATTTTATATCTGATACTGAAAGGGTTGAAATTGGTTATAAAAAATAAGGCGCTTGCAATACAAATGTGAATTAACTATTAATTTTTTATGTTCTAATAGTTTTATTTTATATAGTACATATCCTTTTTTTAATTATGGTTTACATTTCTTATTGGAAGATAATTTTTTTTCTTGTTATAGAATGGATAGAAGTTGGATGTATTGTACCGATAGGATTTCAACTACGTTTCATAATATTTTGGAGATTTTTTTAGATTTTTCATTTGACAATGCTTCAGATGGAGGTTTTATATAGTGTCCATGCTATAAATGTGTTGGAAGACCATAGTTAAGCTTAGAAGAAGTTAGCTACCATATAATGAAATTTAGATTTCAAACAAACTATTGTTTTTGGTATCACCATGGAGAGACGAGTTAATGTTCTACTATTCATGAACAAAATGAAAGAAGTGGCATGAAGAATTTGATATTTGATCGGTTTCCATTTGTGCATCATCCCAAGAGAGATAGTATACCATTGCAAGAAGACAATGATATCAATACACATGAGGAAAATATTGAAGATGATGATAAGAGAATGAAAAATTTATTGGATGATTCTAGAACTCCAGTATATCAGGAATGTACTAAAATGACCAAGTCAGAATTTTTAATACAGTTATATCATGGGAAAACCATGTATGGAATTTCTAATACTGCTATTGATTATATTCTTATATTTTTGAAGGAATTTCTTCTTGATGGTGCAAATATTCCCTCAAATTATTACAAGGCATGGAAGTTAATTAAGAAGCTTGAATTTGATACTAATAAAGTACATGCTTGTCTGAAAGGCTGCAGTTTATTTTGGGAGGAAACAACTGACCATAATGACTATAAAGAATGTGGTACATCTCGATGGAAGACAAATGTAGATGAAACACCATCTCGTGTGGCATAGAAAGTCATGTGACACTTTCCATTGATTCCCAGACTTCAAAATCTATTCATGTCTGTAGAAATCTCAGCCAATATGTAATGGCATGATGCTGAGAGAATTAAAGGTAACGATGAGTTGGTTCATCCTCCAGATGGATTAGCATGGCATACATTTGATGCAAAACACCATGATTTTGAAGCTAAGGTGCGTAATGTCAGGTTGGGTTTATCCTGTGATGGTTTTAATCCATTTGGTCAGATGTTTACTGCTCACAGCACGTGACCAATTTTTATTCATGTTTATAATCTTCCTCTGTGGATGTGTATGAAAAAACATTTCACTTTCTTGAGTATACTAATATCTATACCTTCTGATCTCGGTAATGATATAGATTCCTACTTGTAGACTTTAATAAGAGAGTTGAAACAACTTTGGTATTTGGGTGTGTGAATATTCGATGCTTCTTCAAATAATACATTTCAGATGCGTGTTGCCCTTCTATAGACCATAAATGATTTCCCTACTTATGCAATGATGTCTAGGTAGAGCACAAAGGGAAAACTATCATGTCTCATTTGTATGAAGAATACATGATCGAGAAGGCTTAAATATCATCGTAGTTTCAGTTTCATGGGGCATCTACGATTCTTGGCAATGGATCACCAATATAGAACGAATCGTCGGAGGTTTGATAATACCATTGAGACTGAACAACCACCTCAATGTATGTCAGGAAGTGACGTGCTTAATGAATTGAAAGATTTTAGTTTTTCATCAGGTAATGGTTAGTTGAAATCTAAAAATAGGAATAATGTTAACACTAAAGCCACTTACAATTGAAAAAAGAGAGGTATTTTTTTGAGTTGCCATATTGGTATACCAATTTGTTACGTCATTGTTTAGACATAATTCATATTGAGAAAAATATATGTAAAATGTTGCTTTTAATTCTTCTGAATATCAATGGAAAGACCAAAGATGACTTCCAATCTCATCAGGACTTGTTGTATTGGGGTATTCGACCAAAACTACATCCTGTGTGTATCGGTGAAAACAAATAGAAAGTTTCTTATGCTTCTTATGTGATGACACCATCAGAGAAAGATCAATTTCTGGTAGTATTGGAGAATATTAAGGTTCCTGATGGCTATTCCAACAACATATCTAAATGAGTAAATAGAAGAGATGTGAAACTAAAATCTCTAAAAACTCATGATTATCACGTCCCTCTTCATGAATTGATTCCAATAGCAATTCGACATTTACTATACAATAATGTAAGGGTGATAATGATTTTCTTGTGCCATTTTTTTAGAGACCTTTGTGCTAAAAGGTTATCTAAGTCATTCTTGATAAAAATAAAGCAGGAGGTGCCATTAATTTTATGTGAGATGGAAAAAAAATTCTTCCATCCTTTTTTCACTTGCATGTTTTATTTAATGGTTCATCTTCCAACTAAAACACTTCTTCGGGGACCAATTGATTTTTGGTGGATGTATCCTACTAAAAGAAACATGTGCACAATAAAATCATATGTCCAAAATAATAATTATCCTAAAGGTTCGATTGTGAGGAGTTATCTGGCTAAAAAATGTATGGATTTTTGTTCAATGTATTCGTCTGATGTGACCACAAGACATAACCGTACAATGAGAAATGAAGATGACCAGTATGGGGAAATTGAGCCCTCATTTCCATCTCTTTCCCAAACAGGAGGAATTGTTAAGTCTTATACATTGGCTACATTGAGCCTTGAAGAGCGGGAGATGACACATTGCACATTCTTGTTTAACTGTGGTTTGTTCGATGACTATATCAAGTAAGTAATTTGGATATTTATATGTTATCTAATATTATGAAATTTCACATATACCTTACACTTTTATTATCATTTTATGTAGGGAACATAAACAAATTATAAGTAGAGTTAATCAATATTTTCCTTTGAGGAGAGAGGCTTTGCATAGCCTAGAGTTTCCTGCTTGGTTGAAATCAAAGGTATTACCATTACTTTAATTAGCTTAAAATATAGATATCTATTTAATTGTATTATCCACATATATTTCAAGTGTTGAGTTTACCTGTTGACTTCCTTTCTCAAGAATTAAGTGATTTGGCTTTTGGTCCTAATTCTTTGGTTCGTGAATGAAAATATTTAATAATCAATGGGTATAAATTTGTTATAACGGATCAAGTGGTGAAAATAAGAACACAACATGATGACATTATGTTAACTGCTACAACGGATTGTTATGCCAGTGTATCAAATAGTCAACCTCGATATGAAGATGTGTATTATTATGGACTTGTTGAGAAAATATTATTATTGGATTACTACTCTCAAGGTAGAGTCACTATGATGAAATGTAAATAGTTTGATTCAATGAGATGACATGATACATTTATTGATGTGGATTTAGAGTTATTGATATGAGTCAATTTTTACGTACCGATGAACCATACATTTTGGCATCAATGGTTAAACAAGTGTTTTATGTGAAAGATCATCTGAGACCCGATTATGGTGTCATTAATGACGTAATACCAATACATATTTTTCACGATGATGCTGATGAAATTGCCACCATTGACACCCTCGTTGATGTTGGCCAAAATATTGAATTTGATGAATCAAATTGTCCCATTGTGAGAGTTGAAGTTGAACCTGAAGTAGTGGTCGGTAATATATAGAAGCAACTGTATATGTTCAGTGTTCATTCAGTTTACATTGACATGAGTTTCTCAAGTTAGTATTATTGTAATTACTTTAATTATGTTTCAGTTTGGAATGATATGTTTGTTTTTTGTATTTTATGGTGTCGTTTCATTAAATCATATTTATTTCAATGTACAAAACTTGGTTTAAATCTTGTTTTTAAAAAATTTATAACTTGGTAATGTAATTTTAAAAATCGTGTTAGTCATTTCCTTGTAATCATTTGTATAATTAGTAATTAAAAGAATTCAAATTGGTTCCTCTCATGAATTGTTGATTGATGTAAGTTGTATGAATGATTTGTAAAAACTATTTCTAAAAAAATTACATTTAATTCTTATATAGATTATGCCAAATACTATACAAGATCGAAGGAAGTGACTATTTGATCCCGATTGACCAGGGTGTGAGTGTGCATTGCTTCCTTCACTTCCATCAATGAGTATAATAATTATAATATTTTTCTTCTACATTACATATAATTTCATGTTAATATTATTTATCAATTTTTTTAGGGACATTCAGTTCCACCGGATTTGACTCATAATCTAGTTAGCATGGGTATGAGTGGGGATGCTCTTAGACCTAGACGAAGCACCCGTCATACCTATTTACACATTGACCCACTAGCGGACACTCCTTTCACCACACCTTTTCATCCTCCTCTTAAGTATCTGGGGATGTTCTTATCCATACCTCCATCATCATCTCAGCTACCCTCTTATTCACATGCCATGTCTTTGACACCTTCAGGGATGATCCCACTGATGACTCCATTATCTCATTTTGCCTCTTCTTCCCATACAATGACTACACCGCCTCCACAGATGTTTCCACCTTTACCATATCTATATCCGATGATGTATACCCCATCCTACTACTCATATGATGCCATGTCTATACCGCCTCTAATTACTATCATCCAACTAACATTTGATGAGTCTATTCCATTAGCTTCCACTCCAGTGCATGAAGGCCACTCAGAGCATGCATCGAAACAGACACTTCCTGCAGAGGCTACTGAGTTAGGACAACCCACAAATCCATCACGGTCTATTGAGTAGTCTGCAGATGGTTTTTTGATTATAACTATTTCAAATTATATAACTTTATTTTTGTCGTGTTGTATTGTGAATTAATTCTTCTTTCCCCCCTCTTTTTCTTATTCAGTGGGATCTTCTGCTAGGCGACGTGGGCGCACTCGGATTAAGGAAGTTCAGAATCGCCAAACACAGCTAATGGTGGATTGCAATCAACAAAATCATATGGTAGGTCCAAATGTAATGCAATGTAGAAGTTTCATGGTCACTTTGGCCAAGTATCACGATACCATTCTGGTGGAACCGGTGTCATGAAGATGTATCAGTAAAGAGATCAAGGAAAAATCATGGGAACAAATATGGGTAAGAAAATTTTATAAAGTCATATCTATATTATTGTTTTATTTAAATGAAATAACAAGTTCATTACAGATTCATTTTAACTTTCTAGATGAAAAATCTTCTAATACTGCAAGGTTGATGGATGTTGGGGAGTTATGGCGCTCGTAAAATCATGAGTTGTATGTTGGTTAGAAGAGAAAGGTTGGTACTGACTTAGAGGGGGTACCCATATTCCTCAACTATCCAAAAAGTCAATATGAAAAAATGATTGCACATTGGAAGACTGCTAAGTTTAAGGTAATCTCAATCTTTAATGGTTTGCATATAAAATTTAATTCTTATTACTTGTATTGGATTTTTTTAAGAAGTGTCAAAGAAAAACACAAATAATAGGGATTCAATGACATATTTGCACACATTGGGGCATACTACAATGCTCGATCATGAAAAGCACCAGGTACTTTAACCAGGTATTGTGATGTTATACAGGATGGTCTACTGAAAATATTATTGAATAGACATAGGCCAGATTTGTGTATTTCTCATATATGGTTCTAATCTAGATTTGTGCATTTCTCATTTGCAGCAAGCTGTATTGGTCATCTAAGGTCCTGTACCTCGTGCCAATTTCTTTTGCTCCAGTAGAAATAAAAAGGATGGAAGTGCAGTAAATGCACATATACAAGATAAAATTGTAAGGTTTTTTATTTATATTTTAAATATTTATATAAAATTCATAATTTAATATGTTTATAATTTCAACAGTCTGCCTTAGAGGCCCTCGATGGTAAGAAAGATGACAACTTTGGGCCACATGATCATTTAAGTTAGGTATTAGGTGAGGAGCACCCGGGGAGATTATGATGTCGACTAGGGAAAAACATTGTCCCCTCTAGGTATTGGTCGTCATCGGGATCCTCTCAAGTCTCCCAGACCCCTGAGCTAGAAATCGCTCATGTTGAAGCAACTGAGGAAAAGAAAATAGCTTTAGAGGAGCGTGAAAGAAGTAAGATGATGACCGAGCATTTCATGAAAGCTATGGCAGTTTTGAATCAGTCGCTTCCATTAGAGGTTGTTGCTACTTTTGAATCATATATGGTGTCGATGCACTCTTTAAATGATGCGTCAGGTGATTCCAATGAGGGTCGTAGTGGCGATGAAGGTGGTGGCGATGGAGCTGTTGGTGGTGAGGATGTTGCTGATGCTGCTGTTAGTGATGAGGCTACTGACGATGTTGTTGATGATGATGATGATAGCGATGATGGGCATGGACATGGGTATGGGGATGTTGGTGATGGGAAGATATTAATCTCCTCCATTTTTGACTTATCAGGGATACTTATGTATGTACTTTAAGAACTTGAATTGAATTCTTGTATGGATGAGAATGGTTAATTTATTTTCTTCTGAAAAGTTCTGTAAAAATTTTCACATGCATTTACATAAATATAACATTAGAATACTTGGTCATGCATATGGGTAAGTGGGTGAGGAGGTTATCCTACTTCTATGTAAAGGTATTTGTGGTGTATCTTGGATATAACCATATGGTGCAGTTTCCCTAGTCTTATTCATATAATGCTTATTTAATCTCTACACTACAGTAGTTGGTGCTCAAATTCCATGTGAGGTTAATTTATTTAACACATCACAAAGGATCTTGATCAACTACATGAACAGGTTGAGCTACCATGGGTGAACTGAACTACCATGAGTGTAATGACCCGAATCATTACAAGTTGTAAAATTCTCAATGGAATTTGAAATTTCCATTTTTAGATGGTTTGTTTTGAGAATCGGGAGTCAAAACAATATTTTGAGAGTTTTAAATCCTTAAAAGAATATTTTTGGGTGGGGTTTATGGACTAGGAGGTGACTTGGGGGTTTCAGGAAGCACCAGAGAAAGGATGGGTGGTTGGTGTGTTTCAGTAGTGATCTCAGGTATTTTTTTCTATTCCTCTTCTATGTTTAAACCCTCATTCATTTTCCGCTCATTTCACTTGGTTTTATTTAGGTATTCGATGTCAATTCCACCAGAGCATGGTAGAATCGACCAAAATGGATGGGGCTTCATACAACCTACTTAGAATTCATCCTGGGATGACGTTTTCATTCCACCATTGTCTGTTTTGGCGAGGTATGTCAAAATTGTGATTTTTTTAAGAATTTTGGCTTAAATTAAACTAATTCAGTAAATGATTGAGTGTTTTTGGTTAGATATTTTTCTCAGGTTGGTGCCAGGGTGTGTTGTGAACCCTTTGGTGTGGTGGTTGAGGTCTTGGTGGTGCAATGGTACTATGTGAGTTGTTTGGTGATTATTCCACATTGGTTTAAATTAAATAATTAATTAAAATTATTTATAATTAATTGTTTATGTCATGTGATGCAAGGTATGACCTTTGGGGGAGGTACATGCTTAGATGGGGCATGAACGAGCTTGACCAAGGATTGATAGAGCTTGGTGATGGTGGTAACTCCTTGATGGATGTAGGTGATCCCTTTAGTACAAAGCCACATATGTGACCATTCATGAGTTTCCTGCTATATTAATGTTCCCTCCAAACCTGCTCCACCTCCCCCTCCCAACCTGTCCCCACTCCCAACCTACACACCCCTCCCCCTCCCCCTCCCAACCTGCATCCCCCACCCCCTCCCTCCCAAAATTCAGCCCCCGCCCTCCCAACCTGCACACCCCTCCCCCTCCCAACCTGTTTCCCCACCTCCCTCCTAACCTTCACCCCCAACCTATCCCCCCCTCCCAACCTGCACACCCCCTCCCCCTCCCAACCTGCATCCCCCACCCCCTCCCTCCCAAAATTCAGCCCCCTCCCAACCTGTTCCCCCCTCCATACATGCTTTATAATGTTTTATTTATTTTCTTAGCTCCATGGGCTCTATACACACATGAATAGTGTATCTCCTCCATTCATGGTGTCTTCACATTATTAAAGCAGAGGGGTTCTGTTGGATTGACCATCTAGGTCATACATTAATTAGTGCATGTAAACATAAATAGGAAAACCTAGCAGTAACCAAAGTATATGCTCCAGAATTTAATGTCAGTTATTTTTTGGTAAGAAAATTTTTATTTGTAATGTAGGTTCAGTTTTGGTTTTTATCACACTTTCTTGTAGTTTTCATTAGTAATGAAAGTTCAGTATTGGATGTGTATGGGGTGTTCTTTGATTCTTCCTAGTCTAATATATGGGGTCGATTGAAACATTCATTAATTCAATATGCATTTTTTGTTAACATGCAATATGAATATGTGTGTTATGAATTCCATTTCTAATATGCGATATGCATTATGTTTCTAATATGCCATATGTATTATGTTTATTATGAGTATATGCAACATGTGTTCTCTTCCTAATACAAAGTATTCATTTTTTTATTATCAATATATGGAATGTTCATTCTTTTTGTTCAGAATGTATAAAATATGGAATATGTAATTTTTATTATGAATATATGCAATATGGAATACAAATTCTGAATATATGTAATATGGAACATGTGTCTTGTATATATTCAATTTTAAACATACATTTTATTTTGATAGGGAAATAAATGTGAACTAATATTTTTTTTTCAGGTTTCAAGTTTTGAAGAATTATAGAGGATTTATTAAATCGAATAATCAATGGTGATTTAAATGAGTGATGAGTTCCAAATTTTATGTTCTCACACCTTCATTATCAAGGTTTTATTATTCCCTTTTTCTTATATTTTTCTTTGCTGTAATTATTGTATTATCATGTTCATGGGATGTTGATGATGAATTCCATAATGAATTGATTATTTTTTCAAGGATCCAAATAGTATTCTCACTCTGCTTGTAATCATTTTTTTGCAATGTGGTATCAAATTGTCTGTAATCATATAGTGTTGGAGTCTGTATCCCACATCGGACTTGAGGTCCGGTGTGGTCTTTACCATTTGTTATAAAAGCACCCCAAGGGCTCCTTAGAGAGTATACCTTGGGGGTTCGGTCTCTCTTATTTTCACCCTTTACATGGTATCAGAGGGGAGTTAATCCCGACCCCTCTTCCTCCCATTTTATTTCCCCCTTCATCTAGGGTTCTTTTTATTTATCCCCCGTGGGGGGCGGCGGCCCTAATGTAGGGTTAGTTTTTTTTTTCTCAGCCGTCGTCCCCTCCGGGCTCGTTTCTCCGGCGGGTCTCCCCTGCCGGCGCCTGCTTCCCCGCTGCGCGCGGCGGCCCTCCCTTCCCGGCAGGCCCTCCCTCCCGTCCGCCTCTTCCCTGCCGGCTCCTGGTCGTGCAGCCCTCCAGCGCACGGCGGCCTGCTCTCCCGGCGCGCTTCCCATCCCAGCCGCCCCCTGTGGCCTTCCCCGACGGCGCGCCTCCCTTCCCGGCGGCCTCCTGCGCGTCGCTCCTCCTGCTGTGGCTTCCCGGCTCCAGCGGCGCCCTCCTCCTGTTGGTTTCCCGCTGCCTCCTCTGAGCGAGCCGGCCCCGACATCCCGCAGCGGCGCATCCCGTCGCGCCGCCCGTCGCGCCGCCCGTCGCGCCGCCTCCCGACCCTTGCGCGCCTCCCTTCCGCGACGACTCCCTGCTGCGGCATCCCGACCTCCGCCGCCCTCCCGCGATGCGCCCTCGTCTCGGCGGCCCCTCCATGCCGGCGCCCGGCGGACGCCTCTCCCTAGTTCTCCAGCCGCCGTCGCCTCCTCCTGCGGAGCTCTCGGCAGGCCCTACCTCCCGGCAGTCCTCACTCCCGCTGCGCCTCCACCTCCCGGCGGGCCTCCCTTCCCGGCGGCCCTCTCCTCTGCGCATCCCGTCGGCTCAACCTCCCTCTGCGCGCAGCGCTCCCTCCCGGCGACTCTCCCTCCCCGGCGGCTCCATCCCAGCCGGCTCCATGCGCCGGCAGCCTCCCTTCTCCAGCCGGCCTCCATTCCTGCCAGCGCTTCCAGCAGCCGGCCTCCAGCAACCGGCCTCCAGCAACCGGCCTCCACCCTTGTCGGCCCCTCCATGCCTCCCGGCCTCCTCCGGCTTCCAGCGCCACCTCTCGGCCTCCTGCTCCCTCGCCGGCAGATTTCTCTCCCTGCCAACTCCTCCGACAGCCGGCCTCCATCCATCCCGGACCTCCCAAAAGCCGGCTCCTCCAGCCGGCTCCATGCGCCGGCAGCCTCCCTTCTCCAGCCGGCCTCCATTCCTGCCAGCGCTTCCAGCAGCCGGCCTCCAGCAACCGGCCTCCAGCAACCGACCTCCACCCTTGTCGGCCCCTCCATGCCTCCCGGCCTCCTCCGGCTTCCAGCGCCACCTCTCGGCCTCCTGCTCCCTCGCCGGCAGATTTCTCTCCCTGCCAACTCCTCCGACAGCCGGCCCCGACATCCCGCAGCGGCGCATCCCGTCGCGCCGCCCGTCGCGACGCCTCCCGACCCTTGCGCGCCTCCCTTCCGCGACGGCTCCCTGCTGCGGCTTCCCGACCTCCGCCGCCCTCCCGCGGTGCGCCCTCGTCTCGGCGGCCCCTCCATGCCGGCGCCCGGCGGACGCCTCTCCCTAGTTCTCCAGCCGCCGTCGCCTCCTCCTGCGGAGCTCTCGGCAGGCCCTACCTCCCGGCAGTCCTCACTCCCGCTACGCCTCCACCTCCCGGCGGGCCTCCCTTCCCGGCGGCCCTCTCCTCTGCGCATCCCGTCGGCTCAACCTCCCTCTGCGCGCAGCGCTCCCTCCCGGCGACTCTCCCTCCCCGGCGGCTCCATCCCAGCCGGCTCCATGCGCCGGCAGCCTCCCTTCTCCAGCCGGCCTCCATTCCTGCCAGCGCTTCCAGCAGCCGGCCTCCAGCAACCGGCCTCCACCCTTGTCGGCCCCTCCATGCCTCCCGGCCTCCTCCGGCTTCCAGCGCCACCTCTCGCCTCTTTCTGCTCCCCGCGGCATTCCCGCCTCAATCGCCGGCCTCCTCCATTGCGGATTTCCCGGCGCTTCGACGACCGGCACCGCCACTGCGGATTTCTCGGCACTCTGACGCCCGGCCCTCCCGAGTGGATTTCTCGGCGCTTTGACGATCGGCCCGACATTACGGATTTCCCGGCGCTCTGACGACCGGCCCGTAGTGCGGATTTTCCCGACGCTCTGACGACCGACCCGCCAGTGTGGATTTCCCGAGGCTCTGTTGTCCGGCCCCGCACTTTTCCGGCGATGACCCATCCTTTTTTTATCAGCGGCATCACATTACCATCTTCAGGGGGAGCAACATCAACAACGTTTTTATTATTTCTGTTTCTTTGTTTTTATCTTGTTTTGTAATCAAGCTGGCTATGTCCAGCTTGAGGGGGAGTGTTAGTGTCTGTTTTTCTTGCTTTCTTTTCATTATGTGTCCAAACTAGGTACACCTAGCTTGAGGGGGAGTGTTGGAGTCTGTATCCCACATCGGACTTGAGGTCCGGTGTGGTCTTTACCATTTGTTATAAAAGCACCCCAAGGGCTCCTTAGAGAGTATACCTTGGGGGTTCGGTCTCTCTTATTTTCACCCTTTACATATAGTAATCCATCTACAAGTAAAATACTTTCTATTTATTTCTCTTTTACATTTTCTATTAGGTTTTTTACTGATCCTATTGATCTTCTATCTCATAATAATGATTATAGTGTTAATTTTATGTTCTAGAAATTAGGAGGCAGTGCAGAAAGGTATGTAATTTTGGACTTTCATGCTCGGATTAATTGTTGTTCTTGTAGCTTGTAACGCCAGTTAAACTCTATTTTTTATCATAATTTGGCAACTTCTAGCATTATTAATGAGAATTTAATGTCAGTTATATTTTGGTAAGATAATTTTCATTTGTAATGCAGGTTTAGTTTTGGTTTTTATCACACTTTCTTGCAGTTTTCATTAGTTATACAAGTTCAGTATTGGATTTTATCATACTTCATTCTTGTTAGAATTTGAAATGAAGGTTTACAATTTTAGTTGTTTTCATGTTCTTGCAGTTAGTATGAGGTAATGCAGATGGTTATGCAATCTCAGACATTCATGATCAGATTAATTGATTTTCTTGCAGTTCGTAATACATGTTCTTCTCTATTTTGTTATCATACTTTGGTTAGTTCTAGGTTTTCATTATATTAGAATAGTTATTATAATGATTCAACTCTTATTAGATTCATTCCATTTCCTGATAGGTAATATAATGATTCAACTCTCATTAGATTCCTTCTAGTCTTCTTATCTCTTCCAATCCTCATTCTCAATATATTCTTTTCTTTCCCAAGATCTTTCATCTCGAATATTCTGGAAAAACTAATTTTCAATTTCCAAAATCATTGAAAATGCATTCTAAACATCAACATTTAATCAACATAAAATAGAAAAATGATAATGGTTCAAACATACCATTGCTTCTAGTAAAAAAAAGTTCAATGTTACACCAACTGAATCCCTCTTCTTCCATAAACGAGTCAAACTTCTGATTCCATTCTAGTTGTTCTTGCTACAATCCATAGAATATTTTATTCATCTTATAGACCAAAATCTAGTTATCATTTACCGATAAACCTATCAGTTTTTCCATGTAGATCTCATCTTCAAAATCACCATAAAGAAAATCTATCTTAACATCCATTTATTACAGATAAAAATATTTTGATTCCAACAAACTTAGAATTATTCATTTGGTAGAATGTTTAACTACCGGTGAAAAGATTTTTGAGAAATCTAATCCTTTATTTTATTGAAACCCCTTCATTACTAGTCTTGTTTTTATCTTTTCCTAGCATCAAATTCTTCCTTGATATGGTAATTCCACATGTTCTCAAGTTCCGTTTTACCCTCTAGAAGTTCAGTTATCTCCCATGTTCCATTAAACTTTAATGAAGGCATCTCTTCACTCATGGATAACTCCCACTGTTTTAAGTCACTATGTCAAACTACTTACTATGGATTTTTAGGATCTCCTGTATCTATTAGAATAACAAAATTCAAATCATGCCCAAACCAATACACTAGTCTCCTAATATTGATTTTTATCCTTAACTGAATCAGATAAACTGAAATAGTTAGATATTTTTGTTCTAAAAGTATATTAATTACCAGTTCAAGAACTTCTAGAGCCCATACTTTGAGTGCTCCCACTCAAGCTTTATATGACGTTTAACTTTTTGGTGTTTCTTATGGTCTTACTTCTGGACTTCTAGTTCCTTTATCACCTAAATATGAGTTTTGTAGTTTTTTCAAATTACCAGTACTCTAATCAACCTAGACTTCAATAGTTTATTTTTCCTCAACTTCATGCTCCTCAAAGTTTCAGACTTTCCATATAAATTTCTCATTGAAGACAACATCCATGCTTCTAATGATTTGTTTCATATCATCATGATATCCAAAATTTTCATCTCCTTAGAAAAGAAAAAATGTATTTTTTATTTGGATTTAAGTTTAGTATAATCCATATAATTTACAAATTCATATGATAAACTGCTAAAAAAATTATGATGTTGAACTTATAGTGGTTTCCAGATCATAGATCCTCCAGATTTTCTTTCCCAACTATCAAATACAGACTTTTATTGATGAGGTATTCCACCTTATTGAGTTAATTTTCCCAAATGGACTTAGTAATTCCTGAGTGTAAACTCATACTTTGATCTCTCTCTCTATAAAAGTTTGATTCATTATTTTAGCTACCCCATTTTGTTTTGGAGTTCCAAGAATCATCTTCTAATGATGCATTCTTCTAATGCTTCCTTCCATCCAGATACACTTCAACTTCTGCCCATATTCCATTTCTACCAGTTATTTACACTGAATAAACACCAGAAATACATCATACTTATAGTTTAAGAAGTAGATAAATACCCAAAAGTCTATGAGCAGCACTTTGATCATCCATTTTAACAAAACATCTGTCAAGATTGCTTGCTTGCTTCCCATTCCAGGTGTATCTACTCCATGTGAAATTAGCTTCTACCACTGTGAATTCAACAAGATGACATTGATCAACGCACAAAGAAAATTCAAAATATGCATTCTGGTTAAAATTATCTCCATTTTTCCCTCAGGCCTCAAAATAGTGTTAAAGTATCTAATGATCGCCCATTTTTAATCCATGTTTCCAGAAATTACCTTCAATTCTTCCCATAATTCCCTTCTCCTGATATAGGAATTAGAAGCATACACAAATGAGACAAAAATCTCATAATAATCTATGTTGTAAGAGATTAAAATGCTCTAATACAGCCCACCGTATGAATTAATATGGATAACTTCATGCCTTAAAACCCACGAATGATCCATATTAGAGTCATGAGAGTTTTGTGAGACAAACTTGTATCCAAGGAGACCCACTTGAATCCTATCCAGTTATCAAACAGAAGTTTTGGTTTAGAAATGCCAATAAGCATAGGTTTGTAGGCCATAATGAAGTGTCTAAGGGCCTTGGTTGTTAGAGAATTCCCTATCCCTTGACAATTCCAATAGAAAATCCTTATTAATTAAGGGTTTTTCCCATGTTTGGGGGACCCATTTCAGTGCCATGTTCACCTGGCCATTACCTTTATGTCCTTTGATTTTCTTACTTTCTTCTTTTGAGTAGCTATCAAGTCCAGATGCCTTCCTATTTTCAATCAAGAGTTTGTCCTCTTTTGAGGTATCCACATCCTGCTCCAGTACCTGTGCATCTTCAGGTTCATCAGACCAGAACACACGGGTCAAGGGTGTGAACTGATTCCCAGATTTCTTATGCCCACTTTATTTCTCTCTAGAGACCCTCCTCTTGGTAACCTTGGATTCAACTACCTGTGAGAACCCCCCCTCATGTTCACCACTTTCATCATGATGAAGTAGCTACGTGGATTATTTTTCATGCACAATTGAATGCTTCCCTTGCGAGTCTGACTCTATCATAACACGTAAGGAGCCATCTGGTGCACTTTCTTCATGAGAAAATTTCTGGGCATCCTTGGCATGAGGAAAAGGTAGGAATGGGCACTCAATTGGTTCACCCGGCCTATATTTCCCTTGCATACTAGTAGGGAATTCCTTTCCAGTTGAACCAGCAGACAAGTCCAGACCCATCCCCATTTCTAGGCTGTTTGTAGCAGGTTGTGTGGGAGAAACTGTCCCATTTCCAGTAGGGAGGGTAAAGGCAGGCTCCTATGATGAAATAATGCCCGATGTATTCGCAGGCATGAGGTTGGAGTCATTATCACCAGCAATCATCATATGCGCAACTGCGGCAAGAGGCGGGTCTGGATGCGGCCCAGACTGTGCACTAGGTTGCACCAAATCAACTGCTGGACCAGGGAGTTGGGACTGATTGGGGGTGTCCTTGGGCACATTTCCAACAGAACTCCCAACAACAGAAAGCTCACCACCATCCTTGGTTTTCCCCATCACAAATTGATCAATACCATTCTCCTTCTAGGATCCAGGAATGACAACCTTCCCCTTCCTCCTTCGACATGAGGCATCGTCATGTCCCTTGACCTTGAAAAAACTACATTCCTTATCCCTGTTGCAATCAGAAAGAAGATGCCCAAAGTATCTGCAACCAGAACATAACTTAGGACTCCTCTCATAATTAATATGTAGTCGCATACTGTCATCTCTCATTGTCAACACAACTTCTTCGACCAGGGTGGAAAACATATAAGCTTGTAGATACGTATCCAAATCGCAGATTTTCAGTTTGTTTATCCAATCTAATTCGGTTCCCCACTGAGTAAGCAATGTCCCACAAGATCCTTGGATTCTAGTACAACCAATTAAGCTTGTAGATACGTATCCAAATCTATGCATGTGTATTACAGACATCAGTGGGGTCAAAGATTTTGTCCCAATCTTGTATGCATAAGAGACCAGGTTTCAATGAGATTGACCCCATGCTCCACGCACGCCGCTTGCATTCATCAGAAGTAAATACTACATGATAGTACCCTCTTCCCATCAATGTCATCCTCCATTCATCAAAACCCCATAGCTCCACGATGCGTTTGGTTAAATCAGAGAATTTCAAGAATATCTCACCTTTTGGGGTCAAAACCTGTGCGATAATTGAAAATTTGCATAAGCTTATACTTTACTCAATCGAATCTTGGTTCGTCGAGATATGAGCCAGGGTCGACCGCAGCCTTAACCACATCTGCAAAATTATTTTTCTGGCCAACGACATCTGGATGCGTTGACGCGCCTGCCTTCTTATTCACCTAGGAAAAGAGATCCTTGTGACTTACATATCCATATGCATGATGCAAAACACCCTTTGAAACATTCCAATTCCCATATAATAAATATTCAATATTCCTTTAAATTTTAGAACTTTTAAGTTTTTCTCAATGAGGTGTTTGAACTTATAGTTCCATACTTCTTGATCATTAGAATTTGTACTTCCAATAACCTCCACCCCATCTGAATTTTTAGTCATATAAATGGTCCCATCCTTTAATCCTCATGAAACTATCATTGATCCTCTGGTAACATTCCAAACCTCATTAGAAAATATAATTCTATTACCAATATCATCATGTTTTCCAATGAAAATTATATTTCTTCCTGGTATGTATTGTGTGTAACTGCTTCTATTCTGGTCTGTATTGGATGTGAAAGATGGAAGGAAGTAGGAAGTAGGAAGGCAGGTAGCACCTAGAAGCAGAAAGAAGCAAAAAGGCCGACAACTACTGTTGCCCAGGGGAATCACCTATACCCATAGTTCATTGAACCATGGGTATATAATATTTCGGTAAAAATCTATTCCCACGGTTTAAGAAAATCGTGGGTATTATGCTAGTTTAGGAATCACCTATACTCACGGTTTATTGAACCATGGGTATATTATATTTCGGTAAAAATATATTCCCATGGTTTGGAAAATATTATATTTCGGTAAAAATATATTCCCACGGTTGGGAAAACCATGAGAATAGATATATACCCACAGTTTAAGTAAACCATGGGTATTATGAAATTTCCCTCAGCTATACCTGCGGTTTTGCGAAAACTGTGGGTATAGGGAAATCCTGACACCTCGGTAGCCCACGGTTCATGAAATCATGGGTATAACCTATAGCCATGGTTTCATGGGCTATACCCATAGTTTCAAACTGTGGGTATAGGGAAATTTTCTAGTAGTGTTCAGACACCAGTTGAGGGCTGAAGCAAGTACTTGGGTATTTAGTTACATTGTACTACTTTACTTTATATATGCATGCTTACACGCAGTTATATTCCATTACACAAGCCAAATTTTATAGACACTTTTGGTGGTGGCCCACTGAGATTTATCTCACACCCTCTCCGAGTGCTATTTAATACCAGGAGTAGATTACATGACTACAGGTGTTGATAAAGGGAAACACATAGCTTCGAACACTTGATTGTTTGATGTTTATGTTGGATCATGATAGTAGATGACCAAGTTGGATCTCAGGATGCTAAGATAGTATTTTGATTTCCTTTATACTTTTGCGGAACATGTTATGTCTGCTATCTTGTATCCATGTTTTCCAGTTTTCTAGTAACATGCCATATCATTAGTTGTTAAATGCTATTCCAGTTGTTCAGTTATTGTAATTGTTGTCCTTATTTTCCATTGTGCCTTCTATTTACGTATATTTATTTTGCTATTTACCTATGTTACTTTCACTCGTTGTGCTAAACTTTGGTAATGAGGGCATAGTCTCCCCACAGACACACCTTAGGCCATTGCTGCTAGTCGGCAACCTATGGTGTTCGAGGAGATGCGCTTGAGGCCATGCGACCCACCAGGCTTGGGGCACCTATCAAGTTGAATTTGGGTCTGAGGCCTCACAAAGTGGTATCATAGGAGTTTTATTTTCCTGCTTCACTATTTTGAGACAATATATTAGAGATTGGGAATGCTTGGGACTTGGTCATAAGCCTTGCTTGGGCGTCATGAACCCATGTTCGGGGTAAAGGCCATGTTACCCAAAATATAATTTTTGTTCCGCCTTTTACTATCATAGTTGACATTATTTCACCATTGGGTGACACACATGTTGTGTGGTGTTTTTGATTATTACTCTGTTTGATGATTTTCTTTCATCCTTGGTTCGATGATATGAGGGTAAAGAGCATTGTTACATGCATCATTATAGGCACCTAAAATTCACATGTCATGCATATCACCATGCCATATGGGTGCATTTTACTGCTTTGTGTTGCTTGATATGTATGTGATTGTTGAGTGATGTTGTGATAGTTAGCTTATGCTTGTATTACTCTTGGATTCAATTGAGTGATTACCTATCTCAATTCATGAGGTGTATGGACCCTCATGGTTTGGGATGAGTAATTCACTGAGTCAATCCATTATTCTATAAATAAACGGGTTTCATTTTCATTGATAAGGTGTATGGGAACCGATTCAATGGGAATGGCTATCCATTATAAGATGAAATATGAAATATAACATGAAATGTTTTCACATCCTTATTTCGCCTTGTCATGTTTATGAAAGGTAAAGGAGTGAACCTAGAAATTAAATGTAAAATGAAATTAAACTTATACTTGAGAACTTACTAATACCTAGCCATCTAAGCGGGTAGTTTGGGTAGTATACCTTGGGTAGTGAGTTTTCTTATGGTTAGCTTCCACTAGTGATGCTAACTTTCTACTTAAGCTTGTTCTGAGGCGTGCGCTTGGAAATTGTAGACATATGTTGCCACGACGTCCTCGTATTATATGCCAGGAGGGCGACGATGACCATGATCCAGACATGGGGGGCTCTGAGCCACCACTCTTACCTCCATGAGTGCCACTTAAGGCATCGCCTATT
Organism: Viscum album; assembly: GCA_963277665.1. NCBI lineage: Eukaryota > Viridiplantae > Streptophyta > Magnoliopsida > Santalales > Viscaceae > Viscum > Viscum album. Next base: position 306,097,615 of record OY728158.1, read on the forward strand.
ATACTTGATTTGGGCACTGATGCCCAATTTCGTGATACTTTCCTATGTCTGATGCAGTCCATGCATGGTGCTCCACAACTTGCACCTATAACGGCTAATCTGACTCGTGAGTTTCAGCAACAACATCCTCTTACCTTTTCAGGGGATGGTGGTCTGCAGGCTACCGAGTCTTAGCTATAAGCCACCCTATCTATCTTTGAGCATCTAGAGATGCCTCCAGAGTGAAGGGTCAATCTTTCCACATACATGCTTCGGGATTCGGCAAAGCGTGGGTGAGATTGTAACGACCTGAAATTTTGAATAAATCTTGTTTCCTAATTTTGTGTGTTATTTTATTTTATACTCAACAAAACTGTTTCATTTGATAACATGAGTATAATTAAAATGAGACTGTTGGGTTTTGACTGTTATATGGTCGTTGGTCAATATGACCGCTGGAAACTAAACGTTTTGATTATTGTATCTAAATACAAGTGATCTTGGATAATTAATATAGAAAGAAGATTTGATGGCCTCACCCAGTAGTCTTGGACCGATCGAAGCCCATCTAACAGAACTTGGGAAGGAGGTAGCACCATTGGGCTTTGCTCTGGACCAAACCCAAGCCGAACTTCATCATGTGAAGCTAGAACGAAATCTCCTTCACGAGAAGTTCAAACTGATAGAAATTACTACTCGTGCGATGTTGGCCGAGCCTCCCTCGAATTCTCTCACCTTAGCACACCTTACACTTAGGTCCTATGCTGGGGTTATAAGGGGCTATGTAAGGAGACCGTAACTGCCTTGTGTAATCCTTTGTTTTAAATAAAAATTGGGATTTCTTCTTATGATGAAGTTTATGAATTTTCAAATGACCGGATAAATATAGTATGCATATTTTTGATGAATTTTAGAAAAAGGATATTTTAAAAATGTTCATGTAAACCTTAAATAATTAAAAATGTGTAATGATTTTTGAAAAATGGTCTTCTAAAATTATGTTCAGTACGAAATTTGGAGTCTAATAAGATCAACTTAAATTTTGATGAATAGTAAATTATGAATAGTGATTTTACACTTAGGATTAGTAATGTGACCAAATGGATTAGTAATCTCACTTAAAGAAAATTTTAATACAATTTAGACACCTTGATTAAGTAATGTGATTCAATAAAATGGGTAAATAACGGTTTCATAAATATTTAGTCAAGTATTAGTTTTTCAGGTGAATAGTGTTTTTTTAATTAAAAATTAAATTAAAAATATTTAGAAAATTATTTTTATAAAATGGAATTTATTTTTGAACTCAGAGCATCGATATTATGTTATGGTAATTTTTGGAGATTTTTCTGAAAAAAATGAATTTTCGGTGAATAGTGTATTTATTTAAAAAATAAATTAAAAATATTTAGAAAATTATTTTTATAAAATAGAGTTCATATTTTTAATCAGATCATCGATATTTGGTTAAGGTGGAATTTTGGGATTTTTCTGAGAAAGATGAATTTTCAATGAATAGTAAAAATGCAGTTTTAGGGTTTCGGTATGTTTAATGACATCATAACTGTGTCATGATGATGTCATGAGATATTTTAAGGGTTGGACGACCAAAGGTGATGAATTATTGTATTGGGGGACCCATGTGGCCTAACTCCATGGGAAATGCCATGGGAGAACCCATGGTTTTGAGAAAACCACTTGTGAGGTGTCCCTTGAAATTATTAAAGTATCACCTAACCTTCCCTATAAATACCCACCCTTTCCTCCTTTATTTTTCACTCTCAACTCTTCCCCAACGAATATTTGGTCTCATTACCTCCCAAGGAGTCCTCCCAAGGTGCCCCAAGCCCTCAAGGTCCAAATCTTTGAGTTTTAAGAGTTACGTTTTAAGGTAAGGGATCCTACCTCTCTCTTTCTTTTCAAGTAATATATTTTATGTCATTTCTTTTATGATCCATGCTCTTATGTTGGAGGATGTTATTTTATATTCCTATTACTTCCCTTTTCATGTTAATATTATGAGAGACCCCCTCTTTCTCTCATCAATTCTTTTTAAGAATGTTTAAGTGGCACCGTTAGACTGCCGAATTTTTAAGGGATTCTTTCACCTTTCTCTTTTTTCAAAGTTCTACTTTCATGTCAAGTCTTTCAAGTTCCTTTTTATTATGTCGGGGTATGATCTCTATATATATCATACTGAACTTTTATGTTCATATGATTAGAGACCCTATTTTATCTTGTCAATTCATTTTTTTTGAAGTTTAAGTGACACCATTAGGCTGCCGAATTTTCATAAGAGAAATCTAATTTTTGTCTTCCTTCCATGTTTTTTTTTCATTTAAAATGCCATGTCCTTAAAATTTTATTACCATGTTCATATATCCTTCATATTATGTCTCTCTATTTTTTATGGGTTATTTATGAATGTTTGACCCATGTCCCCTCTCTTTTCAATGTTTCTAAAACCCCGAAACATAGTCGTTATGCTGCAGAATTTCCGTCTCAAAATGTCTCTCTCTTTTTCTAAAGTTATTTTATTTTATTAAGTGAATACTCAAAGCTATATCTTCTATAGGGGTATTCACATATATACCAAAATGTTCTATTTTAAATTCTGGGATTTACATACATGAGACCCACCTTTCTTTTCTGTGGGTTTTAAAGTGACACAAAGATCATGTCTTTAAAGCAGTTTTTAAAACGTTATGATTATGAAATGAAACCCATTTCTTTTATGCTATATGGGTTGTTTATGAAATGATTGATGATGATATATGTGGCTCACATGACAATAAAGACTAATTTAAGGGTGCGTCCTGATAGCGCTCCAATGCATTGGGTAAAGACTTAATCTCTAGAGATGACAATTTAGACTGATACCTTGGTGAATAACCTTGGTAATTTTTATTGACACCTTGGGGATGGACCTTAGTGAAATGGAAATTATTGTCTTTGTAAAATGTTGTAGCCACATCTTCAAGTTATAAAATACGTTATTTTTATTATGATATGCCTCATGATTTCTTTCTCATGCGTTAAAGTTCTTTTTCATGACTTTATTGATGTATCTCATGTTCACATGTTAAATGTTTCCCTTGTTTCCCTTACTGGGCCTTTTTCTCACCCTTTCCTTTGATGTATGCTCCCAGGTTATGAGATGTTGTAATGAACTTAGGATGAACAAATGAAGAATCATTTCAAGTGTTTAAGAATAATGTTTTTTTTTCTCATGTAATAAGTTCCTGGTTTCTAAGACACTAAACCTTAAAGATCCTCGTTTTTGTAAAATGTAATGAAAAGTTATGTTATAAAAAGGCGGGATGCTATAGTTGGTATCAAAGGATGGTTTAGTTATTTGTGGAAATTAGGATATGAAAACTTTAGGAAGAATCCTATATAAAAGTTTATATATAGGAAATATTCCTGGTATTTTGGTGAGTATTGAGTAAGGGGTTGCCAAGAAAATACATTCCTGTCTGGATACGAGCAGGTAGAGGTGGCTCTGGCACAAATGTACATAGGGGTAAAACCCGAAAACACCGCTTTGATCTAGACTCAAACGGGAACTGGTACACGACAACGGGCCTTACTGCACTCTTGGTTATGACACTCCCGGGGGATATGCTTTGGTAAATTCATAAGCTTAGTATAAACCATTATTAAAGGAACAAAGATAAAATAAAATAAAGATTCACATATATGATCATGGATAACCTAGATTGGAACCTAGGGGATCAGAAGTTAGGGTATACTTTCCTTATACAAGTTTATCCTTCTATGCTTAAAGTTTCCTTTTAATGATTATTGGCTAAGTATTCAAGCCCCTAATTATACTTTCTTTTCTTAGTTAATGGCGGGAAATGGAAGAACATGTCCCAACAACCAATTTGATAGGAAATGTGATGATTTCCCTATTGATATGACAAAGATGACAAGAGATCAAGTTGAACGTATTGTGATTATTCCAAACCAGCTATCAAAAATCACAATTAATAATTGGTACCTAGTTGAATGCCCAAATTCGTCAAGAAATAAGAAGATGAAGTCTCAGGGAGGTTCATCTGATAAAGTTGATAAGGTAAAGAATACCCAATTTCCTTTGTGCAAAAAGTGTGGAAAGGGGCACCAAGGAGAATGTCACAAAGGAACTGGGAGATGTTTTAAGTGTGGGAAGATAGGGCATAAAGTAGCCAATTGCTTTAAAAAAATGGATAATGTGATGAATGGAGATAAGGTTCGATCTAATGTACCTTATACATTTCGATGTCGTAATTGTGGAGAATTTAGACATTATCCAAGGAAATGCTCTCTTGGAATGGGTAAGAAGCATGATGAGCATCAACAATCTTTGAGGACAAGGGAATAATGCAAGTCCTATGCTGAGATGGATCATGATGATTGAAGTACATGTAACTTCTTCGCAATAATTGTCTATGTCATGTTGTATTTTAGTTCATGCTCCATGACCATATCTTTAATGTTTTCTAAGAACATCAAGTCACTACCTAAGATGGTTTTATATCATTAAGGAAAACATATATTGTTATGTACCACATGTTGATGTAGTGAAGTTGTTCTTCTTAAAAAAAGGGTGATTAGGGGATTAAAATATGGTTATTATTTTGGAAGACGTTCACTATTTTGGGAACCCTATTTGATCGAGGTAAATAGATTACTATGGTATTTTCTTTGAGGAGTAAAGGTTGACTTATATTTTGAAGAATCAATGAATTTAAGGCGGACTTATAGTAATTTAGGTTACATATGGAAATGATTAACCTATCTTGGGGAAAATATGTTTAGGTTAGACACTTTTGTTATAAGATGTTAGGGGTGGTTGATGTTGTTTGGAAATAAACGATGAAGTTTATTTTGGAAGACTATGTTATCAAATCCTTATTGTATTTGGGTTTCAATCTTAGTTTGGTTTATTTTGAGGAATTTTAAGGACAATTATTTATGGAATGGTCTATGATGAACTTTGGGTAGTACCATGGAACTTTGAAGATTTAAAAGTAGTTTACCTTCCTATGAGATTCTTTCTTTTTGAAGAGTTGTTTTATCTTACCCTTTCTGTTTTTGGGATAATGTTTAAAGATAAAAGAAATTGATAGTTAATCTTTTGTGGATTACGTGACTCTCAAGAAGATGATTCTTGTGTTTTGATGAGACCAAGTGTTTTTGAATGCTCATAATTTGAAGAAAATATTAGTTTTGGTAGAAAATTATTAAAGGATGAAACTCTACTTGAAGGTAGGTATATTTCCCTGTGTTTTATTCTAGGTAGTAAATGAATTCCTCAAAACTATGAAAAGGAACGTAAAAAAAATGTTGTCTGTTAACTTTTCCTACTAGGAAATCAAATACCGTTTAACCCCTCATAAGTTTGTGATTTTCTTATTGTTAACTTTCTCCTAATAATGTTTTCTATCACTCTCCCTCAGAACATGACCCTTTGTTTTCTCCAACATGTCCATGTTTTCTTACATGGAATCATAGTATGGGTTAACGCGGGTGACCTTTTTTACTTCCCTTCTTTCTTTTAAAGTAATAGTGTTACTGACTTTTTTTCCGACGTGGTACTTTCAATGAAATTTCCAATCCAAATTTTAAAAATTGTGGGGACGCAATTTCTTAAGAGGGGAAGAATGTAACGACCCGAAATTGTGAATAAATCTTGTTTCCTAATTTTGCGTGTTATTTTATTTTATACTCAACAAAACCGTTTCATTTAATAACATGAGTATAATTAAAATGAGACTACTGAGTTTTGACTGTTATATGATCGTTGGTCAATATGACCGCTGGAAACTAAACATTTTGATTATTGTCTCTAAATACAAGTGATCTTGGTTAATTAATATAGAAAGAAAATTCGATGGCCTCACCCAGTAGTCTTGGACTGATCGAAGCCCATTTAACAGAACTTGGGAAGGAGGTAGCACCACTGGGCTTTGATCTGGACCAAACCCAAGCTGAACTTCATCATGTGAAGCTAGAACGAAATCGCCTTCGCGAGAAGTTCAAACTGATAGAAATTACTACTCGTGCGATGTTGGCCGAGCCTCCCTCAGATTCTCTCACCTTAGCACACCTTACACTTAGGTCTTATGCTGGGGTTATAAGGGGCTATGTAAGGAGACCGTAACTACCTTGTGTAATCCTTTGTTTTAAATAAAAATTGGGATTTATTCTTATGATGAAGTTTATGAATTTTCAAATGACCGGATAAATATAGTATGCATATTTTTGATGAATTTTAGAAAAAGGATATTTTAAAAATGTTTATGTAAACCTTAAATAATTAAAAATGTGTAATGATTTTTGAAAAATGGTATTCTACAATTATGTTCAGTACGAAATTTGGAGTCTAATAAAATCAATTTAAATTTTGATGAATAGTAAATTATGAATAGTGATTTTACGCTTAGGATTAGTAATGTGACCAAATGGATTAGTAATCTCACTTAAAGAAAGTTTTAATACAATTTAGACACCTTGATTAAGTAATGCGATTCAATAAAATGGGTAAATAACGGTTTCATAAATATTTAGTCAAGTATTAATTTTTCGGGTGAATAGTGTTTTTTTAATTAAAAATTAAATTAAAAATATTTAGAAAATTATTTTTATAAAATGGACCTTATTTTTGAACTCAGAGCATCAATATTATGTTATGATAATTTTTGGGGATTTTTCTGAAAAAAATGAATTTTCGGTGAATAGTGTATTTATTTAAAAATTAAATTAAAAATATTTAGAAAATTATTTTTATAAAATGGTGTTAATATTTTTAATCAGAGCATCGATATTTGGTTAAGGTGAAATTTTGGGATTTTTCCGAGAAAGATGAATTTTCAGTGAATAGTAAAAATGCAGTTTTAGGGTTTCAGTATGTTTAATGACATCATAACTGTGTCATGATGATGTCATGAGATATTTTAAGGGTTTTCCGACCAAAGGTGATGAATTATTATATTGGGGGCCCCATGTGTCCTAACTCCATGGGAAATACCATGGGAGAGCCCATGGTTTTGAGAAAACCACTTGTGAGGTGTCCCTTGAAATTATTAAAGTATGACCTAACCTTCCCTATAAATACCCACCCTTTCCTCCTTTATTTTTCACTCAAAACTCTTCCCCAACGAAGCTCTAGTCTCATTACCTCCCAAGGAGTCCTCCCAAGGTGCCCCAAGCCCTCATGGTCCAAACCTTTGAGTTTTAAGAGTTACGTTTTAAGGTAAGGGATCCTACCTCTCTCTTTCTTTTCAAGTAATATATTTTATGTCATTTCCTTTATGATCCATGCTCTTATGTTGTAGGATGTTCTTTTATATTCCTATTACTTCCATTTTCACGTTAATATGATGATATACCCCCTCTTTCTCTCATTAATTCGTTTTAAGAATGTTTAAGTGGCGCCGTTAGGCTGCCAAATTTTTAAGGGATTCTTTCACCTTTCTCTTTTTTCAAAGTTCTACTTTCATGTCAAGTCTTTTAAGTTCCTTTTTATTATGTTGGGGTATTATATCTATATATATCATACTAAAATTTTATGTTCATATGATGAGAGACCCTATTTGATCTCATAAATTCATTTTTGTTGAAGTTTAAGTGACGCCGTTAGGCTGCCGAATTTTTATAAGAGAAATCTAATTTTTGTCTTCCTTCCATGTTTTTTTTCATTTAAAATTCCATGTCCTTAAAATTTCATTACCATGTTCATATATCCTTCATATTCTGTCTCTCTACTTTTTTATGGGTCATTTATGAATGTTTGACCCATGTCCCCTCTCTTTTCAATGTTTCTAAAACCCCGAAACATAGTCGTTATGCTGCAGAATTTCCTTCTCAAAATGTCTCTCTCTTTTTCTAAAGTTCTTTTATTTTATTAAGTGAATAATCAAAGCTCTATCTTCTATAGGGGTATTCACATATATACCAAAATGTTCTATTTTAAATTCTGGTATTTACATACATGAGACCCACCTTCCTTTTCTGTGGGTTTTAAAGCGACACAAAGATCATGTCTTTAAAGTAGTTTTTAAAATGTTATGATTATGAAATGAAACCCATTTCTTTTATGCTATATGGGTTGTTTATGAAATGATTGATGATGATATATGTGGCTCACATGATAATAAAGGCGAATTTAAGGGTGCGCCCTGATAGCGCTCCAATGCATTGGGTAAAGACTTAATCTTTAGAGATGACCATTTAGACTGATACCTTGGTGAATAACCTTGATAATTTTTTTGACACCTTGGGGATGGACCTTGGTGAAACAGAAATGATTGTATTTGTAAAATGTTGTAGCCACATCTTCAAGTTATGAAATACGTTATTTTTATTATGATATGCCTCATGATTTCTTTCTCATGCCTTAAAGTTCTTTTTCATGACTTTATTGATGTATCTCATGTTCACATGTTAAATGTTTCCCTTGTTTACCTTACTGGGCCTTTTTCTCACCCTTTCCTTTGATGTATGCTCCCAGGTTATGAGATGCTGTAATGAACTTAGTATGAACAAATGAAGAAGCATTTCAAGTGTTTAAGAAGAATGTTTTTTTCCTCATGTAATAAGTTCCTGGTTTCCAAGACACTAAACCTTAAAGATCCTAATTTTTGTAAAATGTAATGAAAAGTTATGTTATAAAAAGGCGGGATGCTATAGGGATGTTATTACCCAAGATTGTCGTCATTAGGGAATGCTATGGGCTAATTTCCAGACTGCCTTCTATGACCAATTATTTCCTCAAATGCTGAGATCTGAAAAATCCAGAGAGTTCATGCATCTCAAGAAGGGTTCTATGCTAGTTATGGAGTATTCAGTGTGTTTCACAGAATTGCAGCACTTTGCACCACTTCTAGCCAGTGATGAGCTTTCGCGTGCTAGACGCTTTGAGGATGGGCTCCAGTATGTCATCCATATGCAGGTCAATGTCTTTTGCCTACCTAATTTTTCTAATATAGTTAATAAGGATATTATCACTGATCACAACCTAAGGGATGACAATAGTACTGGGCATAGAGGACCTATGTTGCGTTAGGCCAGTAGTTCTTTTGGTGGCAAGAAGCATTCTCTCAAAGTTTCTCGTCAGAGAAGTGGCAACCAGAGTATCCATTTTGATAGGTCTAAAGTGTTTCATTAGTGTGGATGATGGGGGAATTCAAATCCTCAGTGTGATAGAGACCCATTGGAGTGTCGGTCTTGTGGTTGTATGAGGCATCTCCAGTGTTTCTATAGGATCTTTCCACCAACCTCGAGTGGAAAAGTATCCGCACCAGCTTCAACTTCAGGAGTGAGTTCTTTTATGCCGCATTAGGAAGGGATTTGGAATAGCACATGTAGGTATGGATGAGGAGGAGGTTGCAGTTGTGGTCGTGGTAGTTATATGCCCGATCTCCAATAGCACCAACATAGCAGTTATGATTGTGGTAGTCTATCTGTTTCATAGGGTCGTGGATCAAGTTAGTTGCATGAACTACAACCAATACCTAAGGATAAAGCTGCATGACCTTCTACAGTACAAGGTACTATGATAGTATCCTATACTATAGTACCTGATTTATTTGATACGGGTGCTTCAAACTCTTTTATCTTTGTATCCATCATGGAAATCCTCAGACTAGAGATATAATATTACTATGGTGTAATGACCTTGGATACACCGTTAGGGGTATGAATAGAGGGCATACGCCAGTGTAGGGACTGTCCCCTTGAGGTAGGTAGTTACCCTTTCTTATGGAATCTCTTTCTTCTCGAGATGGAAGACTTTGATGTCATTCTCGGGATGGACTTGTTAGTTCACTATCATGCTTTTGTAGACTGATATACCGTAGAGTATCTTTTACATCATCAAAGGGCAACAATTATCTACATAAGGGTGAGTGGGATGTCCAAGATGGTAGATTTGGACCAGTGTTTCATGGGCTAGGTGGAGTGACCACCCATATTGAAAATCTCTTCATGGAGGATCAAGGTTTACAACAAGTTGATTTTCCCCCGGTAGTAGATCGTTTCAGGTATGTCTTTCCCGATGATTTTTTTCTGGCTTACCTCCTGAGAGAGAGGTAGAGTTTACAATTGATCTTATTCTAGGAGAAGCTCCAATGTCCATTCCTCCATATTGAATGACACCTACAAAGCTTTAGGAACTCAAGAGGCAGTTAGAGTATTTAGAGGCCAAAGGTTTTATATATCCCAATAAATTCTCTTGGGGTTTTCCCATGCTTTTTACCAAGAAAGTGGATGAAACCTTATGTCTATTTATGGATTACATGAATTTGAACTATATTATGGTCAGGAACCAGTATCAACTACCTTGAATAGATGATCTCTTCAACCAGATCCGAGGAGAAAAGGTCTTATCCAAGATCGACCTAAGATCGAGTTATCATTAGGTACAAGTCAGACCATCAGACATACCTTGTACAACTTTCCATAGCAGGTATGGTCTGTATGAGTATCTAGTTATGTCATTCGGTCTTATGAATGAACCCACTGTTTTCATAGATCTAATGAATAGGGTTTTCCACCCCAATTTGTATTCTTTTTTCATGGTCTTTGTGTATGACATCTTGGTGTATTCTCACACTTGTAGCGACCATGCCAAACATCTTGAGATCATTTTGAGTACATTAAGAGAGCATCGAATTTATGAAAATATTTCTAAGTTCTACTTTTGGATTGACAAAGTGCACTTCTTGGGTCATATAATATCAGAATCAAGAGTATTTATTGACCTAAAAAGGTGAGTGTTGTAGTTTCCTGGGAGTATCCTAAGAGCGTGTTTGATATACAGAGTTTCTTGGGGCTGGATGGATATTATAGTAATTTTATACAAGACTTATCACATCCTTATTCACCTATTACTATCCTTACAAAGAAGGGTTTCAAGTTTATATGGTCATAAGAATTTGATAAATCCTTTCAGGAGCTGAAGGAGAGGCTTGTCTCAACACCTATTCTAATTCTTCCTAAGCCAGGTATAGGTTATATCATTTTCTAGGATACATCTGGCATTGGACTAGGAGTAATACTGATGTAGGAAGACAGATTCATTGTGTATGGATCTTGATAGTTGATGCCTCATGAGATAAATTACCCAACACATGACCTTGAACTAGCAACAATTGTCCATACCTTATTTTGTTGGAGACACTATCTTTTGGGTGAGCACTTTGTGGTGTACACAGACCACAAGAGCCTCAAATATATCTTTTTTTAGTGTGAATTGAACCTCATACAATGGATATGGGTCAAATATCTAGAATTATTTAATTTTTAGCTTGTCTATACACCTGGAAAGGGTAATGTGGTTACAAATGCACTGATTCAGAAAACTCAGGCACATACAGTACGAGAAGCTAGTGATGAATGGAAGTTAATAGACCTCTTTTCTAAGTTGCATATAGAGTTTCATGATAGTCATGAGAAACATTATTTATCATCCTTGAAAGTTACCTCATCCATTCTTGAGAATGTTAAGATTAGACAATTTTTAGATCCTGAAGGCTTAGTTCTCCATGAGAGTATATCAGGAGATAACCCTCCTCTGGATTGGTCTATAGATAGAGACAACATCCTACGTATTAATGGATGTGTCTGGGTCCCTACAGATATGGGAGAGGAGTCGATTAAAGAGTCCCACGCCTCTCATTTGGTAGTTCATCCAAGCATCTTGAAGATGTATCGAGATATGTGACGCTAGTATTGGTGGACTGAGATGAAACTTTAGATTACAGGCTTTATCACTAAGTGTTCCACTTATCAGTAGGTGAAGGCACAACACCAGAGACCTGTGGGCATGCTAAAAATAATTCTAGTCCTAAAATGGAAATGGGAATATGTTACTATGGAATTTGTAGTTGGTTTACCTAGGTCTCTTAGAGGTAGCAATGTTGTATGGGTTTTCATTGATAGACTAACGAAAGTATCCCACTTCATTCCTATTTGGGAGAAATTATCAGTTGATGATCTAGGAAAACTATATGTTTGTGAGATTATATGTGTAATGACCCGCTTATCCTTATTGTCTTGAGGATACAACAAGTCATTACTTGGCCTTAAGAGACATCCCCAAAGCGCCAAAGGCTGGCAATAAATGCCGAAGGGTTTCAAAACAAGTGGGGGGCGATTTACCCTTTTAGAACATACCACAGAACCAACAACCATAACCAAACTAATCAACTAAATGATGCATGATAAAATCTAAGACAACTCAACCATTTATTTTATCATAAACCAACCAAGAGTACCACTACAGAAACCAAAACTAAATCAGAGTAAACAGCAAAAAGATAAACTAAAAGACTATAAGACGACAACCCAACTCCATTCTCCACAAGCTCCAAGCTCCAACATCATAAATCAGCCCAAGTATCACAAAGTAGTGCTATAAACATGTGACACTTTACCTTTTCCAACATCTCGGTATATGACATCTGCAAAAGCACCAACGTGCCAAAGTAGGGGGTGAGTAATGAAACTCAGTAGGTTTTCCCTGATGACTTCCCAACCCATGCCTCTAGGATAAAACATGTTAGCACATTTATATAAAACAATTTACATAAAACAATTCCAAAACAGTTCACAATATAACAAGTTCCATGTCAAAACCATTTTCCAACAAAAACCATATTTCTCAAGAAAAGAAACCAAGCAAAGTTTCTAATCAAATTCCCATTTCCATTTTGGCACATTCATTCCATTTCACAAATCCACACAACCAACCATGCATGCAACCTGGACCTCCCTATACTCGCGAGTGGTGAGTTATCCTTCCAATAAGCTGTCACTTAGTGGACTACCTTGACGGGGGTACTTCACGCCCTTATCCGTCCCTTTTGATGGGGGGTACTTCTCACCCTTATCCATCCCAATGCATATGAACACACACCACAACCCATGAAAATCCATGCCAAAACCAAGTGTGTTCAAAACCTTTCAATAAAGCATCAAACCTTTTATTGAAAACCATTTCTTTCAAGTAGAAAAACCATAACCAGTTTAAAATCACCATTTTAAATTCACTTCAACAAAAACTTTCCAAAAACACCCAATTTCCATCACTCTTTACTTAAAAAGGGGTTTCAACCATTCTTTCACAGTAGATAAACCAACAATTTCAATCAAGGAAAACAATTTGAAACTAAGACTTCAAGTTCTAAGAAATAGGAATCGAGAGTGAAGCCACCTACCTCAACAAATTAGGTGAAACCAACCAACAGATGAAGAATGCCAACAAAACCGAGTCAACTACTCCCCGAAACCTCCTTAGATTCCTTCCCCTAGTACCAACAAAACCAAAAACTGAATTAAAAGTCATCCACTACCTTAGATCTACCCACCTTGGGCGTAGATCTAAGGTTCCATCAAGAGGGAAGAATGAGATCTAAGAAAACTAAAGGAAACGAGACTTACCTCGACCAACCGGCCACTAAACACGAAGGCAACCCTCCAGATCACTTCCAAAATTCCTGGTAAGTGTTCTCCCACCTTCACCAGAGAGAAATCCCGAGTTAGGGATATCTAGGAGCAAAAATGAGAGGGTTTAAAGATAAAACGGATTAGATCCTTAAAAATAGGATCTAAGTTGACTCTACGCACAGTTAGTCTACACAGTTAGTCAAATCGTGCACTAACCATGCGGTCTCCTCTGTCCGAAGTGACCACCACCTGTACGGCTTCCACATGGTTTGGGAAACCCGTGCAAAGCCTGTGTGTCACCACTTTTTGCCCTTTAACACTTTAAAAGTCTCCAAACTTTCCCAACCATTCCACATATGCTTCATGTACTTAAAAAGCATAAAACAAGGGTTACTTACCAGAAACCGGGGGTACTACATTCTCCCCACCATTGGCCTTTCTGTCCCCAGAAAGTAGAAAAACATCACTTGCCTGAAAGAGTTCTGGACACTGCTCTTTCATTTTTTTCTCGCATTCCCAAGTCTCTTCCTGAATCTGACCATGTTGCCACAAAACCCGCACTAGACCGATGCTTTTTCCATGAAATACTTTATCCCGCCTATCCACAATCTTCACTGGAATATGTACCAACAAATCATCTGGCTCTAGGTCAACGTGATCCCATCTGATCACATGGTCAGGATCGGGCTGATACTTCTTCAACTGAGATACATGAAACACATTATGCACTGCACTGAACCGTGGTGGTAATGCCAACCGATACGCCGCCTCGCCAACCCATTCCAGTATCTCAAAAGGGCCTATATATCGAGGAGATAATTTGCCATGCTTTCCAAAACGACGATGTCCAAGCCTTGGAGATATTCTCAAAAAGACATGATCAGTCACCACAAATGACAACGATCTTCGGCGATGATCCACATAATATTTCTGATGACTCTGTGCCATCTCCATCCTCTTTTTTATCAACTGAATCTTCTCCATTGTTTCTTGGACAAGGCTCAGCCCAACTAGTGAAGTCTCACCTATTTACACCCAGTATAGTGGATAACGACAAGGATTCCCATACAATGCTTTAAACGGAGCCATGCGTATCAAGGCTTGATAGCTGTTATTGTATGAGAACTACAATAAGGGTATATGATCCTCCCATGAGCCCCCAAAATCCATTACACAAGCCCGCAACATGTCTTCCAATGTCTGTATCGTCCTTTCAGATTGTCCATCCATCTGAGGATGATACACAATACTCATATTCAACTGAGTTCCCAGGGATTTCTATAAGGATCACCAGAAATGAGATGTGAACCTCATATCTTTGTCTGAAACAATTGAAACTAGTATGCCATGTCTCTTTACCACTTATCGGATATAGATTTTTGAAAGATATTCCATTGTATGAGTTTCACGAATAGGTATGAAATGGGCCGACTTGGTTAGACGATCCACTATCACCCAAATGACATCATGTTTCCAAATCGTTATTGGAAGACCTATAACAAAATCCATTGCTATCTGATCTTATTTATACACTGGGATAAGTAAAGATTGTAACATACCAGCTGGTCTCTGATGCTCTGCTTTAACCTGCTGACAAGTTAAGCACCGTGAAACAAATTCATCTACCTTCTGTTTCATACCGCTCCACCAAAATTGTGCCTTTATCACCTTATAAATCTTTTGTATTCCTGGATGAACAACCCATTTGGAATGGTGGTAAGCATGAAGGATTTGTTCCTGAGTAGTTAAAGGTACAACCATCCGATCTCGAAACCACAAAACTGAATTCCCATCCAGCTTCCATTCCTCAATAGTCTCCCCACTATTGAGTTTTGAACTCATTGCAATACAGTCTACATCAGATGCTTGTGCCTCCTTTACTATCTCCACCAAATCAGAAACAAGTGAAACTAGAAAGAAAACCGCAACATCAGCTCGGTCTTCACATTCCATACGCATGTCGACTAGGACCGACATCAACTGCCACTCATCTAAAGCTTCTTGCGCCAACTGAGCATACGAATTTCTGCTTAATGCATCGGCCACCAAATTTCTCTTACCCGGTGTATATATCAAGTCAAAGTCGAACATTTTAAGATACTCCATCCATCTCCTCTGTCTCAGATTAAAATATCATTGTGAGAAAATATGCTTCAAACTCTTATGATCTATAAACATAGTGAATTTCTCACCAAAGAGATAATGTCTCCATGTTTTCAAAGCATGGACAACTGCAGCCAACTCCAAATCATGTGTTGGGTAGTTCTTTTCATGCACTCTCAACTATCTTGAACCATAAGAAACAACATGGTCTCCTTGCATGAGAACACATCCCAACCTAGATCCTGAAGCGTCACAATACACCACGTACCCCTGTCATGATTCCGACAAAATCAAGATGGGTACTGATGTAAGGCGAAATTTCAACTCTTGAAAAGATCTCTGACATTCCTCAGTCCATTGAAATGCACTATTATTCTTTTTCAATGCTGTCATAGGTGAAGCTAGTCGTGAGAATTCACACACAAAGCGTCATTAATAACCTGCTAGACCAAGAAAACTTCGTATTTCAAAGACATTCTTTAGCGGATGCCAAGAAATAATAGCTTCTATATTTTCTGGATCCACTCAAACACCTTTCTCAGAAACAACATAGCCCAGAAATCATACCTCTTATATCCAAAAATCACACTTTGATAATTTGGCATACAACTGATGGTCTCTCAATATTTACAATACTATCTCTAAGTGTTTCTCATGCTCAAACCTTGTTCTTGAATACACCAATATGTCATCCACAAACACCACAACAAAATAATCCAGATATCGCTGAAATATCCGATTCATCAATTCCATAAAGACTGCTGGTGCATTCGTAAGACCAAAAGGCATGACTACATATTTGTAGTGGCCATATTTGCTTCTGAAGGCTGTCTTCAGAATATCCTCCTTCTGAACTCACAACTGGTGATATCACTACTAGAAATTCAGGCTATAGCCACAGACCTATAGCCACGGTTCTATCGGTTTGTGGATATAGCTTGTTTATAGACACGGTTTAATAGTATGATCATGGCTATTTTTTGGAAACCCTTCATTCTAACTGATCCTCAAACCCTCCCATTCTCCGACGAACCCCTCCCGCCCTCGCGATTCCTCCTCCCCCGCAATCTCCTCCTCGCCACGCCCTCCTCCTCGCCACGACCTCCTCCTCGCCACGCCCTCCCCCCCCCCCGACGCCTCCTCACCACGCCCTCCTCATCACCGCGACCCTCCTTCCCAATGCCTCCTCGTCGCGCCCTCCTCATCTCCACGACCCTCCTCCCCGACACCTCCTCGCCGCGACCCTCCTCCTCGATGCCGCTCTTCCGACGCCTCCTTGCCGAGACCCTCCTCCTCACCACGACCCTCATCCCCGATGCTTCCTCCCCGACGCCTCTCTTCCGACGCTGAGGTCGACACCCCCATCGCCCTCCCCGACACCTTTTCACCAGAAACCCTCAAAACCCTCGACCCCTCCTCACCACGACCCTCCTCACCCCGACCCTCCTCCAGCAAAGTTGCTCCGAGCTGCCTCCCCTCCTCCTCCATTCTCGACGGTTCTCCCCCACAACCCTCAACACCAGAGGTAATCCCCTGTCTCTTCCTTCACCCCCATCCACCATTCTTGTTGAATTTTTTAAACCTTAATTTTTTTAATATTATTCTTCACTTAATCCCATTTCCACACTGATATGAACTGCTATAACCCCTTAATTTACCACACAGTAACCACTAATTTGGGACTTGACCACATCAAACTTCTATAATGTGACCGGTGCAGAGTTTTGAAAATGATCTTCTCCTTAGAGTCTCTAACTTCAGTGGGCTGTGTGTGAGGTTCTATAAAAAAGAACACAAAACCAACATGAATTGTCATGCTTAAGTTATAAACTTGATAACGACAACTTTGTATATTTTTATACACCAGCTGTGAAGAATCAGAATTGCAGGAGGAGGAAGACATAGAACAGGGGAAGAAGAGAGTGAGAAGAACATTCAAGCAGTCTCTCTTTTCTCCTCTCTATAGGTTTTACCTCTTTTAAATTATACCTTTGATATTAGTTTTCAATTTGATCATTATCTGTATTGTTTTATTTTGGCTTCTTGTTATCTTTTACTCAGTGTCTGCTAATTTTCACCTTGAACACATATATTTGGAAATATGAACATACATGCCATATTACCACTATTAACACTTCAAATTTACTATATTTTTTATCCTTAATTATTCATCAAATGAATCAACTAAATTTGTGAATTTTATACCTTGTAATTAACCTGTTAGATTCTTGAGAGAATATGTAACGCCCCGACCCCAGTTACCTAGAGTCGGTGTATTATTACATAACATCAGAATGATTAGAAGGAATCAAGTCCCGAAGGACCGATTAGTTTAGCAGTCTTGGAAAAATAGATCACATACATGAATGATACATTTACACTTTAAGACGTACAAAACAACATAAATAATATTTATGAACGCCATTATTCCCTTGGCTTAACCCTGCATATCAACCACATTACACTTCTTGGAATCCTGGAAAAAATAAAACATAGAAAGGGGTGAGCTCAAATGCTTAGTAAGGGTAAGCAATACAACAGAAACTTTCATAAATAAGCATAAACATTTAAGAAAATGTATAAAACTAAAACAAAATACTTTTAAACTTGAACTTCAACATAATATAGCAGAAAGAAAATGAAATAATTCCATTTACGTATTCACATGGATATTCTAATAATCGGATAATCACATGCAATATCACTAACCACTTTCATAATGATGGAATGCATAATGCCAGACTATCATAACCACATAGCCAAGGACTCGTGCCAAGACTACAAATAAGATTTTGTCAAGGACTAATGACAAGACACTAGTTTGTCTCATGAGACCTACCGATGCATCGAGGAGCTATAGCGGGCTCCAACCGTCACATATTAAGTCCAATGCATTCCCATATGAAAAGGTTTAAACATAACATAAACATTCGTATTAAAACTTGCATACGAAATGTCAATAATTTCTCCATAAACCATGAATGGTATAAAAATAACACATCCACAGTCAAACATATCACAAAACCTTCAATGTAAGTTTTTTTATAATAAATTAACTTCAAATGAGCTTAAAATCCATCAAAGGATGTTGACATAGATGAAAATGATGAGTAAAATTTTTTGAGAGAAATATCCTTTTTGTAAAATCATTTAAAAGTCACACATTTATAAAGGAAATAATTTTAAAAGAGATTTTTGAATCAAAGTGTCCCATACCACTTTGAAACTTTTGAAAATAATTATCATTTCAAAAAATTCATGTCCATATAAATAAATCCTTAAAATCATTTTGAAAACATGGACATTAATTAAAAAGATTTAGAAAGATAAATCTTTTAAACATTTGAAATTATGATCTTGATAAAGAGTACCTTTCAAAATCCTTAAAATCTTCATTTTGAAATCATTTTTATGAAAAATGGACATGGATGATAAAAATGTCTCAGTAAATACTTACACATAAACAATCTCGGATAATGATGAGATTGAGGAATTAACCCTTACCAATTTGGTAACTTACGAAACATACAACCCATGAAAGAGGTATCATACAATGAATATGTAAATACACATAAATTAAATTTTATTACACAAAGAATACAATTACGGGCAGTACATACACCACACAAAAGGTAATAGTGGCAATATGGCATGAATCTCACGGGAATAAGGAGTGAGATGAAAACCCCTTACCTTGCACTTTCCTTTAGTCGAGGGTACGTTTAACCTTCTGTACGAAGATCGTAGTATGTTATTAAATTATACCAGAACCATATTAATATTTATGATATCATACATGATTCATTTATGACTTTATATTACCCATTTAATAATAATTTCCATGTTAAGTTAACATTTCGGGTAATAATCGCTTTCTTTATCGTACATGTTTTAACTTGTCACTCTTGATTGTATCACTTAGATAATGATTTAAATACTTCCAGAATATAAAACATGATTTATTTATCATATATATTTTAGAATATAAAAATTTATAATAGACTTATATATGAAATGGAAAACACCGTTTATGGAGACAGTAGTCCGTACGTACGTATAAACGCTGTTTCCGTTTTCATATAGTATTGAACGGAAGTAAGTGGATAAGATATATGTAAGTACATAAATACTTATATATATATATATATATATATATCTCCAGTATCATTTTATGTCATATATTACATACTTATTAGTAATATATATTTTTTATAATCGTCGATGAATGGTGAACTTGGAAATGAATCTCATCGCGTCGTGGAGACGGTAGTCCGTACGTACACACGGGAAAAAAATATCATTATTTTGATATTAAAATAATTTATAATTGGATAGTATATCATATATACATAATCCTTATCATGTTATGTTTATTATTTACATTAATTACACATCATTATTATACCCATCCAAATAATAATGTATTGAATAACAATTACACCACAATGTGGAGACGGTAAGCCGTACGTGCGCACGTATGGTGACATATCATTCAAAGGATGGATAGAATACTGAATATGGTTGTACCATATTTATAATAACATCATAGTATATAGTAGATACTGGATTTATTATTTTAGAATAGAAATAAAAAAGAAAGAAGAATTTGAAGAAGAAAGGAACTTGAAAGAGGGTGGTGAAAACATTACCTCTTCTTCGGGTTCTTCCTTTTGATTTGATCAAAAGGGATCCTTAGGTTGGATATATGATCAAACTAAGGCCTCTATGTTGAAGTGAGGTAAGTTTATAGAGTATTTTGGCAGGGTTTTGCCTAACCAAAAGGATTTTAAGGTGTGAATAATTGGTTAGAAGTTGGGTTCTTTTATAAGGGGGAGGAGGGGCTCTTTAGGAAAAACTTAAAGTATTAATTTATAATAAATTCATATTCGGTTTCTAATGGCTCAAAAGTGGATTATTTAAATTTTAAGGTGGGGATGGGTATAAAACCACTCAACAAATAGAATTTATATGGGTTTGGGTTATTATATTAACCTTATCTTTAAGTATTAACTCTTAGTTAATTAGTTTCACTTTTACAATGTCTCTTTGTATTTTTATATTATATGGTTAATAAACATACTATATACATCCAAGAGACCCCAAAGTGGTACATTAATGATACAAATATCATGATATAAGTCTCTTGGATTAACCTTAGATATTTAGGAATTGAATATCAATATATAATATAATATATTTTTTTAAAACTCTTTTATGTCAATTTTGACACTATTCAATAATTGATTTTTGTAAAAATCATAATAGAATTATTACTTCGAAAAAAGTTAATTAAATAAATCCTAACATGTCATATTATCCTATAAAATTATTGGTATTTATAAAAAGTTTCAAATTAAATTTATTTGGGTATTTATAATATCAATTATTCTAATTTTTCATTAATTAGGTAATTACTGCATCACCATTGTGTCATAAATAAATTAAATTATATAATGTATAAAAATTATAAATAAAATATCATTATGTAGGAAATATGTTTATATTTCTAATGAATATTTATAGTCAAAAATCCAACATATATAACCCTATGTAAAAATTGTTTTTCTAAAAGATATATGCTTATGTCATTTTTGTATTTATTTTAACTTAATTAAAATAAAGTGTCCCTATCACCTACAAGTGGCTCCATGGGGTCCCAAAATCGACCCAAATATGACCATGGTCGGAGATGTATCCACCAATAAGTTTAGGACACGTTTTAGGGTAATTTAGTATTATTATAATATTATTTTTTAACCCTTATTTACCGGATTTACCCTTTAACCATGGTAAATAAAATATTTACCGAAGTAATTATTCAAAATGTCTAAAAAGAAAAGTTACCTATTTACATAATTTGGACATCATGATTCCAAATATGGAATCCATTTTTCCAAATTAAAAACACAGAGGTGGCAGAAATTAATTTAAAATTAATTCCCGCTGTCAAAACAAAAAGCGCGTTTTTAAGATATAATAACTATCAAAAGATTGATACTTGTTTATATCCGGTTTAATTGTGAAATTATGTCCAATGAACAAAATTGTATTAAATGGTAAAAATATATTCTAAATATACTTTAAAACCACTAAAATTCATAAATTATCACTATTAATTATTTTGATTAAAAAAGTTGTTTTTAATTAAAATTTAGTAATTTTCACTATTCATCAAAATATTAAAGTTATCTGAAAAGTACCAAAATTTCACCTTAGGATAAATTCAATACTCTAAATCCAAAAATGAAGTCCATTTTGAGAGATAAAATTTCTAAAATTTTAAAAAGTAGGTATTACTATTCATAACAACTACTTTGATTGGTCGTAGTGTGTGTTAGAACCCGAAGTTGCGTACAACACACGCTACTGTATTATTCAAAGAGAAGGGTACCATGGAAGCTCGGGGTGTTACAGAATATAATTGTAGTTATATTGTGGAAACACCAATAATAACTCATGGAAAGTGATAATAGACCATCATAATTTTTTTCAAAGCATGAAGGACATTCTTAATGTAGTTGATAAATCCTATGGTGCTTTCTATTTTCTTTCCATGGACTATGAGTGTTCTAGATCATCATCCCCACATAATTCTTTCCTTCAAGAAAAATGGTTCATTCCCACCCCACCATTACTTTTAGAGAGGGATCTACAATATCATGATTAGGGACCATAACATATGATGCTTTTATGGAATTTTTAGGTATTAAATTGATGTGTCAATTAAATTACACGATTTCATCCTTTGTATCTTAAATTGGAATCCTTACATAATTTTCATTATTTTCCACTTTATTCTTCATAATTACAATGACTATCTAGAGTTTTGAATTTTTATATCAAAGATTGTCTAATCATATTAGCAAACTGGTTTGAAAAATCCAAGCGGATTGAGTAAGAATAAAAGAAGGAAAATTATTTACTTTATAAAATTGATAAACCTATATAAACTAAGAATAAAGGTGAATTCCAGAAGAAGAACATGTTAAAAAATGAGGTTTCAATCTAGAAAATTAAGAAGGATATAGGTGTAACACCCCAGATAAATAAAGAATATGACATTTTCATATTTATCCATATTTGTGAGTAAAATATTAATATGAATTTAAAGGGGATGCTATGCTCGATGGCATACCCAACACGCAACAAAGAGTTTCTTGGGAATCTTACGTTGTACTCTAATAATAAAATAATATTATTTTAAATAGTAGTTAACATGTAGCCATTGTAATGGCGGGAATGGATAGAAATAACTAAAATATGATTATATATGTTTTTAAATGTTTTTACATTTATCCAATAAAAGATAAAGGCTTAAAATACGGAAAGAATTCAATTTTAGGCGTATATGCCCTAGTTTTCACTAAAGGTTCACTTATCGCCTTTTGATGGCGAACCATCATTAAATATAGTTTTGTTCACTCTTATACATTCTATTGTACCAAATAAAACTCTTCTTAAGAATCGGGACATCAAAATTTACTTTGTGTAAATTTTTGGTATCTTTCCGATAATGTTCAATTTTTTCTAATGAATAGTGTAAAATGTTGTATTTTAATTCAAAACCTCTTTTTAATCTAATTTATTTATATGATTAGATTATCTTTTGAATTCGTTTTAAAGTGAAATTAGAATATATTTTTACCATTAAATTCAATAGTGGTCATTGGAATTAATTTCACTTTGAAATCAGACTTAAACTAGTGTCAATCTTTTGATACTTATTGTTTCATAAAAACACGCTTTTTGCTCTGACAGCGGGAATTAATTATTAAATTAATTAATGTGACTTACATGTTTTTAATTTTGTAAAATAGACTTCATTTTTGAATTCAGAATATCAAATATATCTTAGGGTGAATTTTTGGGATTTTTCTGAAAAACTTCAATTTTTGATGAATAGTGAAACCACTAAGTGGTAGTTAAAGAAACTGATTTTCCGTTTAAATGAAATTTTGCCATCATTGTGTTTTGAATTTCAAAAATCCGACATACATGGTTGTCATTAAGAAGTAAAATGTGGTTCAATGAGATTAAAATAATTTTTTGGTAAATAGTAACTTATTAAGTTTTTAATCGCGATTAGTGGTAATTAGGGTAGTTTAAGGTATAAATAATGATTTAATAATATGAAATGACCTGAAAACATGTCCCAAACTTATTGGTTGTGTCATGGACGACCAAGACAAGCCATGAGTCAACTTGGGGACCCCATGGAGACACTTTGGTTGGGAAATGACATAAATAACTTTCTATTTAATGTAAAAGTAAAAATGACACAAACATGATATGTTTTACTAAAACAATTTTTAAGTGGGGTTATACAAGTCATATTTTTTATTATAAATAGTAATTGGAAAGATAAAAATATTTCCTACATCATAGTAATTTTTTTATAATTTTTAGACATTAAATAAATTAAATTATTTATGACATAATAATGATGCAGCGATGACATCATTATTTGACGATTTAAATAAAATGGAAAGATAATGTAAAATATATGAACTACACATGTCCAAAAATTATTGGATGGGTTTATTTCGAACCCTTATCACCTTATCCACGAATTATATCAATGTGGGACCTTTTAAAACCGAAACACATTTTCAAATAAAGTAATATTTCTTACTTTCCAAAAGTGCCCCTCCTCTCCTCTTATAAAAGGCCCCCACCTCTACCTCATTTCACACACTCCTCAAGCCTTTGGCTCAGACAAACCCTGACCATTTACTCTCTCCACATACCTGTCCTCATCCTAGAGGATTCCCTTTGGGCAGAATCCTTTCAAAGGAAGCCTTTAGGCTCAAATCAAAAGGAGTTACACTTTTAAAGGTAATTCATTCTCTCATGTTCATTTGTTTTATTTTGCTTCTCCAACCCCCTAATCTCTTTTTATTTACTTATTTTATAACAACACCAGTATCTTAAATATACTAGGATGTTTTTATAAGATTTATTTGAGCTACACTCTCACACAACTACATCAAATGGTTAAAGAACATACGGTTTCCGTGGATGGCGAAATTCTGCCTCCCGAAACGATGATTGTTCAATACTCATTTAACACCTTCAAAGGTGGCCATTATGATGTCACTATTTTTATATATGATATATAATATGTTTATGTTTTCCTTAAGATTCTGTTTTTTTTTTCATTTTGGGCATACCTTTATGGTTTCCATTATGGGTAAACGCGATATCTTCATTTAAGGAAGTGCGGACTACCGCCCCCTCAAAGTGATTTGATTCGTTAAATACCATATGTGGGACGTATAAAGGATGGAAATATGATATTATATATGATATTATACTGGAATTATAATATACCTTTATATCATTATTATTCCATTCTATAAAATACGAAATAGAAATGAAAGTAGCGTTCATGCGTACGTACGGCTTACCGTCTCCATGAACGGTGCATTTCATTTCTTACCTATAAATGATTATGTAATGTTATAAATGCATGCATGTACTGGATATATATGAAATATATGATATCTACATCATGAATACAAATCTGGATATAATAAACATTTGGCCACATGAACAACATGTAATTGTAAGAAGTCCACTTTCGACTTAAGAACCAAATATCGACAAAACAATCATTATTAACTTAATGATTACATAATGTTTATAACATGGAAATAAGTGATATAAAAGGAATAATAAGCTTGAAAAAGGTTCTTAATCAAGTAGAAATTAACTCAAGTTTATTATTCAGGAGATTAAAGAACGATCGAGTCAAGTCGGACCCGAGGTAAGGGATCCTACTCCTCTCTTTCTTTTTAAGTACACACTTTTATGTCATTCCTTTTAAAGCTCATCTTTCTTGTTATTGGGATGATATTTTATATTACAATTACTGTAATTTTTATGTTCATGTGATGAGAGACCCTATTCCCTCTCATCAATCCATTTTGGAAGTTTTGAGTGGCGCCGTTAGGCTGCCGAACTTTCGTAAGAGATCTAACCTCTCTCTTTCTTTTTAAGTACTCTCCTTTATGTCACTTCTTTTAAGCTCCTCTTTGTAATGTTGGGGGATGTTATTTTATATTCCTCTTTCTGTACATTTTATTGTAATGTGATGATATATCCTATTTGATCTCATCAATCCATATTCGGAAGTTTTATGTGGCGCCGTTAGGCTGCCGAGTTTTCGTAAGGGATTTTTCATCTCACTTTTATTCCCGTGAGATTTATGATACATTTGCCACAAATTCCATTGAGTGGTGTATGTAATGCCCATTATTCTACTCTTTTTGTAATATAATTTTGTTTATGAGTATTTACATCAATGATCTATTGTCCTTCTTTCATGGGGTGTATGTTTTGAAAGATACCCAAGTCGGTAAGGGAACCTTTCACCCTCCTCTTTTTTAAAAGACTTCTTTTGTTGGGTCTTTTAATTAACATATTGTTATGTTGGGATATGTTCTCATATATCCTTATTGATGTAAATTTTATGTCCAAGTGATGAGATACATTTTTTATCTCTCATCAACTCATTTTGATGTGATGCCGTTAGGCTGTCAAGGGAACTTTTTAACCCAATTTCGATTTCTTTGGGTTCAACATGTAGTCATTGAATATGTCATCCATTGAATATGTGTGAATGAACTTTTATTATTTTACACTTAATATCCACTTATATTGGGTGTATTTATATTTGTCACACATATTTTTGAGATTGATTTGTCCTTAATTTAAGGATACCTTCTTTATAAGGGATTTCATCACATTTGACATTTCTATTGAGGGTTCATTGTTGTTATGCACCAATTCACTCTTATATGGTGTATATACTGTCCTTTGGAGTATTATATCATGAATCCATTTATTCTCATGATATTATAAAGTTCTGACTAAATGTTATTCCTCAATTATTGTATTCAAGTGTCTCTAATTTTGGTAAAACCCCTTTAACCAAAATATCGTTTTAAATGTTTTAATTATTTGTTCTTATTAATATCCATGTTTTCAAAATGGTTTTAAGGATTTATTTATATGGATATTAATGGTTTAAAATTTTAAGCTTCAAGGTGGTATGGGACACTTTGATTCCAAAATCTCTTTATTAAATGTTTTAAATGGTTTTGGAAATGGTTTCTTTTTGAATGGATTCATTATTTCAATATACTAAAATGTTATATTGTGATTGAAATGTGGAAATGTTATGTTTCCTTTATGCATGTTTTATGTGATACATTTATGTTATGGTTCTTGGGAATTGTTATGAAAACGGGTGGTTCCGTGATAAACTAAGGGCGGGTGAGCCCGATATAGCTCTCCAATGCATTGGGTAACGCGAAGGAGTGAAACGTTAAGGTTTCTCCAAAGAGATTTAGGGAATATACTGTGATGGGTATTCCAAACGTAACCAAGAGGGTTACTCCCTACGTAAGAATGTTATGAATGCCTCAAGTTACCTTTATGTCTTATGTTTTCTATGATTTATTCATGGTTTGATGAGGTATGTTAAAGTACCTATGTTTTATGGGTAAAGTATGATTTCATTCTTATGTATATATGAACTCATGTTTCCTTTCCATATTTTTATAACCCTTACTGAGCTTTTTATGCTCATCCCAAGTTTTTGAAATGTTTTTCACAGGTCAAGGGAAAGGTACATGATGTGGTGATAGTGTCAAGGATGTGTCAAGAAAGAATCCATGTTTTATTTTCAATATGTTTCTATTGATGGGAAGAATGAATATTTTATTTTATGTAACCACTTTGTTTAAATGTGGAATGTAATGCAAGTTTCATGATCTAATTCTCTAAAACTCTAAACCTGAAAAGATCCTCAATGTGAATTACTCATTTAATTCAATATTAAGTAAGGTTTAAGGCTGGGGCCTTATAGTTGGTATCAAAGGTCGGTTTAGATAACTTTAGAGGTTAGGGTATTCTTTAAGCATAAGTGACATTACCATAATGGTTAGGATTTCATAAAGAGTCCTAGTTTTAGGTAAAGTTAATGAGTAAGTATATCTTAGTGTTTACCTTCCTAATTAGTACATGATGGTTTTGTTGATATACTCACACTGACCTTTTTGGTTTTAGTAAATGGCTGGATCTAGAAGGCACCAAAGTGACAATGGGTTTGAAGGAAACTGTGGTGGTTCTCTGATTAAGATACTGGATGAGATGGGGGATTCAATGAGGAATCTCATAATTGTTCTAAACCAACTATCAAGGAGTCATGATCAACCACTTCAACCTTGGTGAGTTCTCTAATGCATCATGTACAAGATGACCAATCGATATGGAAGTTCAGGTAATAATTATTAAGGTAACCATTAGGGTTTATATGATCCTTACTTTTGAGGTAATTGTGGGTTATTATATGTTATGATGGAAAATGAAAGGAATGAGATAAACTTGAGGTTAAAATATGTTATGATCATCTTTGAAGATTTTATCTCATTTTGGGGAATGTTTTAAGAATTATATAGTTTTGGAAAAAGGACAACACGCAGACCGTGTGACAACCCGTCGCGTTGGACAATGCTGCGGGAATCAAACCCACAACCAAAGTGCGACTGGTATTTATCGCCTACCACTGGACTACATGAAGTCCCTGGTTAGTTTGACTGATTCTTTCTAGTTATATGATTTTATCAATTAAGAGTAAGTTGATTTTGGGTTATTTATGAAAATGATTAACCTATCATGGAGGATATGTGATTAGGTTAATTACTTTTCAATATGAGACTTTAGGAGCAACATATGTTGTTTGGAGATAAATGTTACGATTTAACTTGGAAGACTATGTGACTAAATCCTTCAAATATTTGGGTTTCAACCTTAGTTTGGTTTACTTTGAAGAATTTTATGGACAATTTGTTTATCGAATGATCCTCTTTGAAATTTGGGTTTTGTTGGACAAATTTTGGAGATTAAGAATAGATTTTCTTTTTGTAAAGGGTTATCCTTTTCTGGATTATCTGATCATGTACTAACCTTTTTGGTTTTGGTTTTGGTTAGAGTCTAAAGACATGGGAAGTATATAGTTCTCTTTTGTGGATTAGGTGATTCTCTAAAAGTTGATTATAGTACTATTAATGCGAACAAGTCTTCCTAAATACTCGTCTTTTGGAGAAAATATGAGTTTGTGTAAGGAATCTAATAAAAGTTGAAAGTCAACATGATAAGTGATTATGCTTCCTTATGAATAAATTCCTCAATATTAAGTAACTTAAAACAAAAATGTTGTCTATTAACTTTTCCTACTGGGGAACCCAACACCGTTTAACCCATCACAAGTTTGTGATTTTCTTATTGTTAACTTTCTCCTAAACATGTTTTCTATCACTCTCCATCAGAACATGACCCTATGTTTTCTCCTCCATGTCCATGTTTTCCTATATGGGGTCCTATTATGGGTTAACTCGGGTGACCTCTGTATTTATCTTTCTTTATTTTAAAGTGATTGTTTTACCGAATCTTGTTCTGATGTGGGACTTTCAAGGATGTTTCCAAGCGCAATTTTAAAATTGCGAGGACGCAATTCCCAAAAGGGGGGAAGGATGTAACACCCCAGATAAATAAAGAATATGACATTTTCATATTTATCCATATTTGTGAGTAAAATATTAATATGACTTTAAAGGGGACGCTATGCTCGATGGCGTACCCAACACACAACAACGAGTTTCTTGGGAATCTTACGTTGCACTCTAATAATAAAATAATATTATTTTAAATAGTAGTTAACATGTAGCCATTGTAATGGCGGGAATGGATAGAAATAACTAAAATATGATTATATATGTTTTTAAATGTTTTTACATTCATCTAATAAAAGATAAAGGCTTAAAATACGGAAAGAATTCAATTTTAGGCGTATATGCCCTAGTTTTCACTAAAGGTTCACTTATCGCCTTTTGATGGCGAACCATCATTAAATATAGTTTTGTTCACTCTTATACATTCTATTGGACCAAATAAAACTCTTATTAAGAATCGGGACATCAAAATTTACTTTGTGTAAATTTTTGGTATCTTTCCGATAATGTTCATTTTTTTCTAATGAATAGTGTAAAATGTTGTATTTTAATTCAAAACCTCTTTTTAATCTAATTTATTTATATGATTAGATTATCTTTTGAATTAGTTTTAAAGTGAAATTAGAATATATTTTTACCATTAAATCCAATAGTGGTCATTGGAATTAATTTCACTTTGAAATCAGACTTAAACTAGTGTCAATCTTTTGATACTTATTGTTTCATAAAAACACGTTTTTTGCTCTGACAGCGGAAATTAATTATTAAATTAATTAATGTGACTTACATGTTTTGAATTTTGTAAAATAGAATTAATTTTTGAATTTAGAATATCAAATATATCTTAGGGTAAATTTTTGGGATTTTTCTGAAAAACTTCAATTTTTGATGAATAGTGAAACCACTAAGTGGGAGTTAAAGAAACTGATTTTCCGTTTAAATGAAATTTTTCCATCATTGTGTTTTGAATTTCAAAAATCCGACATACATGGTTGTCATTAAGAAGTAAAATGTGGTTCAATGAGATTAAAATAATTTTTTGGTGAATAGTAACTTATTAAGTTTTTAATCGCGATTAGTGGTAATTAGGGTAGTTTAAGGTATAAATAATGCTTTAATAACATGAAATGACCTATACACATGTCCCAACCTTATTGGTTGTGTCATGACCGACCAAGAAAAGCCATGGGTCAACTTGGGGACCCCATGGAGACACTTTGGTTGGGAAATGACATAAATAACTTTTTATTTAATGTAAAAGTAAAAATGACACAAACATGATATGTTTTACTAAAACAATTTTTAAGTGGGGTTATACAAGTCAGATTTTTTATTATAAATAGTAATTGGAAAGATAAAAATATTTAATACATCATAGTAATTTTTTTATAATTTTTAGACATTAAATAAATTAAATTATTTATGACATAATAATGATGCAGCGATGACATCATTATTTGACGATTTAAATAAAATGGAAAGATAATGTAACATCTATGAACTAAACATGTCCAAAACTTATTCTATGGGTGGATTTTGAACCCTTATCACCTTATCCACTAATTATATCAATGTGGGACCTTTTAAAACCGAAACACATTTTCAAATAAAGTAATATTTCTTACTTTCCAAAAGTGTCCCTCCTCTCCTCTTATAAAAGGCCCCCACCTCTACCTCATTTCACACACTCCTCAAGCCTTTGGCTCGGCCAACCCCTGTCCATTTACTCTATCCACACCCCTATCCTCATCCTAGATGATTCCCTTTGGGCAGAATCCTTTCAAAGGAAGCATTTAGGCTCAAATCAAAAGGAGTTACACTTTTAAAGGTAATTCATTCTCTCATGTTCATTTGTTTTATTTTTCTTCTCCAACCCCCTAAACTCTTTTTATTTACTTCTTTTGTAACAACACCAGTATCTTAAATATACTAGAATGTTGTTATAAGATTTATTCGAGCTACACTCTCACACAACTACATCAAATGGTTAAAGAACATACGGTTTCTATGGATGGCGAAATTCTGCCTCCCGAAACGATGATTGTTCAATACTCATTTAACACCTTCAAAGGTGACCATTATGATGTCACTATTTTTATATATGATATATGATATGTTTATGTTTTCCTTAAGCTTCTTTTTTTTTTCATTTTGGGCATACATTTATGGTTTCCATTATGGGTAAACGCGATATCTTCATTTAAGGAAGTGCGGACTACCGCCCCCTCAAAGTGATTTGATTCGTTAAATACCATATGTGGGACGTATAAAGGATGGAAATATGATATTATATATGATATTATACTGTAATTATAATATACCTTTATATCATTATTATTCCATTCTATAAAATATGAAATAGAAATGAAAGTAGCGTTCATGCGTACGTACGGCTTACCGTCTCCATGAACGGTGCATTTCATTTCTTACCTCTAAATGATTATGTAATGTTATAAATGCATGCATTTACTGGATATATATTACATATATGATATCTACATCATGAATACAAATCTAGATATAATAAACATTTGGTCACATGAACAACATGTAATTGTAAGAAGTCCACTTTCGACTTAAGAACCAAATATCGACAAAACAATCATTATTAACTTAATGATTACATAATGTTTATAACATGGAAATAAGTGATATAAAAGGAATAATAAGCTTGAAAAAGTTTCTTAATCAAGTAGAAGTTAACTCAAGTTTATTATTCAGGAGATTAAAGAACGATCGAGTCAAGTCGGACCCGAGGTAAGGGATCCTACTCCTCTCTTTCTTTTTAAATACACACTTTTATGTCATTCCTTTTAAAGCTCATCTTTCTTGTTATTGGGATGATCTTTTATATTACAATTACTGTAATTTTTATGTTCATGTGATGAGAGACCCTATTCTCTCTCATCAATCTATTTTGTAAGTTTTGAGTGGCGCTGTTAGGCTGCCGAACTTTCATAAGAGATCTAACCTCTCTCTTTCTTTTTAAGTACTATCCTTTATGTCACTTCTTTTAAGCTCCTCTTTGTAATTTTGGGGGATGTTATTTTATATTCCTATTGATTTAAATTTTATTTTAATGTGATGAGATACCCTATTTGATCTCATAAATCCATATTCGAAAGTTTTATGTGG
This sequence comes from Viscum album, assembly GCA_963277665.1. Lineage (NCBI taxonomy): Eukaryota > Viridiplantae > Streptophyta > Magnoliopsida > Santalales > Viscaceae > Viscum > Viscum album. The sequence continues at coordinate 306,129,783 of OY728158.1, forward strand.
CGCCGTTAGGCTGCCGAGTTTTCGTAAGGGATTTTTTCATCTCACTTTTATTCCCGTGAGATTTATGCTACATTTGCCACAAATTCCATTGAGTGGTGTATGTACTGCCCATTTATTCTACTCTTTGTGTAATATAATTTCGTTTATGAGTATTTACATCAATGATCTATTGTCCTTCTTTCATGGGGTGTATGTTTTGAAAGATACCCAAGTCGGTAAGGGAACCTTTCACCCTCCTCTTTTTTAAAAGACTTCTTTTGTTGGGTCTTTTAATTTACATATTGTTATGTTGGGATATGTTCTCATATATCCTTATTGATGTAAATTTTATGTCCAAGTGATGAGATACATTTTTTATCTCTCATCAACTCATTTTGATGTGATGCCGTTAGGCTGTCGAGAGAACTTTTTAACCCAATTTCGATTTCTTTGGGTTAAACATGTAGTCATTGAATATATCATCCATTGAATATGTGTGAATGACATTTTATTGTTTTTACACTTAATATCCACTTATATTGGGTGTATTTATATTTGTCACACATATTTTTGAGATTGATTTGTCCTTAATTTAAGGATACCTTCTTTATAAGGGATTTCATCACATTTGACATTTCTATTGAGGGTTCATTGTTGTTATGAACCAATTCACTCTTATATGGTGTATATACTGTCCTTTTGAGTATTATATCATGAATCCATTTATTCTCATGATATTATAAATTTCTGACTAAATGTTATTCCTCAATTATTGTATTCAAGTGTCTCTAATTTTGGTAAAACCCCTTTAACCAAAATATCGTTTTAAATGTTTTAATTATTTGTTCTTATTAATATCCATGTTTTCAAAATGGTTTTAAGGATTTATTTATATGGATATTAATGGTTTAAAATTTTAAGCTTCAAGGTGGTATGGGACACTTTGATTCCAAAATATCTTTATTAAATGTTTTAAATGGTTTTGGAAATGGTTTCTTTTTGAATGGATTCATTATTTCAATATACTAAAATGTTATATTGTGATTGAAATGTGGAAATGTTATGTTTCCTTTATGCATGTTTTATGTGATACATTTATGTTATGGTTCTTGGGAATTGTTATGAAAACGGGTGGTTCCGTGATAAACTAAGGGAGGGTGAGCCCGATATAGCTCTCCAATGCATTGGGTAACGCGAAGGAGTGAAACGTTAAGGTTTCTCCGAAGAGATTTAGGGAATATACTGTGATGGGTATTCCAAACGTAACCAAGAGGGTTACTCCCTACGTAAGAATGTTATGAATGCCTCAAGTTACCTTTATGTCTTATGTTTTCTATGATTTATTCATGGTTTGATGAGGTATGTTAAAGTACCTATGTTTTATGGGTAAAGTATGATTTCATTCTTATGTATATATGAACTCATGTTTCCTTTCCATATTTTTATAACCCTTACTGAACTTTTTATGCTCATCCCAAGTTTTTGAAATGTTTTTCACAGGTCAAGGGAAAGGTACATGATGTGGTGATAGTGTCAAGGATGTGTCAAGAAAGAATCCATGTTTTATTTTCAATATGTTTCCGTTGATGGGAAGAACGAATATTTTCTTTTATGTAACCACTTTGTTTAAATGTGGAATGTAATGCAAGTTTCATGATATAATTCTCTAAAACTCTAAACCTGAAAAGATCCTCAATGTGAATTACTCATTTAATTCAATATTAAGTAAGGTTTAAGGCTGGGGCCTTATAATAGGCATAAAGAGTTTTAGGTATTTTATACATTCAAGGAATGGATTTTATAGGTTAAGAACAATGTCTAATCCCTATTTCTCACTTTTAAGTGATGATGGAGGTTTACTTTATTCTCATATTTTGGTGATTTTTGATTTTTGAATAGGCAATTGAAGGTGATGTTTGAAAAATAAAGAGCTTTATTAATGATCATGTTATTTAGTATTGGGATTTACCTATCAATTTGAATATTATTTGTTCATTGTTGGTTATGTATTCATGTATCATTTATCATGTACAGTTGACACACTGATCACATATATATAAGAAGTTGTTATATCTCATTTCTTTTCCTACTATTTTCTTATAGGTGGTTTCTTATGATAATATCGGTTCTATCCACCACCATAGAAGACAATGAGTTCAATATTTGGGTAAGGTTTATTCCATTTTTATTCTTTGGCCCAATTTTAATTAGGTCTTTTTTGATTTTTGGGTTCCTTATATTTTTATTGTGTGTTTTGGATTTCATTGAGGTGGATTCGAGTCTCCGTTGACGAAGGCTTACATGTGTATGCATAGGTAGGCATATGCATATATAAGTTCCCCCTTTATATATATTCACTCATGGCAGTATGAATATATATATTGGGGCTAGGTGTGCTTATATATAGATATGAAAAATGCATACGCGTGTAAGTGTAAAGGGGTATATGCAAGTATAAACATATATCTAAGGACCCCCTTGTGCATATTTGGCCATGAAAATATGTACATAGGGGATAGGTTTCCTTATATATATGTTAAGTTGCATATGCGTGCAAGCGGAAAAAAGGAAGATTCGAGTTGTCGTTTTCAAAAGAAAACGCGCCTTGAGGTTGAGGTAGGGTCCCTCTCCTAGCCTATTTAATTCAAGAATGTTTTAAATTGCATTTAGTTGCCTTATTAATTTTGCATGTTTATATTAAATTTCAATTATTGAATAAGTGTTAGTTAAGATAATTGTTTCGTTTGATAAATAAGTCATGGTTTTGTAATAAAACCCCTCCAACGGAGGTGCGCTGTCTGCGAAAACTCACATTGGTATACCTTGCTTAACATTATTGCATTGATGTTTTCCTTATACTTGATGTCGTTGTTAGTCATAAAGCACACATTGTACTTGACACTTTTTATATCCCTGTAGGGGGTTTCCCTCTTTTTATTAAAACGGTTGTTTGAACCAAGACACTCTTTAAGTGCCGTTAGACTTTTAAGATGGGTCTCATGTTGTGTGACAATGTCACATGGCATGTGATATTTAAATCCAACCAAAAGCCCAGTTCCATAGCCTAGGGGTCCCACAGTACCAGTAATGTCAAATTACATGTTATGTAACTTGTGATTTTCCTGATCCCATGGGGTATTCCTCTAGGTATTCCTACACATTGCTAGATCTACAAACCTCACCAAATTAGGTATATCAGGGGTCATCCAATCCTCTAGTCATCACATATTAGCATTCATTTCTTTAAATCTTCTGAGAAAACATCCTATCATTCCATGCATATCATCCTATTTGAAACTAAGTGGAAGATGTTGCCCCGCAGATGTCGCTGGACCGGGCCAACACGCTGCGATCACGCCGCGGTCACGCCACGGTCACGCTGCGGTCACACCACGGTCACACCACAGTAATGCCATGATTTGGCCCTACTCCAGCCACATCCAGCCCACACCATCCCCTTCCACCTTCATTTCAGCCCACTGCCACCAGCATTCCAGCCCGCAACAGCCCCCCCTGCCACCTTCGAATCAGCCCGCACCATCCCCCCAGCACCTGCAACAAGCCCCCTTCCACCAGCATTCCATCCCCCTTCCACCTGCATTCGATCCCTCACCGAATTAGGTATATCAGGGGTTATACAATCCTCTAGTCATCACAGATTAGCATTCATTTATTTAAATCTTCTGAGAAAACATCCTCTCATGCCATCCATATCATCCTATTTAAAACTAAGTGGAAGATGCTACCCCGCGGATGTCGCTGGACCGGGCCAACATGCTGCTGTCACGCCGCGGTCATGCCGCGGTCACACTGCGGTCACGTCGAGGTCACGCCGCGATCACCCTGTGGTCACGCTGTGGTCATGCCGTGGTCACACCGCGGTCACGCCGTGATTTGGACCTGCTCCAGAACGACACCCTACGACAGTTCACAGTGATAGTATTCCATGAGTCTTGTGATCAATGTTGAGACTGACTAATCACAATTTTTTCCAGTGGGGCGATGATCGAAATGTTGCCCCACCTCCTCTCATTCCCTTCACTCATGGCCGGAAGATGGTGCCCCACATATGTCACTGGACCGGGCCAACACACCGCAGTCACACCGCGGTCATGCTGCTGTCACACCGCGGTAATTCCGTGATTTGGCCCTGCTCCAGCCACATCCAGCCCACACCAACCCCCTTCCACCTTCATTTCAGCCCGCTTCCACCAGCATTCTAGCCCGCAAAAGCCCCCATACCACCTTCAAATCAGCCTGCACCCCCCCCCCAACACCTGTAACCAGCCCCCTTCCACCAGCATTCCATCCCCCTTCCACCTGCATTCGAGCCCGCACCAGCCCCCAGCCACCTGCAATCCAGACCGCACCATTTAGGTCATGCCCTTTGGATTAAATAATGATGACACTACATACCAACACTACACACATTATATCATTAATACCTTATTATAAAGAATAGATGAATGATTTTGTTAATGAAATGGTTATCAAATCTCAATAGAGATGTGATTATTTCAAAGATCTTTAAATAATATTTAACAAGTTGCAGTAGCACAACCTAAACATGAATCTGGTAAAATGTTTTTTCAGGGTAACTCTAGGGAAATTCAATAGATTTGTGGTGTGATACCATGAAATTGAGTTTGAATCTAAAAAAAAAGTTCAGTTTTATCAATTTCACTCCCTCAGATTCTTAAAGAATTGAGGGGGCTATAGGGGAACCTTTCTTAAATTTATAACTTGATAGCTAAACTGGATGACATGTCTCTAAGTTGCTGTGAGATGTTGTTTGGAAGGGGGAATAATAAAGGGGGGGTATTGTTTTATAGAAAACGGATCGCTGTGCAGATACAGGGGCAGCGACCATCGGCCTCGTGGTGCGACCACGGGGAGTCCTTTCTGGTAATCGGTGGTATCCATCTGATATACTTAAGCATATGAGGTCTGCGTGGTCATCCCAAAACTCCAAGCAAACTAAGAGTTTGCAGGTCAGAAATGGTGTTAGACGTCTCACCATCCTATACCACTGACGCAGCGTACACATCCCTGTGGATGGTGATCATTCCCTTCCGGACAACATCATGTGCGCCATCAAATAGATCCATGATCCTCGAATCCCACAAGGACACAATGACCGCCATAATAGCAGTAGTGAGGAGGTTTCCCAACTGTTCACTATAGCACATATGCAGAAGACCAGGCATCAGATCCATAAGCATAATGCCAGATTCCACCGCAAGCCCAAACAATATTCCCAGATAACTCCAGAGTTTCTGGGCCTGGCTACACTCCATAAACACATGCTGTGTGGTGTCTTCTACAGCCCTACATAAGGCACACCTAGAGGCCATCTGAAATCAAACTCACTTCAAATTTTTAGAGGTAGGAAGTCTATTTTTCCAGATTATTCAAAGAAGGAGAAACCGGGATGGACGAATGAATGGATCCCTGAACTTTATAAGCCAGGTTGGGGCGTGGTCAGTACCGCCACATGCAATCATGTAAAACTCTTTGGGGGTCAAAAATCCCAATCCTGCTATGAAGCCAGATCAGTTTTTCACAATCCATAAATGCATAATTATTAACTTGAGACAACACATAGTCAGAAATATTCAAATCATGTGAAATCTGATATGAGAGAAAACCCAATATGGACAATGAAGCAACTTCAGATGGGACATTCATAGAATGCAAGGGCTGATCCTGCCAGAAGGTGTTCCAGCAACTATGAGTGGAGTCTCTACTGACCAACCATTTAGTATCCTGCATTATCATTGCATAGGCCTGCTTAAGGGAATCCCATACCGAGGATTCAAGGTAGTATTTATATCCATTATATAGCCGTTTTGTGAACCTTCTCGACAGAAACTCATCATCAACATCATTTGAGATCATCCTTCAAGTGAATTTTCCAATCAGACCATCATTAATGGTACAAAGATCCTTGACCCCTAATCCTCCCATTTCCACAGGTTCTATACATTCTTTACACTTCACTATGAGCAACTTCCTTTCAAAGATTGATCCTGTCCATATAAAGTTTCTCACCAGGCTTTGATGTTCCTTAATAAGCCCTCACGACCATTTGTATCAAGTGAAAGGGCAAGGATCCCCTCTTCACCCCAAGATATTGAAAGGTAAAGGATCCCCTCTCCACCCCAAGGTATCAAGTGATCCTGTTCTTTTTTCCAACAGGAATTCCATTGCCAAAAACAATTGAAGACTCGTCCCAGCTTATGGCCTGTCCAGCCACATCCTCATAGTGAGTGAAAAGAGCCTTTATATAGGATATGGTTCTCTTTGAAGCCTTCCCCAACAATACAATGTCATAAGTATAGAGAATATGGGGTGGGGCATGATCATTAAAACCAGCTCTAATCCTCTTATAAATACCCAAATGAGCAAGCTCATTGATTCATCGGCTTATGTAATCCTCTGCAATTGCAAACAGTATACCCGATAAGGGGTCACCTTTTAGTACACCCCATGAGCAAGAGAAGAACCCTCTCGGTGCACCGTTCACAAGAATTAACATCCGTGAGGATCCAAGAATAGTGTTAACCAGGTTCAGAAATCTATTCGAGAACCCATGCCTGCGAAGTATCTCAATGAGAAAACTCCATTTATGGGTATCAAAATCCTTAGAGATGTCAATCTTAAGAGAAAAGTTCCCTTCCTTTGACTTCCTTTGCATGAGGTTAACACTCTCAGAGGCCATGAAAAGGCATTGCTGTATGTTCCTTCTTAGATTTAGTAGGCATATTAATGTTATCTGAAGTCTAAGAAATACCAATAGTATGATTGACAAAAAGGGGAGGAGATGTACCTGAAATATTTGTAGCAAGGTTTTCATGTGAAGTACCTGAATGTTTTTTCAGCTTTTTTCTAGAACCTAGGTGAATCTGTGGTGTGTCCACCAGGTTCGGTTTCTCTTGATAAGATGAAAATATATAGATAACATTAATGTCTGATCCTCTATCATTGATAAGATTTTTTAAGATATGTACTTCATGAGAATGGGAATATATTCCTATTCCAATGTCGGGGTAGGTTCTTAAGGATGACCCTGATTTTTAGCTAAGATACATCGACTATATTCTCCAATTATCATCATATTTGACTGGTGGGAATCATATTTGTAATCAAGAATATGTGTTTACTCATAGGTTGCCTTCATATTTGATTTATGGTCTTGATATTAATCCATAGGTATTTTTCTTTACTTATAGTTTTTTTCCACCATATTTGATTGGAGAGCTTCATATTTGTAAGAAGGAATTTTTTTGGCTCATTTTTCATTATCTCCCTATTTGGATGATAGAATTTGTGTGCATCAGTATGTATTTTCATCTACTGATAATTTCCTACCCTATTTTCATGATGGGGTTGGAGAGTGGTAGTAGGAATTTGTGTTTGTTTATAATTTTCCATGATATTTTACTGACATGCTTCGTAAGAGTGATCAAGAGTATTCATCTACTCGTAGTGTGTCACCGTATTCACATGGAGAGCTTCTTCAGTAGGAATAAGGATGATGGAATGTTTCTAACTACATGATGGTCACCTTTTGTGAACCATCTTGGGGGCACAGGTCTGTATGCCTTTAGCTGGGGCCCTTGGGGTAGTATCATCTTCGTGGTGAGGAGGCTAGGCCACACGACATTAGAAATGACGATTTTTAGCAGGGGCCCTTGGGAGGGACCCCTATGTTGTTGGGACTAATTCATTGGGGATTAATTTATTAGCTTCCCTAAAATAAGAGAGTAACTCATTATCATGTTTTGAGTACAGGATCTTGAAATGGTTGGAGGTGGCTAGTGGAGCCACCTGATTTCGGATCGTCGATCATTGCTGGGTAGATGGCTGGCAGGGCTTCATAGACTGGAGGACCTGTCTAGCTACCTCCAGGGTTGGGAGAGTACCCTTCTTGTGGTACTCCCTTTCCAGTTCATTTGAAACCCAACATTGAAGATCAATGTGGGACTTATGACGAAGCGACCTGAGGGGAATGGAAAAGATGTGGTCTTCCATGTGGAGTCATGAACCTACTGTGAATGCGGCATGAATAAGATTAGGGTGAACTTGGGTGATGGGTTTGGACATCAAGGAGGATTCCTACATATCCCAGTTAGTTGGGAATCAAAGCCTGTGTAGTTCGGTTGGTTGGGGATTACATGTGGAAGATTTACATTTTTGGGGACTTGATTGGGGATTACACTCAAGGGATGCATGTATGATGTCGCTTCATCAGGAATATATCCCTTTTAAGGTTGAGATATGTTTTTGAGGCTTACACCATGTCGGAGGCCCATTTGAGGTTGAAGATTATGCATGGAAGCTACCCATTTGAGGTTTTGGGATCGTGCGGATGTCATGATTGCCACTATCCTCTAAGACCACATGAGTCATGCTCGATGTGATAAACAAGAGGAATCAGTGGATCTAAAGATCGCACAATCTGCTTTGTTGATTGGTATACATGGAGAAAAATCCCAAAGAGAGAGGTAGGGGTCTTGAGTGTGCATGTATCCTCTTTAATTTTCATATCTAGGATGGTCACATCTTTTGATCCACCTGACTACATCCCAGGATGGATAAAAGAGGAGAAAAATGTCATGTATCCCATAAGAAAGGCTATAGGCTTACTCCAAGAGGGATTCCCTACCCTAAAATCAGTTTTGAGGGGAAGGATCTCATTTCCCATCAAAGGGATAGGCAAGAGTGATCCTTAAACCTCACCTCCAAAAATGGGGAGGTTCATGCGAGTACCCCAAGTTCGGAACCCACGTTACCACAAGAATATAAACATGAGGGTATTTTGGGGGTCTTCCCTTTTGTGAAGGTTACCCATGAAACCCCTCTTACCATAGATATGTATACATGATATGAAATTTTGATGTGATCAATGGTCTTATCATACATGTTGGGTGGCTTTGGAAGAGGCCATGACCTGATTCCATTAGACTGGTTTGTAGAGGGACCATCATGAGGGTTGATGACATGAGGAGGAGTGACAGGAGTTAGACCATGGACTGTCCAAGGATTCCCTATTCCACATAGGAGTTTCTTAAGTGGGATGGGGTTCCCTCCACATAGTAGGTTTCTATACAGGTGAGGCTATCGTCTTTATAGCATTACACTATCCAAGTCTGGGTTCCAACCGTGTATCATGTTACTACACCAATCCAAGTTCTTCCTATATAGTATTTTTCTATGTAGGGTCAAGTTCATTCCACGTATCTTCTTACTATGTGGAGTAGGGTTCTTACCATATAGCATTTTTCTACGCAGGATGTCCATCCACAAAGGGGCCATCAGATTATGCCCCATGAAGTGGTTTCCATGAAGGTTTTAAGTTCACAATCTGCCAAGTGTTTTATTATTTCTTCCTTATTTCTATGCATAGGATCATTATATACTCTAAATTAATGGAAATTATCCAGATTTTACCCTTCCCCTTCATTAATTTTCTTTGGATCTCTTTGGTTCTTGGTTCTCAATTTGTTTTTTTGGTTCCCCTTTGGGTCCTTTTATAGACGAGTGGCGGCACTAGGTAATAGAATTTTCAGTCATCCACGGTGGGCTGAAAGGATTCTTTTGTGGGAGCCTAAGAAGATTACACATCCCATGAATGACCTATTCAATGGAGAGCAGTCATTTTTGGGGGGTAGAAATCTCTTTTGGGGGATGAAATCACAGCCTCATCCTTTCAAATGATTTGAATTCATTTGCAGGCACCTACAGTTCTGCCTCATCCCATGAACCATTTTAGTGCACAGGAAGGATCATTTTTTGGGGCGGATATCACCACCACATCCCTACAATAAATTTTGTTTAGTTTTTAGATGATGGAGGTGTCACCTTCTTCTGTGAACTATTTCATTCACAAGATGCTTTATGGGAATGGCAGAACACCATGTGAAGCAGCGGTCCATGAAGTGATGTTTCCTTCACCGAATCAGTCCATCCTTCATGGTTTCATCCCTTTGAAAATTTTCTTCCTCAAATCCTCTTTGAATTTATTTCTATCCTTTTTTGATTTGATGAAATTTTCTTCTTCTTTAATTTGGAATTTCTAGGACCCAACACATCTACAATGACATTACCCTTCCCTATAGCATTGGTCATCTCAAGGTTTAATGTCTAAAAATAATCCACCCAACACCTCCTACTCATATTAAAATCTTTCTTATTGAAGATGTGTTTTAAGATATTATGGTTCATGTAAATGTTAAAACTCTCTCCAAAGAGATAATATTGACAACACTTTAGAGCGTAAACCACAACTGCCAACTCAATGTTGGGTGTTAGGTGGTTTCACTCATGGATCTGTAGATGACATGATCCATAAGAAACTACTTGATCCCTCAACATTAACATAACTCCCTACCTAGCACCTAAGGTGTCATGGTACACCGTGTATCCAATCCCAAGATTTGGAAAAATACAAATTATAGTTTTTATCAATCTCCTATTCAAATATAGGAATGAATCTGCACACTGATTAGACCGCTCAAAATTTACCCCCTTTTTGGTCAACTCTATCATCATCACTTCCAAATAGTATAATTCCTAGATGAAACATTGATAGTACCCTATAAAACCAAGGAAAATCATGATCTTAAACACATTTTTGGGAAGATCCCAAGACATCATAGTTTGTACCTTCTCTAGGTCCTCTAAAATTCATGCCTTCAAATTACATGTACGAGGAACCGCACCTCCTAAATCCAAAATTGATACTTTGATATTTTGGAATAAACCCTATATGATCAAAGTGTACTCAATAAAATCTTAAGGTGCCTAGAATGCATATTCGAAGTCCTTGAATATATCAGAATATCATCCATGGATACAACGATGAAGGAGTTAAGTTATGGATGGAAAATCATATTCATGAGATCCATAAACACTGATGAATAATTTTTAACCCAAAATGAATGAAAATATACTCACACAGTTCATATCTTCTCTTAAAATTTATCTTGATAATATCCACCTCTCTAACCTATAACCGATGGTAGCCTAAATGAATATCAATCTGGTAAAACCACCAGGCTCCCCATAAATGATCAAACAAGTGTAGGTTTGTTCCTCTGACTATGCCATATTACAAGGGCCTAAAACTATGTTTACCCCAAATGCTATTCTATAGATTGAGGTAATATATTTCAGGTTCTATATTAGAGATGTTGTATCTAATTCTTTTTCTCTTTTATTGAACTTGGAAATATATTATGGAAATCGAATATGAACTGAAGGTGCAGATCCTAAAATCCCTCACCCCTCCTATGAAATATGACCCAATCTTTGTTGGTATTGTTCACCAAAAGTTAATAGTTTCAGAATCACATAATCCCTACAATAGACCACTCAACTCACCTACAATAATCACCATCAATCAAACCCACCTTCCTGTACCCTTACAAAACCAAAAACCATCCACCTACCACCCAACCATAACACCGCTCCCCTAAACACCAATAATTGCAGTCATCCCACCCAACACCAAACAAAACCCAACCCTCCTAGCCACTCACACCAGAATAGATACTGCAACCCAAAAGGCTGATAAAAATAACCCATTCAATAAAGAAAACCTTCCTCTAGGAATAACATCACTAGTCCATACGCAACTTGAACCACCTACTACTTCATGAACCTTGAATCCAAGGAAACATTCTACAATATCATGGCACCGGACCACCACATTCAACCACTCAAAGACTCAAGAAAACAATATCCTAACATCACCGTATGAAAAATACCAGCCACTAAAGGAACGCTCAAACAGTCAACCACAAACTCAACCACAACCATCCACAACAAATCCCATACATGTAGCCAAGTAGCAGGAAAACCAAAACCCAAAAAGAAACCAATCAACCAAAAACTAGAAATCCCCGCTTGAATCACCCACACCATGAACCCTATCCTCTACAACTTCACCTAGAATAATAACATGTGACTCTATCCGCACCACACTAGAAGCCCCTCTAGAATCATCCCCACACACTAAAATCAGGCATCCTCTGCACAGGATCCTTTCACTATAAACATCCCACACCCACCAACACCATAATAGCAACAAGAACCCCTACAAGAACATCGCCTGCATGACCCACACAAGCTGAGAACCAGAAAAAAAAATCCACTCTACATTCCTATCCCTTTCCAATGGATAAATCCAGCACCAAAAAACCACAAAGGACCCAAAGGCAGCACAACAGTATAGGGTTTCCAGGAGGGGGGGGGGTGCTGTCCTGGTGGGGTGGTCCAAGGGGGTTTCTAGGAGGGGGGGGGGGGGTGTCCAGGAGGGGGGGGGGGTGTCCAGTAGGGGTGGTGAAAGGGTTGTCCAGTAGGGGGGGGGGCTGTCCGGGTGGGGTTGTCCTGGGGGGGTCTGTCCAGGTGGGTTTCCAGGAGGGGGGGGGGGGCTGTCCAGGAAGGGGGGGGGGTGTCCAGCAGGGGTGGTGCTGTCCAGGTAGGGGGGAGGGGTGTCCAGCAGGGGTGGTGCTGTCTAGGCAGGGGGGAGGGGTGTCCGGGAGGGAGGGGGTGCTATCTAGGCAGGGGGAGAGGTGTCCTGGAGGGAGGGGGGGGGGTGCTGTCCAGGCAGGGGGGAAGATGTGTCCAGGAGGGAGGGAGGGGGGATATCCAAGCAGGGGGGGATGTCCAGGCAGGGGGGAGGGGTGTCCAGCAGGGGTGGTGCTGTCCAGGCAGGGGGGAGAGGTGTCCTGGAGGGAGGGGGGAGGGGGTGATGTCCAGGCAGGGGGGAGGGGTGTCCAGTAGGGGTGGTGCTGTCTAGGAAGGGGGGAGGGGTGTCCAGGAGGGAGGGGGGTGCTGTCCAGGTAGGGGGGAGTGGTGTCCAGGAGGGAGGGAGGGGGGTGCTGTCCAGGCAGGGGGAGAGGTGTCTAGGAGGGAGGGAGGGGGGGGGGGGCTGTCCAGGCGGGGGGGGGGGGTGCTGTCCAGGTAGGGGAGAGGGGTGTCCAGTAGGGGTGGTATTGTCCAGACAGGGGGGAGGGGTTTCTAGGAGGGAGGGAGGGGGGGTGCTGTCCAGGCAGGGGGGAGGGGGTGCTGTCCAGGGAGGGGGAGAGGTGTCCAGGAGGGAGGGGGTGCTATCCAGGCAGGGGGGAGGGGTGTCCAGTAGGGGGGGGGGTGTCCCGGTAGGGGGAGAGGTGTCCAGAAGGGAGGGGGGGTGCTGTCTAGGAAGGGGGGGTGTCCAGGGGGGAAAGGTGTCCAGGAGGGGGGGGGGGTGCTGTCCAGGCAGAGGGAGAGGTGTTCAGGAGGGAGGGGGGCTGTCCAGGCAGGGGGGGGGGGTGTCCAGGAGGGGGGGGTGCTATGGGGGGGGGGGTGGGATACCACAATAGATGATTTCTTCATTCTAATCATAATAACTTCTTAACTACACATATTGATTGTTATTGTTTTAATGACATCATATATCTCTTCATTCAACATCAATTAGTACATAAATTTTTTTGGGAACCATAGTTCTATTAAGCTCCACTGTAACTTAAATATCATTATGACTTGAACTTTGTACAACCACTCATCAATCTCCCATGTTGGCATAAGATGATAAAACTATTATTAAATTGGGGGGGGGGGATTTCCAGAGGGGGTTTTGCAGGGGGAGGAGGGGGGATGTCCAGGGGAGGCCTTGCAGGGGGGAGGGGTGTCCAGGGGAGGCTTTGCAGGGGGGATGGGTGCTGTCTAGGGGAGGCTTTGCAGGGGGGAGGGGGCTGCAGGGGGGTGGGCTGTGCAGGGGAAAGGGCGGGGGCTATTTTTTTTGGGGGAGGGGGGCTGTCCAGGAGGAGGGGGGGGGTGTCCAGGAAGGGATTTACAGGGGGGAGGGGGCTGTCCAGGGGGGGCTTTGCAGGGGGGATGTAGGGGGGGTTGTATACTACAAGGGGAGTGGGGGGGGGGCTGTCCAGGGGGTGGGGGGCTGTAGGGGGGAGGGGGGCTACAAGGGGAGTGGGGGGTGGGGGGCTGTGCAGTGGGGTTGGGGGGGGGATGTCCAGGGGGTGGGGGGCTGCAGGGGGGAGGGGGGCTGCAAGGGGAGTGGGGGGTGGGGGGGCTGTGCAGTGGGGTTGGGGGGGGGGGTATTTTTTATGGATTTTTAGACCCTATAGACACGGTTTTAAACCGTGGATATTGGTTAATTGCCACAATTTTTAACCGTGGCTA